>VZSZ01010862.1:60121-110894 GCA_013398815.1 Ibidorhyncha struthersii
ACACCAACCAAACTGCAAAGAAAATGGGTTATATGAAATGTATAAAGCAGTGTATCCAGCTAGGTGCGTAATAGCCTGTTCTGACTCCAGAATGTATTATATACATCTAGGTTCATAACTGCAATGTAATTCAGAAATTATATTTCCATAGACTGTGTGTCATGGTTTAACCCCAGACAGCAACTATAACCATGCAGCTGCTCGCTCACCCTGCCCCCCGCTTTCCCCTCAAGAAGGGTGGGGAGGAGACAGAAAATAACGAGAGGAAAGGGAGAAAAAAAAACTCATGGGTTGAGATAAAGACCGTTTAATAGAAACATTAACAGAACAGGAAAAATCGCAAGAATAATAACAATAATAACAATGACACCAGCCACTCTCACCACCTGGTGAATTGGCACCATCTGCAACAGTGATCATGGATTTCCTGCCCCTTGGCTAACACCCATTTATATACTGAACATGAAGTCTATGGTGAATATTTCACTGGCCATTCCATCTTTCTGTCTATGTCTCTATGGGAAGCTGAAAAAAGTCCTTGAATAGTGCAAGCATCACTTAGCAACAACTAAAAACATTGACATTCCTTTCACAGCAATCTCTAGAAAGAAAAATTAGCTTCCTCCCACCTGAAACCAGGATACTGTGTAAAACACTAAAGAGAGGGATTTCTAGAAAATAAGATATTTTTTTGCTTTACACCCATGGCAACTGAGAAAGAATGGTTTCTGGTGTAATAATCTCTTTCATGAAGGCAGCTACCATTTTCACCAGCAACCTCTGGTTGATATCCTTTTGTGCTCTTTTCTGGAAAGATGGGAGAGGAGGAAAAGAAATATTTTGGCTATTTCAACAGCCATGGCTTGGGGCCCTCTTGGACAATACTGCCTCATACAGCAAACATGTTGTCCACCAAAACAGAATCATCTTGACTCACCTGCAGTGTGACCATTGGGACATATCATACTCATGGCCCTCTGTGCTTGTTGCCCACCACAAATCTTCAAGTTTCACAGGATCTGGAAAGTCAGTTGGCAACATGATGCTGACCTGTGTCCTGAGGGTGAAGAGTGAGATTAGTTACCCATGACCAGGTTTCATCAACAAAGTCAAGGAAAACATGTGAGCCTTTTCCCAGGAGAGCAGTCACAAGTGCATAGGAGCCTTCTAGGGAATAAACACTCCTGTCTGGTGTTCTTTACAAGTCTCCTATCAGCTTATGAACCCCCAAAGTTACCACTTCTTTGCCCCCAAAGCTTTTCAGGGGACTGGATAGGCTTCATGGACACTGTGACAGTCTATGCCCACAACTCTCATGATACCAAAGACTTTGAGTCCAGGATTGAGGCCAGGAAAGCATGCATGGGTCTGAGTGTCTCTGCCTCATGGCAAATGCTGATTACCCGTTTCAGGCGTGGCTCACCCAGACATTTTCCAACAGCCATGCACCACATGCTCCTTTCAGTGAGGCCCTGCAGGTTTTCATGGCTCATGCATTCCACTGGCCTGCCGCTAGTTAGCAAACCTCACCAAACAGAACATCTTAGAGCGGCAGTGCCATTGGTGCTGATTGTTGCTGGCTGATGTGCCTTGTACAGCCTATGTGAAGGCATGGGCAGGCTGTTCTAGGCAGAGTGGCTACAAGAAGGTCAGAGTCTCCAGCTCCTGCCCTCATTGCCATCCCAAGATGCGGTGACAGCGAAAATGGAGAAATGCATGAAGCCATCTGTGCCCATCTGGCTCAGCACTAGTTCCATCACAGTACTCACACATACTGTAGTAGTAATCCACCATGCCTTCATGCTCCAGTAGTCAAAAAAGAGATTTGGTTTCTCTCCCTCCATCTAAAGTCCTCATACAATCGTCATCCCTCTCCACCCACTCCTTGTGTTGCCTTCTTCAGAGATACACAAAGTGTGATTGCAAGCATCCTCCAATGTTTCCTGTTTCTGCAGCCTCAGCTTGAGCTCTTTACACAGTTTATGAGGACATTCTTTATTTGTATTTATTGCCCACAATCCTCGTCCTTAAGAGCTGAAGAGCCTCAACCCACCAGGAGATAAGTTTCTCTAATGTTATTATTTCTCTGTGCACTCTTTCCTCTTTCTGCCTCAGTGCTTTACATAGGCAAGGTCACAAAATGTTTTCTCTTCTTTCCTCTATCATAAGGATCTTGCCCTAAGAGCACATTGTCACAAAGGTTTTTTTCACCTCCCCCACTACAGAGCTTTGGCTTCTCTAGCCAAAGCCCAAACTATATCCCTCCAATCAAAACTTTTGGGCTGGCGGTTGCTCTTTGTACAAAAACACCATGCAGGAAATGGTCTGCTGTTGGCAAATGAGGTACTTGAGGGAGAAGAGTAGCAAAGATCTCCCTAAAAGCTCCTTGTCCTTCCCCTTTGAACCACTCCATTTTAAGGAGTCACATGGAAAAGATGAGGGGTAACGGGTACAAGTTACTCCTGGGGATATTCTGATTGGACACAAGAGGAAAATTTTCACAATGAGGACAGTCAGCCACTGGAATAATCTCCTCAGGAAAGTGGTGGCTTTCCCATCACTGGACACTTTTAAGATTCAGCTGGACAGGCTGCTGCGCCAACTTGTCTAGACCGTGCTTTTGCCAAGAAAGGTTGGACCAGACAATCCTTGAGGTTCCTTCTAACCTGGTATTCTATGATTTTCTACATTTAATTGCTGTCTTCTTCAATGGAGCCCTGTTCTGAACTGCGTTTTCAAATTATTTTGAGGGAAAACCTTAAAGATTTATTGAGTTGCTTACATATTACTTTACTCTCACTGTCATCAGTACTTGAAAGGCAGATCACATTGCTCACATCTAGCATGACTTTGACACTAAGATTTTACTAAACCTTAAATTTTAGTTTTTATCCTCTTGCAAATTTGCTGTACATTTAGATCTATAATTATGAAACTATACTTATCTAAATGTGATTTATATGCTTAGCTGCAAGTATCTGAGATTTTTTGGAGAGAGAAAAAATGTAATTTGTCCTGAGAAGAGTAATGTGTAGCAAAAAATGTGCAGAATGCTTTCACAGCTCTGCAGAAACTATTTTTCTTTCTCTGGATAGAATTAATTTCCTTCCTAATTAATGCGAGGTTCAGGCCTAAGGGGATAATGGACCATATAATACTCAAGATCCAGGACATCAGCTCAGAGAAGGAAGAATGTAACTAGGGAGGAAAGTTGCTATGAGACTGCTTACAAAAAAAAATTCTATTAGGGATCCATTAAGATCTTAGACTACATACAAACTGTGGGACACCGGACAATTTTGATCTTCTTGTTCTGGTTTCTGACTCCAGCTGTGTCTTTGCTTCCTGCTATGGAAAGAGCTTGATGGACCCTCTTCCCATTATTTGCCTTGGTATCTGTGGGAAGAAACATGGGACAAAATATATGGACCACTTTACACAGTCTAGCCCTTTTCTGCCATAGAGCTGCTGACTTAGAGCTCTTTTTGCAAACTGGTCGAACTCTGTCTTCAACATCGTAGGGTTTTTTTCACTCTTGCTCTATTGAAAGTGCTGCTCCAGAGCTCCATTGTTTGTGAAAATCTGAATTTCCTGTGAAACTGGGTAGGAATCTACATTAACAAGATGTTTTCAGAAATGCATTTCTGGCTCTTCTTTTTCCCAGGGATCTCCTGTTAAAAAGACTGAGGAATATTGTCACATAGAAAATCAAGTGATCCAAGTATTCAGTAATATGTATGTGCAGAAAAATCAGTTTACTCTGTCCTATTCATTTGTGTTCATACTTTCCCATTAAGGATTAAGTGTTTTTCAATAGTTAATCCCTTTTTGTACTTTTGTTTCAACATGTGTTTGAGCAACATAAGAAATTGTTCCTATAAAGCTTTTTCCCTCTTTTTTCATGACCATAGGAGTGTGCTCTTATATACTTCTGTCACTGGTGATTGATAATAATGTTGAGATGTCCATTGCCTCTGCTTGGTTGTGCACCTATATGATACGAAAGGGATGCATATATTTTTTGTTTACACAGTTAACTTTTCCTCAGTGAAAAAAAAAAAAAAAAACTGAACATGTTGCTGTAAGGCAAGAAAATGATTGATTGGGTGGATATAAAACAATTGGAGAGATGTGTGTCCTCATGTGTGTAATAGGTTGTGCCAGGAGCTAGAGTTGGGTAGGGAGATGCAAGACAGGATGAAAATGTTTTCCATTATCTGGGTTTTTTTTTTCAACATCAACATGAATGGAAAGGTCTCCTAGGAAGCTGTACTACCAATTCAGAAAGTATGTGGGATTCAAAACACACTTTACCTTTTATACCTGCTATTTAAATGAAACAAAAGATGTTTCAGTACCAAAAGTTTTATTATGATACAAGTAATGATGAGCATAAGCTCTTATGTGATAATGGCTGTAAAGCCTGTCTACTGAATATTTTTCAGAACTCATGAATATTTTAGGTGAGAGGATAACTTTCTTCTCTTTGAGATCCTTTCTGTATACAATAACTCAGGTGATCACTGACTATTTTTATCTGTCTTCTGTCCCGGTTATTTTGCTACATTCTTTGGCTTGTTTTCCTTGTAATAGACAAATATATATCGTTGCTATTCCATATATAAATTTATGAAGTAAATTTAGGAATTTTTACGGACAGAAATTTCAATATATGTCACTGTCATTTCATTTTCTTCCATATATAAGCTTGGTTTTATATAGGCAGAAACATTGAGACATTCTACCATTAATCAAAGACAGATTGCTTTTAGTTTTATAACTTCACCCAAAGAACAGTGATAAGCAGCCATGAAACCAGTCTACTCAATCTCAGCAATGACAGATAAAAGTCAGCATTAAATTAAATAACCAGCTAATCAGTTTGTAAGAAGAAAGATGAGGAAGATGATCCTAGGCTGCATAAAAAGAAACATGGCCAGCAGGTTGAGGGAGGTGATTCTTCCCCTCTGCTCACGAGACCCCACCTGGAGTATTGCATCCAGCTCTGGTGTCTCCAGCACAAGAAAGACATGGACCTGTTTGAGTGAGTCCAGAGGAGGGCTGCAAAAATGATCTAAAGGGCTGGAACAGCTCTTCTGTGAAGAAAGGCTGAGAAAATTGGTGTTGTTCAGCCTGGAGAAGAGAAGCTCTGGGAAGACCTTATTGTGGCCTTTCAATATATAAAGGGGCTTATAAGAAAGATGGAGAGAGGCTTTTTACCAAGGCCTGTAGTGATAGAATAAGGGGGAAAAACACTTTAAATGGAAAAAGGGTAGATTTAGATTGGACATAAGGAAGACATTTTTTATGATGAGGGTAGTGAGGCACTGGAATGGATTTCCCAGAGAAGTTGTGGATGCCCATCACTGGCAGTGTTCAAAGTCAGGTTGGATGGTGCTTTGAGCAACCTGTTCTAGTGAAAGATGTCTCTGACTGTGGCAAGGGGTTAAACTAGATGATCTTTAAAGGGCACTTCCAACCCAAACCATGCTGTGATAATGTGATCATAGAACAAAACCAATGGAATCCAAGCTGTACATTTCAAGTTATTGTACAAAGTCAAGCATGTTACAAAATGACTAAAAATATTCAACATCAGATAAAATATAACAGTTTGCACGATGACTAACGGTTTGGGGCATTAAAATGACATTAATGTTTGTATCAGGTTTGTGTGGTAAGGTTTTGGTAGTGGGAGGGTAGTTTTGTTTTTGTTCCTCACTATCCTACTTTATTTTTAGTGGCAATAAATTAAATAAATCTTCTCCAAGTCAAGTCTGCTTTGCCCATGATGGTTTGGTGTGTGATCTCCTTGTCATTATCTCGACCTATGAGTTTTTCCATCTTATTTTCAACCCTCTCCTGCTGAGGATGGGGAGTAAGACAGTGGTGGGCATCTGGCAGCCATCCAGGGTCAGCCTGCCACACTGTTACTTAGGTAGATGTTGGGCTTTTATGAAATATAAGTTTGACAGAAACACCCAATGCACAGTAATCCCAATTCTGAATATAAATTTAGCTCTGTTAAGTTATATGTTTATTGCTGAAGGCATACAAGAAAAAATCTCACATCTCATCATTTAGATTAGTAATTCCAAAAATGTCAAGTTAGGCAAAATTCCACATAACATACTATTTTCAGTAATTTTGCACTCGATCTGATTATATATATGTGTATATGTATGTACAGAAATACAGATATATGCTTAAGACTTGATATGTACAACCTAGTCAAAGCTTCAAAAAAGGACTGTCATATGAGTGAACTATTGGAGAGATGCACAGACATGAAATATCAGAGAAATGCCTGTCCTAAACTTAGGACAGCATCATGTCCTCTGCAGACATTCCAGGAAACTTCAGAGGGGGCAACAGGATCACGGTGCGAAGCTTTAGAGAGGAGTTTGCTGGGAAACTCACACTCTGGGAAAGCGTTGGAGATTTTTTAACATGTTCTGTTTTCGGGGTGGTTGGGAACTGACACCTCTTGAATCTCCTGACTTTCATGTTTCTTTGCTTTTGTAAGAGGTCAGGGAAGTCAGCAAGTACTTCCCTTGGTTAGGAGGGAGCTGCCAGGATACTCTGCCACAGCCAAGGAAGGATCTTCCACTAGGTGCAAAATCTGCACAATAATTAGTCTTGGTGTTTTCTCCATGTTTTGTTGTTCATGCTTCTGCTTGCTTGGGTATCTTTGGCTGCCATTTCACCTAACTTTCTTCCTTCAGCGTTAAAAGCAGAGAAGAGTTTATTTGATTTTCTCCTAGCCTATTGCCCTCTTTATTTCATTTGAATCTGGTATCAGAGGGATTATTCTCAAATCCAGAGAGGTTGCTAATCCACATACGCTGTTGAAAACTTTTTTCTTTCCCTCCCCCACCACTCTGAATCTCTGGAGGCCTTCAGTGATCACAAAATTCTCAAAGCCCTCTCACAGAACCAATCTTGTAGCAATCTGTTGCTCTTAATTATGTTGTCATGCTTTCACCCTTTTTTCTCTAGGGCTGGAAGGATTCTCCTGAATCCCATCTGGTCTCCCTGTCTCTGGGCATCTTCCTCAGCTCAACAGGGCTGCCTCTTCTGCATTGCAGCAGGGATCTGTCCATGTTGTTTGTACAGACAAAAGGGGCATGTTTTCCTTAATTCTGCTAAAACCCACGCTTGCCTTATATCCACAGTTCATACCCTAGGAATTGATATCCTTTTATTCATTTCAATGAAAATATTTCACTTAAGTTTTTGTGTCTATAACTATGAATATTTTTGATATTAAAGTATACTTCCAAACTGGAAATTATTTAGAAAATTCAGAAACACTGATATTAGATTTTTTTCTAGGGAATGAATTTTTTTCCAAAGCAAACAATTCAAAATTCACACAGCTTCACAAAATGTGTTCATGGTGTTACATCTGTGTGGTGGTTTAGTTTTTTTTTCCCCCAAAAAAGAAAACAGAAAGAAACATAAGTCTAAGCTCTGCTTAACACAGAAATACAGTTTTTGTATATATTCCTATGATATGTGTTCTTGACATTTTCTAATGTTATTTCTACCTTTATCAAGGAACATTGCATAAAATCTTGGTGACAAATTTAAACTGGGACCCTTTGTATTCTGACTGCATTTCATCCGTATGACAGAAAAGTGTTATTCATAAACTGTCCATGTAATAGTCCTTTTCATATTGATCAACTTCATTATAACTGTTTGCTAAACTTTGCCTTTTTGCTAAGAGTATAAGATGATTTATTTTCCCTTTATTATATTGTTCAAAGCTCAAAATGAAAAAAAAACAAAAGCAAGACAAACCCAATCACAACACTATATAATACTTTAATTCTACAATTTGTTTTCTTAGCATTAGATTCTAAATATTACAATTTTTTTTTTCCTATGTGCTAAGATAGTTGTTCCAGACCATTTTGCAGATAACCCATTAATACCTCCATTATTATCTTTCTTTTGCATTCTTTGGGCACTCCAAAACTTGCATGAGAATGAAGGACAAAATCATATGAAAAACTCCTGGTTTTTAAATTATGGTCCAAGGTGATTTTGACCTTCACCTCCATCATCTCTGTTTCTCATTCTCATCATACAGAAGGTGATTATGGCTCTGATTTAGCTGTTCTGTGATTACACTGGCACAGACTGCTTGGGGTAAGATGGCGTTTTTCAGTTGCCAAGCTGTTGAAAGGCAGTTTTAACCTATGTTTTCTGAAATTTCTGCCCTTTGTTACATTTTGACCCACTTTTAAGTTTTCATTTTCTTTATTGCAAAGATTTACCTTGCAAGTATACTCATACTGACTTCCTAGCCTTTCTGTTTATTTTTAATTTATTTCATGATCTGCTAAATTTCCTTTGCTGCATCTGTAAAATATTGTTTGCATGGAATATTATTCAGCAATTTAACTAACCTGCTCAATTAACTGGCATAATTAAAATTCCAGAAATCCTTAAGTAATTATTAAAAATAAGCTTTACTCATTTGTTTTATCTAAACTAACTCTACAAGCCGCTAGAACAACAGCTGCTAGCACAAGCTCTGTCGTTGAGGTGCTACTTTTCTTCTCTTCTGAATACTTAACAAAGAGATAGGCCACTACAAATGTAAATGCCCAAAAGAGTATGTCATGTCATGTCATTGCAAACCAAACCAGTTTTTGAAATGGATCATTAAGCATTACATTTTTTGAGAGTGATTGATAAGGGATGTAGATAGAAAACCATCATTATGATTTGTAGGAGAAAGTTCTTTTATATTTATGATTTTAAACCAAGGAGAAAGTTATCCCTACAGCAAACAGTGAACCTTGTTACTATGTAGTAAAAGCACCTTTTTTTTTTTTTTTGAGTCCCCCACTGCAGGTGTCTTCATACTTTGCAACGTCTAACAGCAATATCCTTTCTAGTTACCTGGTACCTTACACAATGGAACTCAAACAGAAACCTCAAGAATGAATATGAGTTTTCAAACTGCTGTTTTAGTAAATTATTTACTAGCTCTCTGGGTTCTTGCTTATGTGACAGTAAGTACTATTACTTTTAGTAGTATGACATGAGGCCACAGATTTGTATCATCATGGAAAAATATGATGACCTGTTTCCAATTTGGGATGAAAACCATTAAGTACAACTTTTTTCTTTCTCCTCTGCTATCTTCAGTTCCTTGTTCTTTCCTCTCCAGATTTTCCTGCAACCCAGCCTTCCTCCTAGAAGACACTGATAGTCATCTGAGGAAGAAGAAGTCTCACATTGCTACTCTGGTTGGTAGTAGTAGAATGATACTGAACCAATCAATGGTGTACAGAAAAGATCTCCTTCTTTTGTATCTTTTTGACTGTGGGTTTTGTTTTTTTTTTTTTGTTTTTTTTTTTTTTTTTTTTTTTTTGTGCTGAGATAGTTCACACCATCNGTTTTTGTTTTTTTTTATATAAAATCCTAAATCAGGCATTTAGAAACCAGGTTAAACAACAGGGTCCCAGAAGACTTGAACACTCAGTGGGTCCGAGTGAAATTAGTGAAAGCTTAAGATATGTAACAGGCTTTAAAATTGAACCACTGCTGGTTCAATAAAAATATAAAAAGCTGAGCTAGGAACCTGAATTAAGTCTACATTTCTGAAAATCTTCTCAAATGTTACCATTTGACTGGTTAATCATTTGATTGGTGACTTTGTTGGTTACAAGGGAATGTATATATAGTGTTATAAAATAGGTTACCCTAAGAACTAAAAAAAATGTAAAAGTTCTTCAGGCTGTGATTAGTCATACATAAAAAGCAACAGTTACATATGGAGGGATGCTGCTTGTCTGTCTGCTGCTGGTTCCTATCATTGCTTTTTCTAGGGAAAAGTGGCACAGACAGAAGCAGAATCAAGAGCTGTAAGAGTTAATCTCATTACATTTTCTTCTGCAGTGGATCAAACCCATGATTATATTGCAAACACCTCAAATATGTAAATGTTTTTCTGATATATACTCTCCAATGTCCATTATTGTGTGCATGTGTGGAGGAAAACAGCAGCAGGTCTATGAAGTTGTGAAAAGGAACTGCCTGAAAGACCACCTCCATATTGAAATGTCACAAACATCAAAAAAGTGAACCTCCCTCTGTTAGAGTTCAAATGTATTGCGTTACTCAGCTTACGCCACTATTTGCCCGCACTTAAAATTTCCTGTAAATTAAGCCTTAATACTTGTGCTTCTGAAATATATGTTGTGTAAAAGGCTAAACTCAGGCAGTTAAAAGACAAAGAGTCTCCAGGTAAAGAAAACAAGCCTGTATTGAATAATCAAGACATGGGAAAAGAAGGGAAGTTCAATTTCTTTCTGAGTGTTAAATCTCCTGCAATTACACTTTAATTGTTAAAGTAGGAACAGATATTTTGTAGGCTGCAAACTAGACAAGTGGTTGGAGAAATGTGAGGGTGAATGAAGCTCTTATATTAAATTTTCAATGGGGTCTCATTTCTACACAAATTTTGGTAATTTACCGTAAATTAGTAGGAATTAAACTGATACCCCACTTCTGAGAATACATGTCTGAAAGCCTGCCTGGTAGCGTAGTAAAAAATAGTCTAACCTCTTTACCTGGCCCCTGCTAATTACAGTAAGTCACTCATTCATTCAAAGTATTGATGCACGCTTTGAAAGTCTATGTTCTCCTTTAACACAAGGGTATAAAGGATGAAAAGGTCGGTGACATACAGCAGTAAGTGTTTGAAAACCATTTAATGAGGAAGTCCGCATAAAATTAGCTTTTTCCTTTGAAACAGGCAATGTATAAAGTTTAGAGGATATGTGCCAAAGTGATCTTATCTTCTTATAATGCAGTCCCTTGGGTTAATTCATTAAAAATGCTAAATTGGCACCCTGAAGCATGAAAACCTTTCTCACATAACTTTGTGAAAAAGATAGACATCTCACTCAAGGGTAGTTTTGAAATTTAGTAATAAGTTAATTGTTTGTCACATATTTTCCAACTTTCTTATGAGAAGAATGTGGAATTGGGAAATGTATGCCTTATGTATCTGCCTTTTTCAACATAATAGCATCTTGGTCCATATTTAATATTGTTCTTTAGGTAGTGAAATTATGAGCAACAAGGGATGAGAGACAGGTAGTTGTTCAGACTCCAGGTCTTTGAAAACCTCATCTGAAGACAGCTGGCTGTTAACATTCTCGTGAATATCCGAGATACAAATTTTTAAATACCACTCCTTGATAATGAAATGCACAAAAAAAATCACAGCATGTAGCCATCCTCATTTATGAAAAGGATAAATGACTTCTGATTTTATCCATAAATTGTGTCCCTCAGATGTTATCTTTAGGATCTCATTTGCACAAATTGGTATAGGTCATAAATGTGTCTGTAAACAAATCTAAGTCTTACTGGAAAAGTGCATCGTTCGACCTAATGAGTTTACAGTTATAACAGAGAATAATTAGCTACATTAGCAGTTTTTTTCAGAACCTACAATAATGAGTTTAGGGTATAAATGATCACATACAGTGAAAAAATAAAACTATATTAACAAAGAAATTCTATACCTAATAAAGTTGATGACTATACAGTTAAGAATGGACTGTTAATTTTTATGGGTAGACATGCATGCTTTTTTATTAAAGAAAAATGAATTTCTTGATTTTACTAAAGTGTGTTTCACATTGTTTTAAACTATTATGTTCTCAATAGAAAAAGCAGAATAACATTTTAAGTTAAAATTTGGAAGGTTTATTTGAAGATAAATCTGTTTGGAAAGGTACCTAACAATGAACAAGAAATCAAACAACACACATTATATGATTGATGGGGACTGCAAACAGATCAACTTTACTTGAAAGCTACTTATGCATACAAAAAAAGAAAAGAAAGTTTTACACGTCGTATTTGAGAAATTTATTATTTTTCTTTGACTTTTAATCAAAATTCTTCAATTAATTCATAACTTTCTATTTAAAGGGTATAATATTTTGGAATTTATGCTGAAAAATGTCTCTTACCCTTATGATTTTCTGTATCTGTGGATAAACCAGTCTCTCTCCTTTCTAAGACAGCAGGTTATTGCATGTTTCTTGCTGTGAATATTATAGCTGATATACTAAATGTAATGTGCTAATAAGTTATTGAGATCGTGAGATTACGAGTGAGACAACAGCAGATGGAAGATAAACATGTGCCATTGGCTACAGTTGAAAGTGTAAAAAAAAGCTGTGAAACTGAATGACTAGTTGCACAGAACAAAGATGCTTCATCTCAGAGGGAAATAACAGAGGAATGAGAAATTATTTTTGATAGCTATTTTCTGTAAAGGCAAGAACAGCTTTGTGTAGGAGGTCTACTTAAGTGGGATGCCGAAATTGCACTGGCTTTCTGCACAGAAGTGATTTTTATCTTGTAGTCCTGAAAGCTTTACCCACTTACTCTTGATTTAATGTCATGATTTTTAATTTTTTTCTGGTCTACTCTTCTCTAGTCCAGCTGATCTTGGCTGAGTGCCTCCTAAAAGTACATCAAGAGTCATATATGATTTATTTTTTTTTTACCTGATATCGTGAGTGAGAGTTGTCTGTGATGTATGGTGGTGGACAACTTCTGAGGCTTCCGTTGTATTTTTTCCAATTCTGGGATTCTAGTGCATCATATTTTCAGGTATGGTTGAGGGTAAGAAGGCCTATGAGTTATAAGTTGAATACTTATTTTTTATATATGTCATCTGGGTAGTCTGCATGTAAATATGAAGTAGTATTTGAAAGAGCTAATTCTCCAGGGGCTGAATAACAGGTACTATTCACCTATCATTCATTCCTCAGCCAGGAACAACAGGGCTTGGATTCACAAGGCCTTGGGCAGAAATGATTTTTTAGATGTCTGGTACATCTTGAGGAGAAAGTTTATTAAATTTCAGCCAAGTGGGGAAAGGTGCAGTGGTACAGAAAGGTAAAATTCATGAAGTCTATGAGAAATTTGGAAACAAATGCAAGCTTTTCAGTAATGAATAAATGTGGACATCCTACTCCATAATTTAAAAACTGAGAGCCATTTAAAAATTCTTGGATTAGCAGAGAAGTATGGCAAGGAAAAAGATAAAACATCTAGCACAAAGCAATTGTCATTATTCCATTTTTAAACTGCAAGAAAGCGTGAATGACAGAAAATTGATGACCTTAGTTTTTTCGTTGGTATTATAATCTTTATGTACATATTTTCCAGCAATAATATCTAGAAGATAATCAAGCTCTATTCTTTATAAATATGCAAAAATAAACAATCTGTGTACCAGGGAGCTTTGCCATAGAAAATGCATTTTTACTACATGATCATAACCAGTGTTCTCAAGTGAGGAATGGGGGTCAGATTGAAGAGAACAGACTAGGTGAGATTTTTGGCATGGCTGCAAACAAATAAGGATTTAAACTAGGTTGGAATAAAGTGGAATAATGGATAGAGGTGTAGGTTGTAAATTATGGATGATATGTTTAGTGCTTAATCAGTCAATATAAATTATTCTGAATTCACTATTTCATAAACCAGTGGTTAAATTTGTATATAAACAATACCTTTCAGTCAGATAAAACAATTGTGGTATGATAAGTTACTTGGGTTTACTATAAAAATATTTATCTGTGCTTCACCATGTTGAGTAATCCTGTGCTTGTTTTTAAGAATCTGAAATTTATGAGGAAGATGTTAAATTGCTAAATAACCATGCAAAAAACCTCAAGTGATTGGCATTCTAGGGATATAAGTGAAGAAGATTTTGAGTCCATTTTTCCAATAAAGGGCTTGATTTTATATTTTTTACCACAGTTGACTCCGGTCAGACAGGGATTTATTTGATACTTAGAGCCACTGTGACTTCTAGAGAATAGAAACATTTATCTGAGTATACATTCAAGAATTGTTTGAATAGGATAGTGACATAGCAGTTAAGAGAAATACCTGTCCCGTGACACCTCTAGGGTAAATCAGAGTGAAAATAAGTCCAATGAAGCCGCTAGGAACTGAGTTTACTATTTTGGTAAAGGAATTAGGGGAAGAAATACTTCTCAGAATTGTTTTGTTAAGGGTTTGGAAGTAAAAGTTATTTCTAATACGGAACAAAATGGTATTAACTTATTCCACAGGGTTGTTCTTTGATTTTGCTGGAATGCTTTGAACTCCTCTGAGAAAAAAACTCTATGTATGTGTAAAGGATTATTACTGGATTAGCACCCAGCAGTGAGTTATGGGGAATAACTAGCATATCAGTGTGGAAACTTTTGCAAGTCTTGTTTCTTTGCTTTTATCCCCGTTTTTCTCTTTCCTCAAATGGTGAAATAGTATTTAGGAGTGAATTTTATGGCAACCACTACATATGGAAATGGTACTGATTTCTTTGTGTCATTTTTGAGAATAATTTTAGAAAAAAAGTTTTATTTTTGTAATATATGTGCCTCTTTATGCCTCTGGCATCCTGACTTAGAAGCTGTTACTGACTACAGTACCAGCCTTGACTGGATTCCACCCTAGAAGAAGAGAAAACGACGAAAAAGGAAGAAAGTAAACAAAATCTCCTTCATCAAGCTAAGTTATAATAAGGACTGAGAGCAGAGGGAAGCTGGAAAGCATGAAGACAGAGAAAATTATCTGTTCCAACAGTGAGCTTTTCCAAAAAACTGAGCAGGGGGACAAGAATAAAGCCACTGATCAAGAAATCATTCTCTCAGACACCACCACCAAGTCAGGCATAATTTATACAAGAAGGATGATAAAGAAAGAAAGAGTGAAAAAATCCAGAACAGCAACCAACCCCTATGGAGGCTAAAGAAGTCCTTTGACAGGAAAACTAGAAAATTTGCAAATTAAGAGAAGATAGTAAGAGCAAGGACAGTTTTTTTTTTTCTTTTTCTTTTTTTTTTTCTGAATATAACAGGGTAGGAAATCTGAATAACCTTCTAATCACACTGGAGACTGTTGATTGGAATGATGCAAGCCAATTAAGTCTGAGGATGTACACAGTAGAAAGCGAAGCAGACACATTGACAAAACAAGGCCTAACTATGAATCACAGGAATGTTTAGAAACCAAGAAAAAATGTTTAGTGTTTATTTCCATAGGAACCTTGAACACAACACCAATATGGACTCTGCATGTTCAAATTTCAAAACAAAGAAAAAAGGTCAAAAAGAAACACTGAACTGCAAATCTGAGCATATGACAGAAATCACCGCAGGCAGATAATAAAGCACAGTTCAATGGTTGTCAGGTAAGCTGAAGTTCCTGGCAGAGATTTTTGGCTAGTATGAGTTTAGAGAAACTGATGGGAAAACTTACAGGCTACTATCAAAGCAGGACAAGGAGAAATGAGGTCTCTCTGCGAAGACAGAAGATGGCCTTCTGAAGTCAATGACACAATTCCCACTTATATTCTCCACACAAAACAGTGTTGAACAGCAACAAGGTCACAATAATAAAATAGGAAGAGAGAGGTGTTGGTATCATTAGAAAATATACTGCTTCCCTTCCTTACCTTTTATTACTAGAATAAAGAGTCCTTGTTTAATCACTGTAGCAACCATGATGCCTCCAAGCCACCCTCGGTCCCATCTGCACTGCAATGCACCAGGGGCGGGATGTGTCCCCTGCTCTTTCAAGACTGCTTAAGATCTGGAAAAGTTTGTTAAGCGGCCCTGTCTCTTTCCCTTTTGCATTCAGTATTGTCCTCCAAAAAAACCCCTCTGGCACAGTCTTTCTTTTGATTTCTATTTTACACTCTAAAAGGAAATGCAGAAAGAAATTTATTCTCTGTTTTAACAAAACTTTTATTTGAGTCTTCTGTTGAATAATGTTGCAATTCCAGGAAAAAGTGCAACAGTTCAGTCACAGGTAACATCCAGTTTTCACTTTCTGGATAACTAAAATGTGAGATTCACAATCTTGTTGAGCAGCTGACAAGATATAGAATATACATTTCTTTTGATGTGAGTTTCAGTAGGAAGAAAAAGATTCATCCTGTACATTCAAGGCTGCTTATTAGTCTGCCAACCACACTGCTTCTTCAGCATAGGTTTCCATAGGATTAGAGGGCATAACATGCAACTATCCAACCATGCAAAAATTGAAGCATTCTTTTAAATGTATTGGAAAGCTGAATTGAAAGCATATCAATGTGAGAATCACCAATGTACAAGATTTTTCTTGAACTGAAGATCTGCAACATGCTTTGCGATGGAAACAAACACCTCCTATATTTTAAGTGTTGCAAAAACAAGACACAAAAAGTCCTATCAGCAAATGTGCTGAATGTAAATTGCTTAAAAAAGCAAAGTGGAGGGGTACATGCGAATATCGGCTACTTGAAACAGGATAAAACTCAACCTTGTCAATCTATCATTAAAGTTTAATAGCTTAACAATCAAATCTATTTGCCAATCCCCCTCTCTAATGATAATGATCATGGAATATCTGATGATGTCTTAGTCATCCATCAAGACAATTATTTTCTCTGAGGCAGAGCATGAATACAACTCCTGATACTAATGTAGGGAGTAATTCAGAAGGGTGAAGATTTTCAGTGGTGGTAGTTAAAAAAAGATTACTATATCCACAATTATCTAATTGAAGAAGTATCCTGCTTTTTTTTTGTTTCTGTTTTTTTAGCCATTAAGACCTAAACAATTTCCAATTGATTCAATAGACTCTCTGGAGAACTAATCACTCTTGGAAAAGCTACATTAGCTAACTATTTTGTAAAGCTTTTACTTATTATAGTCATTCTCTGTGGTGTAGATGAAACACTATATGTGTTAGCAATATTCTATTGGATGTCACTCAGGGTCAATCTACTTATATTAATTTTAGCAATGAGTCCTATGCTTTCTACTTAGGCTTCTGCCCAAAAAAGTGAGCATAAAAAGGGAAAAATAGTTTCTACATTTTCATTTCTGTTGCTGTGTTTTCTACTTCCATGTAAGGGGCAGCAAAAATACCTGTTACATTTCAATATTACTTTAATAGGTTATGCAAAAAACCTATAATTGAACATTGTAACAGTTTTCTATAAAATTCATTGACTAACGCTGAAACTGCAAGAAGAAATTCTTTCAGTCATTCCATTCACTTCCTAGCATACTCACAATTACATTTTATTACATACCAGACTCTACCTCTATCAGGATCAGTGTATCTTCATTCCTTTGTAACCTTTTTGTGCCCATCATTAACTTTTATTACACATAAAAGTCTACTTCCAACCATATATATTGTTACAAGAAGGCAATTCTTCTCTCAAGTTGTTGTCAAAACACTGCTTCAGTTCTTTTGACATAAGTTTTCATGCTACTTTTTCCTTCACTACACTCCAGTAGTACTGACTGGGACCAGTAGACTCTGACACCAGATTTTTTGTTCATTAAGATGGTTTTCAATACTATTTGAAGTCCCATGTGTTTCCCATGTGTTTCACTGTGATCTTAATTCTAGCGTTTCCTACCATGTATGGCTTTAATGTTGTATTATTGCATGATTGGAGATGTGTAAAGCATACAGCAGACAGAATGTACTGCTGTGTGATGTGAAATATGTTATATTCCTTCTGCATTGATTTTAGGGATCTATCTGATTTGTCTAGCATAGTATTTTACCTCAGAATCTCCCCCATCACTTGGATAGCACTAAAGTGGGTAGTCACTGCTTTGAGGACAGATATGGCTGTAAATTCAGAATAGATGGGGAGTCAAACAGTTCTCTGTAGGAGTACAGTTTTAAGAATGTACAGTCTTAAGAATGGATCTAATTACCTGGAATACCAGAGATCATGGAAATCTCTAAAACCTATAAATAAACTGGAAAATGTATGTACCAGAAACTAAGTATATGATTGGTGGAATGAAGGTCTTACTGAAATTTTTTTGTATTTTCTTAAACCTTTTATACTTTTGGTATTAGAACTCAGTAGTTTCCCCTTAACTGCAATAACCACAATAAAAAATTCTCTTCTGCCTACCCTTTTAAGTATTTTACCCACCTTGAAATCTGTGTTAATGAATACATTTCTTTACTTCAGGGAACAGCTAAAAAGTATTGAGTTATACTGTGATTCCTGATTTCTTTCTTTATACTACTCTATAAATTTCGTATTATATATGGGTTGACTGGTTTACATAATTTCTTTGCAATCATTTCAATTGAAATAATTAATTAATTTTACTGTGTGTTAACATATGACTTCTTAATCTATGTAAATAACCTCACTTGAAACCCAAAGATGTGTATGCCTGGAATAGGTAATTTCTCAATCTGTGGGGCTACTTCAGATTTACATTGATGTAGCATGTGCAGAATGACAATTGACTCCACAACCTGCTCAAACAATGGTATAGTTGTTTTTTAATTTAGCCCGATAACTTTAAAGTTTTGATGACAACAACATACACCAAATATTGATTCCTGTTTCGCTTACCCAGAAGTAAACCAAGTAAATCCCCTAATTGTCCTATGAAGACATAAAATTAATAGGGTGTAATGATAACGTAACTGATAATAAAACCAACCTGGTTGCTGTGGGTGGAGGAGTAATAATAATAAGCTGAATGGTTGCTGTTAATCTCTTTAATGTTTTTAAAAATGCATTTTAACCAGCAGTTAAATGTTTTTCTCACAAAGACCATGTTAACAGGTAGATGAGAATGGATCAGCTCCATCAGCAGAAAAAAATAAAGGTGCAAAGGGGGCAGATGTTGCCAGTCCACTGTTTAAATACACCATTTAAAAAAGAATATTTTAGCCCTTTGAAATCTATGGCTTTATCTTTACATGGCTATGCAGCTTTGAGATTCATTTACACGTTCTGATTGGTTTGAACACAAGTGAGATTGAAAATGAAAGCTGTCAACCAGAAATATTGTGCAATGACTATGAGTGTGAGTGGAGCTAAGGAGCCATGTCTCCAGCAACTAGCCTTTGAGATGGTGGAAGGAGGGTGAAACACCTAAGGGCACCAGGACCCAGAGTAACATACTGAGGAATAACATAGGACCATCGGCTTTTTGGAGGTTCCTAATGTCTCTCAGATATTATAGTTCATTCAATTTTTTAGGGAACTTAAAGTGTGGGATTTGCCTTGTCATGCAGAAAATTTTATTTTTTATAATCATGGAAGAGTCTTTGAGACACAAGGTATGCTGGGCCCTGATGGGATCCGCTGGTCCAGATGGGGCAAACAGTTCTTTCCTCTTAAGCTGGCAGGACTGCTTGAGAGGGCTTTAAACTAGAATAGACTGGGAAAGCATATACCATTAGGAACAGTGAAGGTAAGCCAAGGGATAGCATGGCACCATCTAAGGGTGGCAGTACTAATGGGAGCATTTATGCTGCTCCAGGGAGTACTGAAGGTTTAGGAGCACATCTGAAATGTGTGTACACCAACGCATGCAGTATGAGAAAAAAACAGAATGAACCGGAAGTGTTTGTCGTTTCCCAGAGCTATGAAGTCATTGGTATTAGTGAGACTTGATGGAATGAGTCCCATGACTAGAGCACTGGGATGGGGGGCTATAGGCTGTTCAGGAGGGATAGGCAGGGCAGGCAGGGTGGAGGAGTTGTGCAGTATGCGAGGGAGAGGTTTGACTGTACAGCCCTTACAGTTAGGGAACATGTAGTTGAGAGCCCCTAGGTGAAGATTGGAGGGATGGAAGAAAAAGGACGTCATTGTGGGTGTCAACTGCCGATTGCCCAGCCAGGATATTAGCCCTGATGAGTTAATCTATAGGCAATTAGGAGACATCTCTGGACTGGTAGCCTTTGTCCTTATGGGAGATTTCAACTTCCCGGACGCGAACTGGGAAAACCATACTGCTGTGACAAGCAAGTCTGGGAAATTCCCAAGGTACATTGAAGACAATTTCCTGTCACAAGTACTGAGTGAGGCAACTAGGAAAGGTGCCCTCCTGGATTTGTTATTTGTGAGTAGAGAAGGACTTTGTGAATAGAGAAGGGAGATGGTAGCTGGCTGTCTTGGCCACAGTGATCATGAAATTGTTGAGTTTAAAATTTTTGGGGTAAATCTAAAAAGCTCAGCAGAGTTGCTACACTGGATTTCAAGACAGCAAACTTTAAGCTACTCAGGTACTTAGCAGTGTCACCTGGGAATCTGCTTCTGAGGGCTTAGGTGTCCATGAGCGCTGGTCAGTTTTGAAGAACGACCATTTTAAAGCACAAGAGTAGGCAACCCCATTGTGTCACCAGTCAAGCAAGCAGGGCAGAAGGCCAGCTTGGCTGAACAGGGAAGTCCTCTTGGAATTGGGAGGAAAAAGAGATTGTATGATATCTAGAAGCAAAGTCAGGCTTCACAGGAAGATCACAGAGCCCTTGTTCTCATATGCAGGGAGAAGACACAAAAGGCAAAAGGTCAACTAGAGTTGCAACTGGCCAATGTTGTGCCAGACAACAAAAGAGTATTTTTAAAGTATGTTAATAGCAAAAGGAGGTCCAAGGAAAGCATTGGATTTATACTTGATGAAGATGGTCACTTGGCAAATAGGGATGCAGAAAAAGTGGAGGCATTCAATGTTTTTTTTGCCTCAGTCTTTAATACTAATGATAGACTTTGGGCTGTCCAGTCCTCTGAGTTGAAGTACCATAACTGTGGGAGCAGTGACTTTCCATTTGTGGATACTGAAATTGTAAGGGACCAGTTGTAACAGTTGAATGTTCACAAATCCATGGGCCCTGCTGGGATTCATCCCAGAGTATGAAAAGAGTTAGTGGATATTACAGCAGGACCCCTCTAAATCATCTACCAAAGATCCTGGGAGTCTAGGGAGGTCCCCACTGACTGGAAGCTGGCCAGTGTTACAAGAAGGGCATGAGGCAAGACCCAGGAAACTACAGACCTCTTAGTCTAACCTTAATTCCTGGAAAAATTATGGAGAAGATCATACCGAAATGCTACTGAAAGGCATTTCAAGGACAATGCAATCATCTGGCACAGTCAGCATGGGTTCACAAAGGGAAAGTCCTGCCTAATTAATCTGATATCCTTCTATGATAAGGTCATCCACCTAGTGGGTGAAGGGAAACAGAAGCGAATGGGAAGGGCTCTGGTGGTTATAGTTGTTAAGGAGCTGCTCACAGCCAGCATATTGATGATTGTACCGGGTCCTCTCTGATGTGATTGCTTCTCCCTGGGAAAATCATCAGTGGTCTGAAGAATTTTGAATACCCTGACAAGTAAGAGAGGAAGTGGTTCCTACTAATTTTCATTTGATCTTCAGCGTCCCAAAAGGACACAGCAGAAGGCGGATCTTGATACTCTGTGGTCATAGTGAGGAGACATCAACATCTCTCATTTTGGCTGCTCGAAAGTTAGAACCTTGTGTGTGTAAATTATACATTTTCTGGCACACACCTCAGGCATTTTATAGTGTCAGAATGCGGCATGGTAAGGCTCTGTTTTACCTTGCTATTTCCACAGGTTGTGTGTTCTCTAAAGGGGAAATATTCAGAAGAGAGTTGTAGTTAGACTAGGAGAATGTACACGATTTTAATAGAAACATTGAGATTGGGATGAATGGAGTATGGATGGGAACATCTGGTGTGCAAGTCCAGAAGGAATAAACAGCAGGACTGTAAGACTCTCAGGGGTTCATTGTGCCTAGATTAGCGGATCACTGTCATCCCAGAACTTCTATGTGCAACTTCTCAGGGCACCCAGCTCAGGAGACAAAGGACTGGAAGCAAGTCCCCATGACTCACCGAGACAGGACAAGATGGAGGGACAAATCACTGTCAGCTCCTAAAAGGTACCAAAAAAGCATATGCAAAATGAGCACATGGTCACCAACCTGTGAAGAACACAGAAGACATGGGAGGACTCGACAGAGAGCATTCCTTGTCCTCTGTGTCTTTGGGAGGAAACTTGTGCAGACCTGGAGAATTGGGTACAAGTGTGCTGTTATCTGAATACTGGACAGGCCACTTGGATACATATCTGGGTTCTCTTGAATATGTGGGCAACAAAATGATGATGGTGTCAGTTTTGTTTAAACAAAATTAAGGTCACCTTCTAGAAAATCCTTGCTACAGTGGTGCTTCTACAGTGTAACACTATTTCTTACCAGTGAAGGCATGAAGATCTTTTCAATATCCTAGCTGAATCTTTTCTTTTTTTACTTGTAAGTTCTGCATAGTTAGGGTAAAGAGGTCAAAGGTGGTCACTCGTCACAGGCATTCATGATTGTCTTGATGTTCAGTTTGTTTTAAATGCAGACACTTTTAAAAACCATGGTCAAACTTTGAGGATTCTTCACAAATTCCCTCTGAGCTGCAAAGTGTCATGGTTTTGACTGGGATAGAATTAAATTTCTTCATAGTAGCTAGTATGGACCTATGTTTTGGATTTGTGCTGGGAACAGCGTTGGTAATACACGTAATAATGTTGTCATTATTCCTGAGCAGGGCTTACACAGAGTCAAGGTCTTTTCTGCTTCTTGTACAACCTTGCCAGTGAGTAGGCTGGGGGTGCACAAGAAGTTGGGAGGGAAAACAGCTGGGGCAGCTGACCCCAACTGACCAAAGGGATATCCCAGACCATATGACTTCAAGCTCAGCAGTAAAATCTGGAGGATGAAGAAGGAAGAGTTTGGAGTGACGCCATTTGTCTTGCCAAGTAACCGTCACACATGATGGCTCTAAGCACCTACCTGCTGATGGGAAGTAGTGAATGAATTCCTTATTTTGCTTTGCTTGTGCATGCGGCTTCTACTTTACCTATTAAACTGTCTTTATCTCAATCCATGAGTTTTCTCACTTTACCCTTCCAGTTCTCTCCCCCATCCACCGGGGGGGTGTGAGTGAGTGGCCGTGTGGCACTTGTTTTCTGGGATTAAACCACAACACAATGTTTGCTTGTGTATTAGTCTGCATCATTTAGATATTCTATTACGTTGTTATTGGTTGCTGACATTATTGAGTAGACTGCTTTCCTTCATTTTTGTTTAACCCTCTTAAAGAGATGTTCCTCACAAGTTTTATTCATAGCTCTATCCACTACATGCTGAAAAATAAGTTTACCAGGAAAGCCTGTTTTCTTTTTATTTTCAACATAGCACTTTTCTGCTCTATATGTTCTAAAGACTATTTAGCTAGACATAGCTCACAGAACATAAATAAAGGAATACCTTTCTCCTAGCTGAACATGGGCATCATTATTTTATTAAAGCAGTAGTGAGTAGGTTTATATTTTGAACCCCTGATGTTTACGTGCGTTCAAAGTTAGCAAGACAAGTTCACCCAACCCCTAAAACATAAAACAGGTAACGATCTTGCCAGTTGATTGCCAAAGAAGATTAAAGTGGAGAATCAGTTGAACAGGATGCTGACATGGGTGTTCAAGAGATGTGTAAGATGATTTGTGTGTTTTTTCATATCCTTCTTTTACAGTGTACTGTTATTAGCCTGATGAAAACACTTAACTGAGTGCTTAATGAGGTGTGCCTACAGCTGATTTGCCCTTGCTTGGCCTTCCTTAAAATTTTCTTCATACCCATCCCACTTCCTTTTCTTAAGCTATGTTTTTAACTGAACAACCTATGGAGACAGAAAGCTATGACATTGTCTGGTTGATACAACCTTATTAGAACAATTCTCTTTTTCTAAGCAAATAAAGCTTTTTATATATGCCTTGAAATATTGTGTTTAATTTACACAGTAAATGCATGTAAATGCATACTGCATATATCCATGCTGACATTTCTCTGTGCAGTATGTGGGTTTTTTGAAGGCTTTGTGTGAATAGTCTTCTATTAAATTGTTATACAAGGAATGATATGAAAGCAGTATCAAGAAACAGAAAAATTTATTACTCATCAAAAAAGGTAATTTGTAATTATGCATGTGTAGAATTACCATCTATTTTTTTACTTTCTCTTTGTTGGTAGAATATCAGTTTTGTACAAATAGTAAACATGAAATTGCAGCAGACACTGTGTGAAGAAAGAAGTTCTTAGCATACAAATCCATAATGTAAAGGATACAGACATTGAGAACAGATAGTCTGCCAACCAAAGAGAACTAAAGCAAATGGAGAAAACAACTTTAAAACAAAATTTTATTTTGCAGCCTCAAAGGGAAATTTAACAGTCTATGCAGAGCTTAAAATAAACCTACTCCCATAGCTCTGTTCTGTTCTCTGGTGTCAAACAATTCCTTCTTTAAGATTTTTTCCTTTCAAAGTCAGCAAAAAGGATTTTCCAAACCTCCTTGTCTCAAGGTTAACACAAAATAAATCTTTGTATTTTTACTTTCCTTAGGGTCAGACAGAATCAAGGCCAAGCTCTCTTTCCTGAAGGTTAAAGTAAAAATAACTTAAGATGTAGCTCTCTCCAGGCAATTTTCTTTCCCTAAGAAATTCCTTTACTGTCTCCCAGCAGACAACTACCTTATTTCCTTATTTTTTCACCTTTTTGTAGACTTTCTGATGTTCAGAAGTCAGTGTTCTCCAGAGTCTTGTTTCCAAATAATCATTCCTATTTGATAGTATATATCTGTGCCTCTGCTTCCTAACCTAGTATCCTTACTGAGACCTCTGGCCCTGTACAGATAACAGACTGCGTAAGAAGCTTTGTTTCAAAATCAGGAAATTTCAAGACCACATACAAAATGATGTTATCAATCCTGAAATAGAATCAGTTCAGATTGAATGAAACATTGATATGCTTGCTGTATTATCAAGGCTGTCCTCCTGTACTGTTCAGCAAGAGTATTCTTTTTCCTTTGATGCCCTAACATTTTTCAACATGTTTTCCGTGCAATGTGGATTTTCAGAGACAACAAATAAGCAGTGTTTGGACAAAGCTACATGTAATTTTGATTAAGCACCACTTGTTGATGGCAGGTTATATTTCCCAATACTTGCCCAAATGAACAGTAGACAAAGATGTAACTACTTCATCAGGCTCTTTTCCAGATAGAGATGATTCATTAACCTGAGCATGTAAATGATGAGCTAGTCCTTTAGCTAATAATTCTGGAAGACATCTACTCCATTTAATGCACTGGCCAGTAGGGAAAACAAAAACTTAGACCACATGGATATGGACCTGACCCAAAATTCTGGGTCTGATCTTATACAATGTCTAAAACTTGCACATAGATGTTACAGCTCAACATTGTCTTCAGAAAACGTTTTAACCACAGAGGGTGAGGAATGCTATGATGATTTAAGATGCTGCCATCTTCCTGTAGCAGGGAAATGAAAAATGTAAATCTTCCCTAATCTTTTTCAGACAAAATAAGGTGGTTTCATTTAGCTGTCTGGTGAAAAAAGTTGAATCAAACCAATTTACCTGGTTTCACCTGAGGAGGGGACATCTATCCATGTCTTCACCTGGTTTTGCCCATTGCTTATTTTTGCCCATTGCATTTTTTTCCCCATTCTTTGCAAATAAAATTCATGTTTAGGTTAGATTACTACCTAAAATGCAGAAAATTTTTAGAGCAAACATGAGCTGTTCGCCTAAGTAATATTGGTCAAATTAGTCTTCATTGCTAATTTGTGCAATATATTTTCTGTACTGTCTGAAGTAATTGCAAGAGTTAATTAGAAAATACATAAATGACAGCCATCATCATAACATTTAATTTAATACCAGGAAAGCCAATCCTTTTTTCTAATGCTGTATTTTGTGTTTGTTTTTTTTTTTTCCAGACTAGTGTCTCATACAGTTATGTGCGAAAAAATGAAAAGCTTTAAAACTTTAAAGAGGTAATTTTAAATGTTCTTTCCCCAAATCAAATGCTCTGATTCTTTAGCTCTGTAGGTAATCCTTAGGCTTGTTAACATTGTCTAGATAAAGAATTACAGCCATGAGTCTGTCAGCTCTTTTCAAGAAATGTTCTTCATCTTTGAACTGCTACGGCTTTCTTGGCTTCAATGAAAAGAGACAGCTTTCACCTCCATTTGGCAGTGGATGAAGGTATTCCTGGCATTTTGCTTAGAGACATTTTGCTTACACTCTGTCACAAAAATCAAACTAAGATTTATAAGTTAATGCTGAACTGACCTAAACATTGTATCTTCATTAATGGAAAGTAACACAGAGAAGCCAGTATACCTGCATTCTTCTGAAGAAAAAGTGGTGACGGCAAAAATGGGAAAAGTGAGTAAATGGATAGGTGACCAAAGGAGCAAATGGTATGCAAACACTTTGACTTTTCTTTATATAACTGGGGTGTCGAATAAAGAACAAACTTTGTTTTTAACCCAAACTCCTGAGGGTAGATCAAAGGAATTTCTACCACCTTGATGTAAGCTTAGTATTCCTACATTTATCCATATGCTATTTTCATGGTTTTATTTCAAATCCTTGTTGGTCAGAGTAGGAGTAAAAAAAACACAATAAAAGGATTTTAAACTAGGTCTTAAGCAGATCACTGAATTCTCCTCTGGTGTGTATTTCTCTGCTGACAGTATTTTTGTAATTTCAGATTTACTTTAAATCCTCTTAGGACGCTAAAGTAAATAAAGAACATTTGCCAAATTTCCCACTCAGAACTATTAATAGGAATTGTACAGTTAACCAGTGATAGCTGGAGGATTGTCTTATAATGCTTGAATATTACTTTAAAATGTACTTTATTCTCTGTGTAAACTGTCCTCTGAAATAGAGCCAACTACACTGTTTGTATACTGATCAGTGTTGTCCTGCTGAGATTTGCTTTTAATCTATAGCAGCTGAAATCTACTGGACATACACAAAACTCCAATTCTTATCCTGACATAGGATTCATAGTAGGATTTCAGCTTCAGCTTAATTTATTCAATCTCTATCTCTTTTTCTGTCCCCGTCAGTTAAGCAAAAAAATTTTGGATACACAGAAAAATCTAATAGAATTATTACAGAAGAAATTCTGGATTTTTCAATTTGGGAACACTATATGCTGTAAGAAGGCTATTTTAAGAGTGTGAGTGACTATTTTAAAAACTCAGCACTTAAGTCCCAGTCTGGCAGTTTATAGTACCTGCAGCATAACAGTCAGCCTGGCCAAGCTTTATAGATGCTGGACACTGAAGCACAATGGAGTGCAAGTCGTCTATGCATGATGAGTCCCTCTGCAGCTTTTATGTCAAGGTACAAGGTACACTGATAGCCTTTATTAATACTTTTGCAGTCTGTGGTTTTGCAGTCAATAAAGCAGGATTTCTACATATTACCAATTACAGGATTAGTGCTTTACTGAGCCTGAGTTTCACAGAATTACTATCCTCTAATGCACAGTGTCTCACATCTCACCTCAAAAAGACAGACTTCAGTTTTGTATGGTGCATTTCCATATTCTAGAGACTCTTTTTTCCTAATCTCTTTATCTCTTTCAAATGTGATTTGGGAGTTGGAAAGATTTGTGTATATTGCATCTTTGATAATTCAATGTGCTATCATCATCTCTACTTTTGTCATATCTGCTAATCTACCTACTTACAGTATGACCATCATTACAGTATCTATTGACTTGTAAACTCTGAAAGATAAAGCTTTTGCCTTTAGCACATATGTGCATATGTCTGTATGAGAGACTCATTAAATAGTTTTGGTTGAAAGCAACCTCTGGAGATCATCTGGCCATACAAACTGCTGAGAGATGGGCCAATTTTGATCAGGTTGTTTAGGGACCATGCACACACAATTCCTTATCCATATGTTCCAAGGGTGAGGTGCACTCCAAATATCCATGCAATCCATGTAACCCATCATCTGATGCATACACTCCCCTACAAAACTGTGAGCGAGGCACCTGGTCTCCACCGTAATATTGTGTCACAAGCTCCTTCCAGAGAGCATAGGACTTGGTAAGAACTAACAATGTTTGGTCAGTAGGTTGCACTTTACTGTCCTCCATGCATAAGAGGGGAAACTACAGCCATGTAGAGACACCTACTCCATCATTACTGAATAAATCTCCACCTGCTTTCCAATGAAATGTAGCCTGGAGATCTGGTACACTAGCAGCTCACCAGGTGTATCATGGTTTGCAAGAATCTGCTGGGTATGGTTTAGTGCTTGTAGACTTTAATGCTGGATTTCAATGTAAGGCTAAATGAAGACACATTTTAAAAGTGGCAAAAAAGGAGCAGCTGTAAACACTAAAAAATCATGGTTTCAGTATTTTACTTCAAATAATAAGCAGTAGTAGTTTCTAGTGGGAAGAGTCCACCTGAAAGTTATTCCCTGTCCAGTTCTTTACAGCTCCGTTCCAGCAGTGAGTCCCATATAACAGGTAACTACTACCTTTCTTGGCCAGCTTCAGTTATTTTCCTATCGCTTTCCTTATAGACCTGAAGCTCCTGTAATACCTGTTACTGCTTTTCTGCACTTTATTTTTTAGGGACATCTTGTTCTGATTGCAGGTCACTTTTAGCCTAAACAGTTCAAGGTTGCACATTATTCCATTTTGTGCTTATTGGTCAAGGTGTCCTGTAAAGGGTTTTTTTTTTTCAGCTTTCATCCCCTGTTAGCTAGGGGGAGAGAAGGATCCATTATGTTTATACCAGAGGGCCAGGGCTCAGTGAGGGAGCAGTTGGTGGAAGTATAGCTGGTTCGTCACACAACAGAATAAAATTTACAAATGCAAGAAGAAATATGCAGTCTTAGGCAGGGTAGCTGAAGAAGTATAGGAGAGACCTACACTAAAAACTAGTTTATTTACCTTAGAATAGTATGCATAAATTCTGGAATTAGCTATATTGGAAGACTGGACTCAGCAAAATGCTACAGAGCTGAGCCAGTTCATTCCAGCTGAGGACCTATATGCCAGCACAATTTAAAAAGATACCTAAAAATTTTGATGATTGAATTGACAGTGAAGAAGAAAATATGCAATCAACTCCATGCTAGACAGAGGCAATGTTTTTTAATGAAACTGCTTTTAAACATTCTAGTTTGGGTTGGTCTCCACTTTGTAAAACTGTGTTTGTGTCAGGGAGGGAGAAGGAGTGTGAAAGAGAACAAATCAATGTGAAACCGGTAAGGTAACAGACTTTCATTTTGATTTTCTAAATCAATGGTAGCTGCTTCATCAGCATTCTTTTTTTTTTCACCTCTTCACTAGTTACCGATTACCAAATGCTTAATAAGCTTTTTCAGTTTATGTAAAAGGAGCATTTGTAAAACGTCTCAAGCATTTTCCTGCTTAATATAGCCTCATGATTACACCGCTATTTAAAGCAAAAATAGTGGCTTTCACACTATCATCAGAGCTTGTTCAAAATGAACAGTTTTATATTATCTTTTCTAATTCGTTGTCCAGAATTTCTTTCATAAGTAATGATTTCTGAAAACTATCAGCACTCAACTGAGAAGTGTTGATTCCATTGTCTTACCACAAACAACCTATGTGGTACTAACAAATCGGTGCTTCCATAGAAGCACTGTAGGATTCTGCTCCTCTTCCTCTAGACTTAGCACTTGACAAGGATGGGCATACATTTATTTCTGTTTGCAGATAAGGCCTTCATTATAATAACAAGAATCTGGCTATGCCATTCTTCTCTTACCCAATCATGGCAAAATTTCCACAGTATTGACCAACTGAGAACAGAAGTAAAGTTTTTCTATTATTTCTATATTTTAAAATTTCAGGCTTAACTGACGTGTATTGACTTGTCTCAGGAATATGATTTTTTCCTAGAAGCCACAAAACATGGCCTTCTAATAGTGACTGTAGAATCATAGAATCATTTAGGTTGCAAAAGACCCTTAGTATCATCAAGTCCAACCAAAAGCCTAACACTGCCAAGTCCAACAATAAACCATGTCTCTAAATACTACATCTGCATGCCTCTTAAATACCTCCAGGGATGATGATTCCACCACTTCCCTGGGCAGCCTCTTTTAGTGCTTGGTAACCCTTTCAGCAAAGAATTTTTCCTAATATCCAATCTAAACCTTCCCTGGACCAGCTTGAGGCTGTTTCCTTTTGTCCTATGGCTTTTTACTAGCAAGAAGAGGTCAACCCCCACCTCTCAACATCCTCTTTTCACATAGCTGTAGAGAGCAATAAGGTCTCCNAGCTTTGTTGCCCTTCTTTGGACATGCTCCACCACCTCAGCATCTTTCTTGTAGTGAGGGGACCAAAACTGAACACAGTATTTGAGGTGCAGCCTTACCAGTGCCCAGTACAGGGCAATGATCAGTTTTCTCCTCCTGCTGGCCACATTGTTTTTGATCCAAGCCAGGATGCTGTTGGCCTTCTTGGCCACCTGGGCACACGGCTGACTCATTTTCAGCTGGCTGTTGACCAGTACCCCCAGGTCCTTTTCTGCCAGGCAGCTTTACATCCACTAGCTCTGAACCACAAACTTTGAGTATTTTCCCTTCACTTATTTTAGCATTAAGAAGTATCACCAAGTATCTGGTGAGTTCTTGTCATCATTGGGAAAGATAGAAGTATTTGTAGAAATAGAAATGGGATTACAACATTGTTAAGTGTTGGCAACTGAAGTTAGGGTCATGTGTATACACCTGGAGGTGTTTTAGAAGATGTTTTTAAATGTAAATAAGGTAAGTTTCAACTGGGTTTCAAATAGTACCTACAAAGTTCAGCAGCACGGTCCTTGCGTCTTCACACCCTGATGAACTGTGAGGGCCCTGAGGATGGGGCCTTACCCTCCCTGCCCTCCCTGCTGGGGCGTTCCCCACCCATCCACAGCCCAGAACTCCATTTCAGCCCCCCTGGATCCACCCTCACACACCCACGGCCCAGGACCTCAGTTTGGCCCCCATGATCTTGCCACCCGCTCCCTGGCTGCCCTGCTCTGACTGGTGCAGTGGGACAGGCCTGGCTGCCATGCCCTGCTCTGCATGCCTTGGGAAGGCCCTGGCTTTTGCGGAGCCCTGGCACTAGGACAATGATAGGTGTCTTTTTTCTCCACAGCTATGCAGCATGTCTGTAATTTAAGTTTACATTTCATTCATTAACTCAGTATGACTCTTTCACAAACTACAATCCAAAGAGCTGTTCTCAGAGAAAGAGACAGTAAGGTAAAATACAATGACAATAATCTCCACTGAGACACTGACTGTGCTGGCGTGTGCATGTGGATGCAATGGTGGCAGGGGTGACCAAAAGCCTGGTCAGCAAAGGTCTTCCAACCTTGTGAACCACAAAGATACATATTTTGAGTATACCTACACAGGCAAAAATAAGATTTCATAGGTAGGAATATTTTTTAAATAGCAATGAAATTGCATTCACAAATGTGTCATCCACTAATGATCAGCATGTGAGAGTAACATGCAGGTTAAAAGTTCACCTCAAGAGTGTGATATTATCTGATGTCCCATTTTTGCTTTTTTTTAATAAAAAAAAAAAGAAAAGTGAACTTATGTTTCTGAACACTTCCATATTACCCCTGTTCAGCATATTTCTATTCAACATCTTTGTTGGCAGCATGGACAGCTGGATGGAGTGTACCCTCAGCAAGTTTACTGACTTACCAAGAGCAAATACAGTCATGGTGGGGAATGGCTGGAGAGCAGCCCTTAGGAGAAGGACCTGGGTGTGCTGATTGATGAGAAGCTCAACATGAGCCAGCAATGTAAGATCGCAGCCCAGAAGGCCAACTGTGTTAGTTGGTGGTGTTCAAGGTGTTCAACGCCAGGCTGGATAGGGCCTTGGGCAACCTGGTCTAGTGGGAGGCATCCCTGCTTATGGCAGGGGGGGTGGAACTTGATGATCTCCAAGGTCCCCTCCAACCTAAACCATTCTATGATTCTATGATTCCCCTCTGTCATACCAAGCCCTCTGTATCTATAGATCAAGTATTTCTGTCAGCGTGACTGGCCAGTCTCAGGGCTAGGCACCGTAGCATTCAAAAAACATTCCCAGTCTCAGCATTTCAGAAAAGTTAGTTTTGTGATGTGGCTCCTTCTGTTTCTGCTACTAGTAGGATTTCTGTTGTGTCTGTCATGGCACAACTTTGGTGACTTGTTTGCAGCCATCTCAATAACATCCTTCAAACTATGTAAACTCCAAACTGTGCAACTGTGTTAAAGAAATAAAAGAAAACAAATTCATTTTAAGCACTATTGATGTCTTATCTAAGACAACTAACAAGTTCCAAAAATGTAACTGGATTATTCTGGGATATTCTCAGAGCAGAATTAGAGTTGATTTGTTTGCATTACTTTCACATGTACATTCCTCAAAAAGTAATTGGATTTTGCTTCAGAATAATCTTAACTTTGAAATCTAGTATCATAACCATACATTTCAGGATAAGTTGCTATTTCATATGATGTTTTTAATGTCATTTAGGTATTCTCAATCTTATATCCACTTTAAATAGATATAAAGCTACATATTTTTTATAAATACCTATGTACATATGCACTTACGCAAGAGTAATAATATTAGTATTCTTCGATTTCGTACATTGTCTGAGATATTCCTTTCGTTTTGAGCTTTCTTTTGATATTAAATGTTGCAACAGACCTTTCAAATCAGGTGGCTAATGTGCAGGAATTCTCAGACCCTAGACTCACAGATAAAGTAGACCTTACTCAAAATTAAATGTATATACATATTTCTATGTAGTATTTAGTTTATTAAGTTATAAATTGACTTGAATGCTCTTTCTAATGAGCCCTATAACATGTATCAGTATAATGAATTAACAAATGTTGAGGCTGAACAGAAGAAGGAATATTGACTAGGATTTGTAGGAATTGCATTCTATAAAAGAAGTAAGCGGGGATAATTCTTTTTTGTCAGGTGAGGCTGGATTCCAAGAAGCAATTTAGTCTCCTGGTAACTATCAAGCCTATTTTTCTTCTTTCTCTTCAGCTTTGCTATGACTGTTAACAATTTTGCCCAGTTGTAAACTGTGACCTTGTGAAGCAGTGAGTAGAATTAATTTATGAGCTTGAAAGACTTCATCATTCATATTATTGTTGCTTTGTATCACTTTAATTTGTGATTGTTAATGTCAGATAAATTTATATTCAGTAAGATAACACTTAAAGAGCTGAAAGTTTGAATCTCTAAAGTATATTTTGCAATATAGATTCCTAGTATTTAATTCAGAAATCTCTTAAGATATTTAAGATATTTTGTTAAGGGTTGCTAATAGGGTTTTAATGCATTTTTCTTCATTTGACAAATGTCATTGGCTTGTTGAGATAATGAACTAACTCAGGCAACAAAGAAAAATTTTTTTTTTCAGAATATCAACAAATGGGGCATATACTGAGAAAGCAAGACATTTGAGACGTGTGATGTACAAATAACCATAGAATCATAGAATGGTTTGGATGGGAAGTGGCCTTAAAGATCACTTTGTTCCAACCCCCCTGCCATGGGCAGGGACAGCTTCCACTAGACCAGGTTGCCCAAGGCCCCATCCAGCCTGGCCTTGAACACCTCCAGGGATGGGACCTCAACAACTTCTCTGGACAACTTGTTCCAGTATCTCACCACCCTCAAAGTGAAAAATTTCTTCCTAATGTTTAATCTAAATCTCCCCTCTTCCAGTTTAAAGCCATTCCCCCTCGTCCTATCACTATATGCCCTAGTAAAAGTCCTTCCCCATCTTTCCTGTAGGCCCCCTTTAGGTACTGGAAGGCCGCTATAAGATCTCCCTGGAGCCTTCTCTTCTCCAGGCTGAAGAAACGCAACTCTCTCAGCCTTTCCTCATAGTAGAGGTGCTCCAGCCCTCTGATCATCTTTGTGGCCCTCCTCTGGACCTGGTCCAACTGGTCCATGTCCTTCTTATGCTGAGGACACCAGAGCTGGACACAGTACTCCAGGTAGACTTCCACGAGAGTGGAGTAGAGGCTGAGAATCACCTTCTTCTACTTGCTGGCCACACATCTTTTGATGCAGCCCCAGATACAGTTGGCTTCCCTACCATTTTAGAGGTAAAATCAGTTAATGTTTTATGGAGATTTCTAATAGTCTCAGTGGAACTTCAGTTAATGCTGTAGGTTCCAACTATAGTCACTGTTGTTGTCTATTACTATACAGGAATGGGTTCAGGGAATATGATGCAATGAGGGCATTTGGTTTTTAAAACACACATTCCAGCAGCTGAAAAATCAACTATGTACACATTGGGATGGAAAGAAATTTTGGGTGCAAGGAGTCTGTAAAAATGCTAAAGTCATTATAATGCCTTTTAGGATACAGCCCGGGAATGTTTATTTGTGATGCAGTGAATTTTAAGAACAGAAAAAAATCCAGTCTAGGCTCTGTAATTACCTGGAGGCGACACTGTATCACCTGGAGGTGATACTAGAAGAATAAAATCTTGACTGAGTTTGGCAGAGAGGCACCTAAATAAGAGTGCAGGTAAAGTGGTATGGGTAAAAAACTCAAGGGTAGTCAGAAAACTGACTTAAAGGTTTACCAAAAAAATGCACATGACAGCCCAAGATTCAGTACAGTCTAGGAAACCTACAGTTTTCAGAGTTCATAGAAGTCAGATTTTGGCGGATGGAGGTCTAAACAACAGAAATTTTTATGACTTTTCTCTGTGAGAGCAGCAAGGGGGGTTGTTAGTTTACTGATGCTAAATTCTTTACTGTCAAAACAATCTTGAACAATTTTGTTTGGATTTTCAGAGTAATTTAAGTTTTACTGTTAGTACCAAAATGTCAAACACATTTTGAATTGAAGCCAGTAAAATTTGTTAATCATGTCAGCATATTGTCCTGCTTTCTCAGTCTGATTGTTTTATAGTTGGCTTCTAGGAGAATCTGCCTTATAGTAGGTATTTTCCTTACCTGATACGTTTGCTGGGAAAGGCAATTTACATTTCTGTGAAGCTGCACAGTGCCTCAGACTGCAGCCGTTCTCCAGGCAGGTTGTTTTTATCTATTATGAAATTTTGCTGCTGGTGTGTTTTGCTGCTTGTGTATTGTACAATGTGAAAGATACCATCCTTCACAGACTGACAGTTTCCTCTCAAGATTTCTTCCAATAAGAGGAGGGCAAGTCTCTTCCATGACACAGTTAAGAAGCTGTCTGGGTAGGAAGAGTTTAAAAGAAGAAAATGTGGCCTAGGAATTAGAAAGCAACCAAACCAAAAAAAAAGCAAGAATAAAGCCTGCTGTCACCTGCCTTTTATAATAATGTTCCCTTCTCTGTATTTGGTATAATAACTGACAATGTCCTGGAAGGCAAATCTTCTCTGACTGCTAATTAATCAATGATAGCTGTACTATTCTACTAGTGTTCTACTACTTCCTTATTTCTTTTATTTCTTTCTGACACCATTCTTCAGCCTCAAATAACCTATGTTCTTTACCAGTACGTAACTCTAGGCTTTTCCTGTCTGGATTAATACAAATCTTGCCTGCTTTTGCTATTCAGGTCTTTGGTGCTTCATATGTTCTGTCTTAATCTTTCAGGTAGCTGAGAGATGCCTTTTAAATCTGTCTTTTGGTTCTGGAATGAACAGATACACTACACATCCTCTGTTCTGTTGCTCTTAACAGTGATGACCATCATATCAGCAACTAAAACAATGGCTGCAGACCTCAAGAGAATCCAAATTGTTCATATTTTACCCTACTGACCTGTCCCTCTTTTTTTTTCTGGCAGCAGGACTAGCATGAATAGGATTGTATTTAGACACTTGTGTACATTCCATTATTGCAGCTATAAAACATCTGCCTGACTCCAGTTTTAGCAATATTCATGTAAGCTTGGTACACTCAGAATAAGATGCCTTTAACATAAGAATAAAATTAAGTAAAAACATAGAAGAGTGTTACTTATACCGTGTGGGTAAAAATTCCTCATATTTTAAAATGAAATTTGGTCACACACAGGCAACTGCAATTTCTACAACTGTGCCCTGAAAAGAGGTTTCAGGCTTACCACTTATAATATGTTATAACATCCCAAGGCTCAAATGTTATCAAGAAACAGAGGATGATATTTTTTAGTAGTAATATTTTGTATTCTGAAATACTTATATGCAATATTGTTAAGATAGCTTACAACTGCCTCAAAAATATGCTTAACAGTTACTTATGACTTGATTGAAAGATGCTTTTCAAAATGTCTCCGCAGTTCATGAAAGAGGTGTAAGAGGCTAGTAAGATTACAGTAACAGAAAATACTTGTAAGTGGGATTCCTCCTGTTGTATTTATTTTCCACAGTGTGTGTAATCTTCAGAATCACAAATCATTGTGAGTGTCAGGATGATAATCAGGATTAACTGTATCACATTGATTTTACTGCTGTTTAGAGCAGCATCTGCTGTGGTTATGAGCAAAGCTTTAAATCACTGTAAATGTGAACAGTGATGATAAAAATGTGTCTGGAATCCCAATCCTGTTGCAGAGTAGGCAGCTGACCACAGTCATTCTGTTTAACTGGAAAGAAGTCACTGAACATCCTTCTGAAAGTGCAGGAGCATATTCAAAATAATGAACATGAACAAGATCTTAAAGGAAAAAATAAAATAAAGAATATACTATGACTCTTAACCTCAGTTGGGTGCTTAACCTTTTGTTCAGGCTACTCCCTTATGTGGTGGCTAAGACTCAGGGTAGTGGTAACTGGTACAGTATATCACGGTGACATTAATGTCCTGTGGAGAGGGGATGGGAAGGCAGCAGTTTGTTTTTTTTAATCACTTGGCAGTTGACAGGGACCATTTTAATTTCCTGGAGGCATGGCACCAATCGTTGCAACAGCCCTTGTACTTGCACCAAACATTTGAAGCCTTTCTCAAGAGTTCTCTTAATAAGTATGTGTTATGCAAAACTAATGCCTGTTGACTTAGTATAGCACTAGGGACTCAAAAGTACTTTTTACTGAGTTTATCAGCTCACATAGGTTTTTGATACTTTGATAGACAACAATGAGAAGTAGCAGATCCTTTCTTTTTGTACTCACCATGTTTATTTTAAATATCTAAAACGAATGCTAGCATATTTCTCACGACTAAAATATTTATGTAATAAGTCTAGTAGAAAGTTTTATACACATACATTGATATAAGCTCAGAAGGGAGTCTGATTCAACCCCACCAACCTGTTTATTGGAAAAGAACACATTTGTATCATAAGGATTCTCTACTGACAAGGTAGTTGGTAACTTTTGTGTACCAAAAGAAAGTGTGGTCTCAGGCAGCTTTTGATGAGTGGGAGGTTTTCAATATTCTGGTTGCATTAATTACTGAGACCCAGGATTACAAGAAATTCCTAGAGGTTCACTTTTATTTATTTTTGATGAAATTTCTAGTGAGTAGAGACATTCATATGGAAGGGCTTTGCTCCAAGTAACTAGTTCCTGTTTAGAGAGCCAAAGCCAGGAGGATATAGCTAACCTGAGGAATGGGACTCAGCACTAAAAAGCTACAAATTTGTCTTGTCAGCTCTGACCTGAATGAAATGAAAATGACATATGTAAATCAAATCAGCTAATAAGGCGAGTTTTTGCTTTGGGTTTTCTTTTTTCCTATCTGTTTTCGTACTAACTACAGTCCTAACTTATACAGTAAAGCTCATTTTTTCTTATTTTACCTGCCTTTTCTCAGGTGTAAAGAGAGATTACAGGATTATCTGTCATATGTTTCATTCTGTAGAGAATAAAAAATGTTAAAAAAGTTAGTAGATTTCTCTCAAAGTGCCTTGTATCCCCTGTAGTGTAGACAACTTGCTGGGTTTGAAAAGGTTTCCTTCGTAAATGCAGACTGCATTAGTAGCAACTTTCTAGATTGAAGCTAGTATCAGGTCATGGAGAGGACATATCCATCTGAAAGTATTAGAAAAGATGTATTGCATACAACAAGGGAGAAGGTTATGAATCTGAGCCTTGGGGTTCATCTTAATGACAAGAGTTTAATAAGGCTTTCCTCTGTGTTAGACTTGGCAAGTTTTTACACTTAGCAGCCTTGTAAATATGACAGGAATGGTTTCTCCAGGATGCACTGTCGTGGTCTCCTTGTGCCTCAAACAAGATGATGTGTATTCCTGTCAAATAATTGCATATTAATTTTGGTCTTCTCAGTTTCAGCTTCTATGTTTAATTTAAACCTTATTTCATCTAGATGATGTGCATACATGCTTATATATTTACATACATATGCACCCCAAATCCTTTGAATACAGTGGAGGGTGTTGTAGGTGTTATTATTTACATCACTCCAACTTTTCTCCTCCCCATAGTGATAATGTTACACAACAGGGTTTTTTGTTTTGTTTTTAATACTTCTAGCAGGTGAAAGTAATATTGATGTACTTCAGCTATTATGGTAGGGGAGAAACTTCCAGATAATTGTGGTAGCTTGTCTTGCTTTCATTATGGTAAGATTATAGAGCTATCAATGCTGATGGAGACAGGAAAGGTGGATATGTTTAGATGTGAGTCGTTTCACCAAGAATTTGCAAAAATGCTGCAGTAAGAATTTTAGGAAGGAAATTAGAGTTAGGCATTTAATTAGAAAATACTTTCTCAAATTTAGTCATGCTGACCAAGTAAGGAGCATGTTCACAGGTGTGATTGATCAGAAAGCACAGCTGCAGTAAGCTCTCTGCCACTTATTTCATGACAATGTAAGGAACTAGGAATAAAATAAGTTCTCAATAGAAGAAATCTGGATGAACATTAGGGAAGAAATGGTAATTTCCACTTAAGAAACATCAGCTGGTAAAATGAAGAAGAAAGATTTTCTTGAAGAGGAAGAGAACAAGGAGAAAGGAAAAAAATAAAAGAGATAAATTGTTGTACAAGTACAGCAGGGTATCATAGAAATGATGACCATGTCTGTCTGAAGGATCAACAAAAGAGGTTATCATGTCCTTTTGTAAGGACAGTTAGAATAGAATAGAGATTTAGAATTGACGTGAAGACAAGGAAGTGAGGAAATGGATATAGATTAGTACTCATACGTTTTCAAGAGACTAGCAGTAGGAGTTGTGAGAAGGGATTGAAAAAGAATTGCAATCAAGTGAGAATGCCTTTATAATAGTAGGGAGAAAGATCAATGAATACAGAGGAAGAAGGTAGGGAGGGATAAAGATGAATGATAAAAGGAAAGTGAGATAGCGAGCACTGTAGGTCAGGAAACATGAGTGGATGAGGTCAGGTTGAATTAGATCTGAAGTAGGTCAGTGAATTAAACTTCATTTACATATACTTGTTTTGATAATCTTTAAAGGAACCTACAATTCAATATGAGAAAGCAGGAGCGCACACCAAAAAAACCTATCTCTGTTCCTTCAGAAAAAGTCTTTCAAGTATGAAATAGGAGACCAAAGGTTACCACACTGCAATAACTATTGTGAATAATATCTGTCTAGATAATTAAAGCAAAATCAAAAGAAGTGCTTGTAGTAGAACAGAATATATTAAAACTAATTTTGCAAAATTCAACTGAAAGAAGAGAACCATATTGTATAGAAATTTTCCCAGAATCTCTCAGCCTTTTGTTGTATGGTAGTCCTCAAAAAGGCCAAATTATTTTTCATTTAACTTTTAAAGCCTTCTGGGCCTTACCTAAATATGTTTGTGAGAAGGGATAGACACAACTTCTTAAAGTACCTGTCAGTTTTGCTTAAGAATTTCCAAGACAGCTTTTGACAGAATGATTTAGGTACTTCTTTCTAGGTACTGACCTGGGCTAAAAGTTCTTTTTTTTTCATGAGTAATGACCTCAAATAATGAACGGAGATCCCTAATGACAGGATTTTAGTTTAATTTTCCCTCAGTTCATATTCAGGAAGCTGTATGTTATATAATTTTTTAAATATCTATATTTGGACAGATATATATGAAAAGAAAGAAATTTAATTTGTTTTTCACTGAAACTGATGTGATTTTTTATTTGATTGGTTTGCAGTAAGGTTATGTTATTAAGCCTGCTGTTGGTTGAAAAAACAGATAGACTAAGTCTGTCTGAATGAAGAGAAGTTCTTAAACCAGTGCAAAAGCTGAACATGAAATTGTAATAGGAAACAAAACATTTGCTTTGAATAAATTTAATTTTGAGCGAGTGTGTTGCTGGCAGCATGGAAGTATATAAAGCATGAGAGAGGCATGCATGGATTTTTACTGCTGTTTTACCACACACAAGCTCTGTTACTGAAAAAGGATGGAGAGACCTTGCTGAAGACAGGCTGAAGAGTTCCTTGCTGAAATTCTTATGGATGGTTGTTGCATGAAGGGATGCAAAGAACATCATGGTCATGATGAGGCAACAGATTTGTCTTCCTACCTTTTTAAAGAAACAGAAAGGTGTTTCCTGGGTGAAATTCTAACTTACATGGACAAGATTGCAAAAAGCTATGAGACACAGGCTGAAAATTCCTTCACTTTCATTTTGATTTCAAATTCTTTTGAAGATATGGCTTGTGTTGAGAAAGCACTTTCTAGAATAACATTAGTTGGTTTGTATGCAGTTAACTACTGTAAAAGAAAAAACAGAATTTTCCTGTCATTCAGATCCAACAAGGATCATAAAGGGACAAGGAGCAAGGTTGTTCTATTTGTTCTAATACATAAAAGTATAGTTTTACAGTATCATGTTTATTTAGTGATCTTGGAGTATTTTTCTTCTAAGTCACACAAGAACAGGGAATCTAACTTTTAAGATAAAAAAATTTGTTAAATATCATAGAAGTCTTGCTGAATTTTTGTCTTGCAAAGGTAATTATTATTGCTTTACAGCAAATTATGGAAAAGTGAAAATTTCTGTGTGATTGCTTAGCACCTTACAGTTTTTTCAGTTCGTTACTTCTCCTGAACAGACTCTGTGTGGCATGTTTTCCCCTGTAGTTAGTGAGGCATCCTGAGGGATGATGCAGTGCTGTTTGTGGTATAAACAATTGCAATCAGAGGTCTTCTCTTTCTTTTTTCCCTTCTTAATTTAAAATTAAAGTACGTGTAGAACAGGATTTGTTTCCAGTTCCTTCCTTCCTCCTTGTTTCTGAAGTTTTGGAAAAGGGGGGCAGTTTTTGTGATTAGTGTGCTCTGGTTCAAATCCAAATTGTTGCGGCCATCAGACAAGATACCGTTATCTGACAGATGCTGATAGTATACTGGGCACTGCCTTTTCCCAAGACTAGACCCACACAAAACAGAGCTATTACTTGCACTGTGATGCCACACGTGAAGTGGAACCTGTCAAAAATGATGTGCAAGTCATCTAACACGTGGGAAGCTACCTAGCTGTATGAAAAAAAAAAAAAGATAGAAAGTGAAAATTGTCCATATCTGGTCAAAGCAAGTGAAAAATTTATTTCATTAATTTTGAAAATGATTCATCACTATATCATTTATCACATTATTATTAAGATCAAGATATCTTCACAGTGAATTTAAACACTATTGTCTGAAAGACACATGGGTTTGAAAATTCAGGATCATTCATGAAATCAAAGAATTTGAGTTTTGTTTCTTTTTAGCATTACAATAAATGCTTCTTAACAATACCATATTAAGAAAATTGACAAACTTACACGAGCATCTTCAGAATCTTTATCCTTTTCACATAATACCTGACTTAAGTTTCTGAATTATTTCAAATCATGACTATGCGTTCAACCATTGCTCTTCAATGAAAGCTCAATTCTGTTTAGTAAAATTCATAATCTCTAGCTTACCCTTGAAGATAATGTGTTTTATGACAAAGAAATAGTCAGGGTTTCACATGGTTAAAACTCAGTTAGCCTTAGCACTCTATCCCAATCTGCAGATTCATAAAGATACATGATACCCTCAGTTTTCTCAACTTATCCTGAACAGGTGCGATTCAGTTGTATGTACTTAAATTTAAAATACACATGTATTTTAAACTGAATGGATCAGAGACTAATGATGGGCCTTCCTTTCATAATGCTGATAAAAAAAAATCCACGATACCACCAGCTGTTACAAATTATTATACTTTTAGATAAGGGTTCAGTGGACTACTGAAGAACTTTGAACAGGAGCAGAAAAGACATCGTCACATGCATCCCTGTATCCATTATTTTCTAAGAGATCCAATGTAGTTACAGGGAACTTGTCTGATAGCAGGCTCAGGTTAAAGCGGCAGAAAGAGAGACCAAGCCACAAAGGGCAATGCGGCTGAGCACAAAACTAGAATTACTGATGCTGCAGTAGTAAAACACTACAATAACTTCAGTATGGTTAACATTTAGCATTAAATTATATTGGGTTATCCCTCTAAACCTCCCACACTCCTTCCAGTTTCAGCTTTTAAGCAGAAAATTTCTTCTCACTCCTTTTCCTCACCTACAGATAAAATATGTTGAAGAATTATACAGATTTACAACCTGAGATGCTTTTAACCTAAGAAGACAATGAAGCTGCTAAATTAAATGACATTAGAGGTGTTATTTAATTTCATTGTATGAACACAGTACATATATTAGTAAATCATGACAAACACATGACACAGATGCTGATGATGCTGAGGGTAAACTTGACATCAGAATGTTGGGGATTGGATTTTGACTGTCTTCTTTGCTCCGAAATATTCCCTGAATTATTTGTCTGGTTTATGTTGTCTTTTGGAAATGCAAAAAGAAATAAGTTAGTGAGTAACTGAATGATGGTCTCTCTTTCTTCGGTTATGTATCTTGTAACATGGATGGAAGAGTCATTACCCTTTTCATTGTGCTTTCTGTCCCTCTCTTACCACCAAATTTTAGATCAGTCAGGTTGAATCCATCTTTGTGCTGTACACCCTCATTATTTTTCCTTGTTTTTCACTCATATGGGGAAGAACAGTCCCTTAAGTTAGAAAGCCGTCATCATCTGACCTGGTTTATCTCTTAGGGATTAGGTTTTCTTTTACTTGTAACTCAATATACAATCCCCTGTATACAACATCTTAGCCCTATAATAATTCACAACATTAATGTGGAGTGTAAATGTGTTGTTGTTAGCATATTTGTCTCCTAAAATAATAGAAAAATGATATGAAATGGGTGACTTATTCTCCCATTAATGGTTTCTAATTGGTTCAACTCTTCTAGTGCTGTGATCTACATCTTTACGATTTTATAAACTATTTTAAATATAAAACAACATAGGAGTGCCTGAAAGAGCCTTTTAGCCTGATAATTAGTATGAATTTGGAGATACAGATATTTACCATTTTAAAAACTAAATTACATTCCTGTGTGGGCTAAGGTTACCCAGTGGTAATGCATTAGCTTGTCACCTCTGGAAATGGCCTGCTTTCCAATGTGACTTATTATAAATCATCTATGGAACGAATTAGGTCTCTAATCAGTTGCTGGCTGGCTCACCATGTTTCAAAATACAACACATTTTTCAGATAATCTTAGAGATGCTTAGGAACAGAATGGACGGCATTGTTGCAGGTTAAGATTAAAATGCATTGAAAGAGTGAGTTAGCAGACTTGTGTCAAACAAGATGTGTTTTGCTATACTGGTATAAATCCAAATTAAATCTGTCTTGAGGAAAGGTTTCTTAATCTGGTCATATGTTAAAGAGAGCATCGTTCAAACAGAAAGCATTAGTTTACACTTCTACTAGTGTAAATGTTGTAGGAGCCCGTGTTATTTTGTTTAATTTATTCTATACTCAAATCAAATGTACAAAAGCTATTAAATGTGCTGTACAAACAACTCTCTCCTATCTCCAATATTAGGATTGGTTGAAGAGTAGGACTAATGCAGAAGGATTAAAATTCACTTTAATTCATCAAAAAATGAAAATGAGTGCTCCAAGTTTTCCTATCAATTTTATTAGTCTCTCTAAAGGAGAGACTATTACAGCTCTTTTATTTTAATTAGTTTTTTTAAGAACAGATTCATGAATCCCTGTTTCAATAGGTTTTGTATTTCAATAACATTGTAGTTAAATTGTCTATCACACTTTTTAGGAGTGTTGTAATTGCAGTATAATTTATATTCCTGCAGCGTATTCATTTAGAAATCTTTCTGCTGTTGCTCATGACTTCCAAACTTTTACTTCAATCTTGTCTTTTTTTTTGCCATCCAATGGTATAATTTTTCACTATCTGGAAAGCTGATTTCTTTCTCCATCACTCTCTTTTCCTATCAGCTGATAAGTTTTGAAGAATCTCCTTATATTCTTTTTCCTAATGAAGCGGATTTGTCTGAGAGTGTAGAAACACAGGTCCAAACCCATTAGAGCTTGTACAACTGCAGCATAGGGTTAGACACTTTATGCTTAAATCATACTAAATTAATTAATAGGTTCAGCAGAAAAATATTTTTTTTCCTTCAAAAATGAAAAAGCTTCACTGTAGTATTTTCAGAATTGATCGGTTTGCTTTTATAGTCAGGAACGTGGTTAATTGGGAAGTACTGGATTATTTCTATTGATCTCAATGGAAATTTGGTTTGGTTTGGGTTTCTTTTTGCTTGGTTTCAAGCAAAAGTTTTGGGTCAACATATTTGGTCAAGACTGTCATAGGTGTTTAAACATTTTTCTCTTAAAAATGTCTCTTAAAAAAGACCATTCCTCAATAAGAATGATCTTTCAAATGGAAGAGTTCTTGCTTTTCAAATTAATAATTTTTTCTCTAAAACCACCAAGACAAGTTTCTTGTTATTTTCACACAAGATTTCTTCCACTTTGTTGATGGTGCACTGATTCCAAGTTTCCCCAAAATGTTATTCTTGAATAAGTATACCATCTATCAAGAAAGTGTCATACAGCTCTAATCCATAATTTTATTGCATTGAAGTCAAAGCAGTCCTATAGGGGATTAATTTCTAGATAAATATACTTGAAACAAATAAAAATCCAAGTAAGGGTTAACCTCCTGCAGATGAACAGAACTTGGTCCATCTGTGCTGGGCTACTGTACCTCTCATCCATCTGTGCTATTGCATCTTGTTTTAGCTGAATGTTTGCCATGTTTTTCTTTGTGGTCTTTGTGTTAATTTGCGATTTTTTTCCATCAATAGATTCTGTTCAGAGCTCTCAGTCTGAGCGCGCTTGAATCTTGATGGGAATCAAAACTCAGCTCCAAATTTTGTGTATCAGATACATACTATAAATTTACCAATAATGTTGTTTACTTGGATTTCGTTATCTATTACTCTTGAAATGATTTGGACTACCCCCAAAACTAAAAACAATAGAATAGTCTGCTTGCATCTCTTGAGCCCCCTTGGTCTCTGTTGGCTGGTTCTAGCTGCCGTGGTTTTGCTTTTATAGGACAAAATGCTTACAAGAATAGCAGCATTATAAAACTCAATGAGGCAAAAATATCGGGGAGGTCTGATCACCACATAAAATCTCACCTTTTGGGATTATGTTGATGACTGAAATAATTACCTTAGGTTTTCATTGTAACTAGGCTTCAGCTCAAAAAAAGTCACTTTTCCCCATTAATGTAGGCTATAGTAAAGTAGGTCAATGAAATGTTTTAAATAATTCACAAATGTTTAGAGATTTTCACCATATAAAACTTTGAAAACATTGAAAAGAAGGTAGATTTAAAGTAATCAGTGCATCCTTTAATATCAGTGATACTTCTTAACTAAGAAAGAATAAATAATTTTAGAAGTGGTATTTTCAGTACCCCAACTGCTGTGATCATTAGAGATCCTTAAAAATACAAGTTATGTCTTTTAGAAGACCCTTATCTTCCTGTGGCTTTGTGTAGTGCCTATGAAAATATAATACTATCTTAATACAATCACACATAATAATGAAGACTTGCAATCCATCGATCCATAAGTGCCTACCCCAGTACTTTTTGTCCTTTACAACATACCTGCCATGTCTGTAGAATGAGTTGTGAAGAATTAGTATTCAAGACTTTCTTTGAATTTGAGGACCTAGGCTACACAGTTGCAATCCAAGAAATATCTGTATTGTTCTATCAGTAACAAACAGCTTGTTAAGCTGTATTGCTAACATTTAATGATGGTACAAAAGCTCAGAGTAACAAAACAAACAAGCAACGCAGGAAAGGTTCACCTCTGACTTCCTCAGTCCTAAGTGATCAATAGAGAATAGACATTTTGCCAAGAACAGATTGGGAGGCTTGGCTCAGCCCAAAGTTCAAGTTGGAGAAAGTACAAATGATTTTTCTCTCTGAGAAAGGCCTAATTCCTTCAGGTCATGAATGAAGCTGCTCAGAGAACAGTATCTGATCTTGCAATGTAACAGCCTATACTCATTCTGTCTGACAGAATGACACATCCAGAAAACAGTTATTCTTTAAGGAACACATGCCTTGGAAAATGTTTAGAAGTTTGCAAATTCACTATGTAACCAACCACAGACAAGCTGTAATTAAATAAATTAAAGGCAGATCACATTCTAAGGATTGAAAAATTAGGTTATTTGGTAGCAGTTGCAAAAATAGTGTTGTCTTGCCCACATTTATAATTTCTTTCATATTTCATAATTTTTCATCCAACATTGTCTCTGAAAGACTTCAGCATTAAGCAGTATTGCAAAAGAAAAAATGTGGTTAATCAATTTTCATGAATAAATGCTTTTGAGTATTCCAGTGAAAATATCTTGTAATTCAGTGGAATTAGAAACCTTTCAAAAATAAATTTTATCCACTCATAGTTTATTCAACAGGGAAGTCTAATAGCATTGTCTGTCACAGAGGATCACTGCACACATTTTTTATAAAAACTTGGTTTATGTTGCATCATTTATGTAGAAAATTTTGATGCTAGGCATGTTTTGTTTTCATGAAATTTGAGTCCAAAAAAGCTAAAAGCAAGGCTAAGAAAATACATAGATATTTTATGATTAAGCTCTGAAAGATAATCCTTCCATACTCTAGAGCAGGAAGAAATAATTTTTGTCAGGAGCATATTTTTTTTTAATCTCCTGCCCCTGTGTAAACGTACCCAGCTGGGCTAAATTATGTGTCTCCGAAACATGGAAATTCATAGGCATTAAGTAAGGACCTCTTAGAATTGTAGGTTTTGAATTCCCCATATAGTTGGTTCCTATTAAGTGTGTTTGGTCTGGGGCAGAAAGATCATTTCAGCACAGTTACAACTCTGCATTTTCCTAACAAACATGGAACAGAGAGCCTTTCTTTTCTGGAATCTAAATAGTTTATTCCCCTTCCCAGTGTTAGTAGTGTGGTAGAGAAAGCCTTGAATGCAGAGAGAATAAAACACTGCCCTGAAACACTAAGGGGGCAAGGGAGTAATAAACTGGGAAAAAGAGACAGTTTCCTAGCTAGTTTCCATACTCAAAAAAGTCAGAGAGGGTCTGGTTCTCCTGGGATGCGCAAGGCAAATCTGAGGAGCCTAGGGAGGAAGATGCGGATGGGATACAGTAGGTGGGCAAGGAGCAGGTGCACATATTTAGGTTAGCTGAGTCTGTGGCTAGAAACTGGAACTTGGAGCCAGGGGAACAGAGACCATCGGAAAGTTATGGTTCTGACAGTAAATGCATTTTCACTTTTATTATCTTTTCCTCAGGGAGAGGGTAAGTTTCCATAGCTCTAAGCTTGCTCAGTATCATCAGCAGAAACAGCTAGCTTGTATCACTGGGGAAAAAAATATACTGAGGAGTAATGTATTTCCTTTTAATTCTTTGGAGCTTTGGGAAATATTTCTGTTATTCCCATGCCCCAGGAAGTACATATCTTCCCTTTTCTTCACCTTCCAATAATTCTAGCCAGTTTATTTTCATGTTCTTATTCCCCTAATTTCTTAGCCTAAATCCTCCATATGCTTTTTTTTTCCCCTTTCTCTCCCCCCCCCCCTGCCCCCAACTACTTACTGTGAAGACAGAATAAACTTTAAGAAATGTCTGTTCTAGGGGGAGATAATTCTTGTAAACCTAATAACTGTTGCAGTGTGCTTTACCTATTTTGAAAGTAAAAGTTGTTCTTTTACCTTTTTGTCTTATTAGTAAGATTGATAAATAACCATTTTGCTATTTCTTCTTTCAGAAAGGACATTTTCTGTATAACTTTCTGGATGTTTGAAATTTTGAAAACACCTTTTATAAACAATCTATTCAAGCAAGGTATTACGGCCTTTGATGTGGTTCCCCACAACATCTTTCTCTCTTAATTGGAGAGATATGGATTTGAAGGATGGACTGTTCGGTGGATGAGGTATTGGTTGGATGCTTGCAATGGCTCAATGTCCAAATGGAGATCAGGGACAAGTGGTATCACTCAGGGGACCGAACTGGAACCAGTACTATTTAGTATCTTCATCAATGACATAGTGGGATTAAGTGCACCCTCAGCAACTTTGCAGATCACACCAAGCTGAGTGGTGCAGCTGACATGCTTCTTTTTCTCCATTCCTTCCCCCCCCCATACACTGACTACTTACTGTGAAGGCAAGGGACAGGATGCCATTCAGAGGGACCTAGACAGGCTTGAGAAGCAGGCCTGCATGAACCTCATGAGGTTCAACAAGGCAAAGTGCAGAGCTTGGGGCAACCCCCAGTATCAATACAGGCTGGGGGATGAAGGGATTGAGAGCAGTCTCGTGCAAAAGCACTTGGGGGTATGGGATGGATGAAAAACTGAACATGAGCTGGCAATGTGCATTTGCAACCCAGAAAGCCAATCATATCCTGCATTGAAATGAGTGTGATGAGCAGGTTGAGGGAGGTGATTCTGCCCCTCTGCTGCACTCTCATGAAACCCCACATGGAGCACTGCATCCAGCTCTGGAGCCCTCAGAACAAGAAAGACATGGACCTGTTGGAGCAGGTCCAGAGCAGGGCACAAAAATGATCGGTGGGATGGAACACCTCTCCTATGAAGAAAGGCTGAGAGAATTGGGATTGTTCAGCCTGCAGAACACAAGGCTTCAGGGAGAACTTATTGGCGTCTTTCACTACTTAAAGGGGGCCTAGAAGAAAAATGGGGACAGATATTTTATTAGGGTCTGTTGCAATAGGTCAAGTGGTAACGGTTTTAAACTGAGAGAAGGTAGATTTAGACTAGATATAAGGAAGAAATTCTTTATGATGAGGGTGGTGAAACACTGGAACAGGTTTCCCAGAGAGGTGGTAGATTCTCCATCCCTGGAAACATACAAGGTCATGTTGGACAGGGCTCTGAGCAGCCTGATCTAGTTGAGGATATCCCTGTTCATTGCAGGGGGGGTTGGGTTAGATGATCTTTAAAGGCCCCTTCCAACCCAAACTATTCTATGATTCTATGATTTTCTGATTATGGTAACAACTAACCTGCATAACAGGGGAAGGGGAAAACTGAGGTGTATGATTTGTTACTACCTGGCTGTTCAGTAAGCATTATATCATGGCATAAAGTACTGGAATATTTTGTTACAGGCAAATCTTCTGAACTATTATCCTGGAAGCTGTGGACTAGCTACACTTGTGTTCAGTATTGACTTATAACTCAGTTGTCCTGGCTTCACAGAGGACACTGAAGAATACAACCTCAAAAAGTTCGTCATTAGCTTTTCACTCTTTAATTTTTAACAGGAGTGTAGAATCTTTGACTGTCTCTATCTGTCTCTCATTCTACCAAAGGAAATGAGAGTGAGAGACATGTTATGTATACAAAATTGTTTTCTGGATGACAGTGGTGATTTAGAAAGTATGCATGATACTTGGAGGCCAAATTTGTACATCATTAGCAGAAACTAACTTCCAACTTGCTGACGTCAAATTTGTCAAGATCCTATGCACACTGCTAGGTAGAGAGTGAAATAGATTCTGCTCATGAAATTAACCAAGTAATATCAAGACTCCTGGTATCGTAGAACACATTAGAGTTAAATTATATGGCATGACTTCCTAATTTATGCAGTAAACCTGCTACAGAATTATATGGCAATGTAAATTGCTTCCAAAATAATTCAGTAGCCTTTAGTTTACTGAAATAATTTTGAAAATTGAACAGTATGAGACTATAAAACTGCGTATTATTATTTGCGTAATAGCAGACTTAGAAAGTGTAAGGACTGCAAGAAGGACAAACTTTTGAAACAACTTGCTAGCTGACATATGTTGATAGCAAAACAAAATGAGATGAAGCAAGCAGAGTTTGAGATTAGTCAAATGACACTAAGTTCTTGAAAGGAGATTCTAGCACCAGAGATTGCCTAGAGGGGGCAGGATTTCCCTGCACCCGTCCCTTGTTACCGTGAGCACTCAAATACACAGAAGCTGTTCTGTGTGAATGGCTGCACAACGCTGACTGTTATCTTCCTACAAGTGAGCGAGAAACATGAAAAATGCAAAAATAGAGGGAATATAGTAGGGAAGTTGTCACTACAGATGAGAGAAAAAAGTTACTAGTTTTATGATGTAATTACACTTTTTTATCTTACTAGAAAAAGAATTAATTAGGTCACTGTGCAAATAGCCTCAAAATTATATTATATATATAACACTCAACTAAAATTAACATCCTAGTTTAGAGATTCATTCAGTGCTGCAGTAGCAGAAATTTTAATCTGAGCTATATTTAATTCTTCATGAAGGACTCTGGGATAAAAATATTTTTTATTTTATTTAGCCATGACCTTTAAAACTCATGCTGTTTTTAGAAATCTTTAACATCAAATCTGTTTATTTTAAGACCACAGTTAAGCTTTCTTGCAATTACAGAATTGCAAAAAAAATAACATTGCAGGAGTATTCTTTTTTTAAAAAAAATATTGTANGTTTGATACTTTTATTATGTGTCAAGTGTTTTCCAGATTTTTTTTTCTTATTTCTTAACCCATCCTAGGATATATACTCATAATGAATATTTGTAGACATTGGATTTCACAGACACAATTACCAAGTTAATCAGAAATTCCAAATAATTCTGATTCAAAATAAAGTTGTGTCAAAGCACA
>VZSZ01010865.1:661-14033 GCA_013398815.1 Ibidorhyncha struthersii
GGGGGCTTGGGCTGAGGTGTCCTAGGGACCGGGAGAAGGGAGCTTTAGTGTACAGCAGATAAAAGCTGTAATCTGGAAGGAGGGGAAACCGCATGTTCCGTTTGAGAGCTTCTGCTCAGTCACCGAGATACCTGCTTCCTCAGTGCTTCAGCAAGCACATGGTCAGGTCACATGGTGGCTCTTTTTAGACATCTTGGGGAAGGAAACCTCGAGCTTGAAACAAAGTCCGCGGTGCACTTTTTTTGCTGAGGAAGGACAGAACTGCATCTGGGCTAACGTAGAATACAAGGCACATACAAATCTGTTCGCTTCTTCTGCAAGGAATTTGTAAATCCGACCGAAGGGATTCAAACCATGTGGAAGCGGTAGATGTGCTCTTATGTGTAAATACTAAGGAGGCTATTTTAATGTGTTAACACTTCTGTTGTTAATGATAACAACATGATGACGTGTCGGAAAAGCCGTGCTCTAGTCAGGGTTGCCTGTGTAGTCAACCAGTTGTGGCTTAAGTACTCTTAGGTGTGATTATAGAGACACGTTAATTTAAATATGTAAATACTGCTTAAGGCAACTTTAATAATAGGATTCATCCTCCTTCCCCTTCCTCCCCCTCCCCCCTTCCCCTAAGAAAAAAATCAACTGGAAAAGCTGCTGCACTGCTCTGTACCTCTGCATTGCTAGGCTTTCTACAGTGAAGCAACTTATGTCAGACTTTATCAGGCTTATTGTTAAGTCAAAACTCAACAGAAGCTGCTATGAGAATCCATAAGTGAGAGGGAGAATTACCTAATTTTCAACTCTTTTCCACTCCGATCCAAAAAAAATGGTAAGCCATGTAAAAACTATGTTGGGCTACAGATTGCTGCTGCTTCATCTTACTGATATTTCTCAACATTCTGACAGACCTCAGTTAATGTGATAGGTTTGTGCTGTGATGTGGAATTTGAAACTATTTTCCAGATCTTTCTTCTGATCTCCTCTATCCTGCAGCCTGAAACACATCACATGACCCTCTCGGTGCAAGAGCCATTGGTGTGCATAATAAATCAAGCAGTGTTCCCTTCCTTATTGATTGCAGCACTCCTTTAGGAGTTAATTGTACAGAAAATAGTCTTAAGCTGTTGAATGTTTTTTGGGTAGTAAGAAAGAAAAGGGTGGAAAGCTCTGTGCTGTAGTTGAGGAAACATTACTTAGTACAATTCAAGGCTATTGTTCTCAGTTTCACAAGTTGAAGAAAACTATAGTGTAAAGAATATACTTTTTTTTTCTTTTCATGCTAAATATAGCTTCTTACATAGTTCTGTTGCAAAATCCAATTGCTGCATGTTAAGATAAACTTCATTTCTCTTTTGTTTATTAACACTTGCAGAGCTGTTGCGCAGCCACTGGTACCTGTATTGGGGAAACATAGCATACAAGCAAGAACCTTACAGCCTCAGTGGCGAAAATTTTTTCATGTCAGAGACCGAGAACTCTTGCAGTCGTTTATGTCATCCCGTCTTCTCCAGACAGAAGATACCAAAAAACTGCAATCAAAGATCTCTTCATCTTATTGATAAAGCTACTAATAAGGCAAAATGTCTGTCAACGTCAACCGCAGTGTTTCAGATCAGTTCTATCGCTACAAAATGCCCCGTCTGATTGCCAAGGTAACTTACTAACCATCAGTGGTAAGCAGGTAGTGTTTCACACCACTTTTTCTTGTGATAGAGGAAGAAGAGAGGTGTAAGGTAATGATAATGCTTAGCTAGTCAAAGGGCAAAGAGGATGGCTGCTCCTTTCTGACCAGACTAAGTGCACATTCACTTTTCTAAGAATACACACTTCAAAGCAGAGCTTTGTTGTAGTGAAATGGGGAATACATAGTGGGTTTGGCTGTTGCAGTTGCTTAATCTTAAAACACTTTTTTTTGGCCTTTAGGTGGAGGGCAAAGGAAATGGAATAAAGACGGTTATAGTCAACATGGTTGACGTTGCAAAGGCGCTTAATCGGCCTCCAACGTGTAAGTAGTTTGGAGAGACACAGCACTTTTTTTTTGCTTGAAGTGGGGGGGTTAAGTAGCTAATAAAGCATACCATTATTTCAAGATCTGTAAGAAAGAAATGTGATTATCTCAAGATGAAATAATGAACCGAAACAGGCAATGGCATATTTACTTGCTGTTAAAAATCACAGTGAAGATACGAGGACAGTCGTGGTTATTATGCTTTCCTTACAGATCCTACCAAATTTTTTGGTTGTGAGCTGGGAGCACAGACCCAGTTTGATGTTAAGAATGACCGTTACATTGTCAATGGATCTCATGAGGCGAATAAGCTGCAAGACATGTTGGATGGATTCATTAAAAAATTTGTTCTCTGTCCTGAGTGTGAGAATCCTGAAACTGATCTGGTGAGTGCTCTCTGTCTGTATTAATGGTAGCACTATGGAAACACTGCATTAGATGTTAATGGAAGTGGTGCAAAGTTAATAGGTGATGAGTATCTGTGAAGAGAAAATGCAGTATACACCCACCCCACCCCTTTGGGAAGGCTTTACATTTATAACAGCTCAAAACTTCTGAGCTAAACTACTTCTATACTTTGTATCACACTTAACAGAGCAAGTATTTAAACCTCTGGCTTAATCCAGTGGAGATAATGTAAACATCAGGTTTAGGCTTTCATGCATAATTGTTGCATAAGTAGTGTGCTAACTGGAGGTTGTTCTTTTTTACAGCATGTCAATCCTAAGAAACAAACTATAGGTAACTCTTGCAAAGCCTGTGGCTATCGAGGCATGCTTGACACAAACCATAAACTCTGCACGTTCATTCTCAAAAACCCACCTGGTAAGTGTTTTTCCTTACTTGGTGGGGGTAAAGGGGACTCTTTCAGTGTGAGTGCTGTTAATGAAGTAGAAAAACAAATAGCTCACATCTAATTAAAGTGTAAAAAGGCTCCAGCATACTCCTAGAGTATGTTTGTGGGTCAGGATGAGGTAGCTGTGTTCATAGTTTAGGTATGAGCAGTCTCTTCCCTTTTGATCCTGTATCCTTCCCAAGTAGAAGTATTTGAAGACTTATATTTGTCTATGCGGGACAAAACTTGTTAGGAGGAGAGCTAGTCAGTAGGAGCTCATTGCACTTTTGCCTTTTAAGTCAGCATGAAGTAAAAGCAGTATTGTAAATGTTAACTGTAACATACTTGTTCTGTGCAAGCAACACTCTGTGGTAAGCATCTAGTTGCCTGCTGCAATTTAAGCTTGCTAGAATAGAAAAGTCTAACCTATTCCGGGGGTCTCTGCTTTGTGAGGTCACCTGTTATATAGACTTGGACAATCTTAATGTGTTGGTGAGAAACAAGACTTTTGCTGGAACCAGAGCTTTCCTCAGCAGATGTAAATCTGCCCTGCATGTGTCTGGAGCTGGGTGCTATACATAACTTCCTGCTAGTAGGAGCATCCAAACCCACTTGGGGATTTGGCAGAGGTGCTGTAGTACAGCGACTTTAGCTTTCTCTAGTTCATAGAATAAAACATTAAAATTCACTTGCAGAAAGTGGTGACACTGGTACAGGGAAGAAAGAAAAGGACAAGAAGAACAGAAAAGGCAAAGACAAAGAGAATGGTTCTGTGTCCAGCAATGAGACACTTCCACCCCCACCACCAGAGGAGATTACTCCTCCACAGGTTGTGGTAAGTAGAAGGGAAAGTGGGGAGATGAGGGTGTGTGGTGTCTTGCTCTTATAAAACTTCTAAATCGCTGGGATTCCTTGCAAGTCAACATTGCTACAAAAGTTCTTACTTTATCAAGACCTTCACTGCTGGAATAGAAGTATTCCTGTGTTGTCTCTATAGCAGCTTTTATCAACTCTTCTGTAACGGCACGTGTGCTCTTTGCTAAGTGAAAGCTGCATACCCCATTCCAGGGACCTGGATTGTAGAGGATGTATCATGAGTGTACTAGATGGAGTGGTAAAACTGTACTTCAAGTAACCCTACAGCTGGTACAAGCTGAAGTCTAGCTTCTGTCCTGCATCTGCCCTTCCTCCATCATCTTTGACTTCCAAATCATAGTGTAACCCTTTTGAGGGAAAGCTCAAAAGTACCTGTATATAAAAAATGCTTTCAAATTTTTATCTGGAAACAACACATATTGCTAAGCTTGTAGTAGCATTGTATGAACCTGTTGGTTTGTTTTTTTTAGGAGGAGGAGGATGATGATGACTGGGGAGAAGACACAACAGAAGAAGCCCAGAGGCGCAGAATGGATGAAATCAGTGACCATGCAAAGAACCTCACACTTAGTGAAGACCTAGAAAGAACAGTGGAAGAGAGAGTCAACATACTATTTGACTTTGTGAAGGTGAATATTCTCTGGTTGCTTGGGTAGCCACTCTACTGTAGTTGTAGAAAATGTTGGTAAGGAGACTAAGCGCAAGTTGCTTGAACTTCTACCACAGTACTGGTTCCACCAGTGGTGGGCAAGGGAGTGATGCAGTAGAGCATTGACCCAGACCTCAGTAGATTTAAAATGTTTTTGTCCCTGTCTTTGTAGAAAAAGAAAGAAGAAGGTGTCATTGATACTTCTGACAAAGACATTGTAGCAGAAGCAGAGAGACTGGATGTAAAGGCCATGGGCCCGCTGGTTCTCACTGAAGTCCTTTTTGACGAAAAGATTCGTGAACAGATAAGGAAATACAGGCGTCACTTCCTTCGTGTAAGTAGTGTCTTGTGCACCCAGCGTAACAGCTGTTGGGTTGGCTTTTTGTAGCAACTACTTGACTCAGTTCTGGATTGCTTGGTACTGTGGGGAGGAAGGGGTTTTCTAGTTTTGGGGGTTTTAAACCACTACTGTTTAGCTAGGGAAAATGCCGGGAGGGATAGTATGAGCTGTTGTAAATTTAGCGATCTTGTTTTGTTGAAAGCAGAAGCAACAGCTCTTTCTGGAGGGGAAACAAAGCTAATTGAGTTGTCTTTGCTTTCACTACAATTCTAGTTCTGCCACAACAATAAGAAAGCTCAGAGGTACCTTCTCCATGGCTTTGAGTGTGTGGTAGCCATGCATCAGTCTCAGCTTATTTCTAAAATACCACATATTTTGAAGGAAATGTATGATGCAGATCTTCTGGAAGAAGAAGTCATCCTTGGCTGGGCAGAAAAGGTAAGGGGTAGTATTTCACATACCATTCCAGCAGAGTACCTGAATGTAGTATACTGCATCGCATTCCTGGTCTGGTGTAGCTTCTTGTGCAGATGGCTTTAAACAACTAATCTGAGATAAGTTACTGTCTGGGAGAAGCCTCTGTTTCAAAAATGGGCTGTTCAAGGTTAAGAGTTCTAAGTTAAGCTCTTGGTGTGTTTGAGTATGATCTGATGTAAACTCTCAGTGTTCAAGCAAAATCTGTACACTTCTGTCTTTCAGGCCTCAAAGAAATATGTTTCAAAGGAGCTTGCCAAAGAAATCCGTGTCAAAGCAGAACCATTTATTAAATGGCTAAAGGAAGCTGAAGAAGAATCTTCCGGTAATGAAGAAGAGGATGAAGATGAAAACATAGAGGTAGGAAAGGCTGACTTACTGTAAACAACTGAAAGGCCACACTGTTCCTGGATGCTTGCATCTTGTATTTTGTCTTGGTGCACTGTAAAATAGCAGTACAGGTGCATTTTAATAGCCAGACACTGTCATTGTGGAATGGTACAAACACTCTCTTGCATGGTAGTAGTTCATATAGTAGAAGAATTGCAAGAGGTTTTCTGCATAAAGCCTTGTGGTTTAGAGGAGTTGGTGGATGTGTGTGTGTTAGAAAAGCTGATTAAAGAGCAAATAACTGTTTTCTTCCCAGTTTAGGCCTAGGTAAAATCTGATAGCTGGTCAGCTGGAGTGTGTAGCTGGGATTTTTCTGCGTGTGGGCTTTTTGTTTGTTCTCCTCCCAGTAATACGTACTCTTCTTCCTGGATAAGAGATCCTGCTTCCTACAGACACACATGCACACCTCTGCCTTCTGAAGACAGGTGATAAGGTGTAGTTGTAGTTCCAGCATGCCTGAATTCAGGTTTCCTTTACAATATTAATTCTTTTACCAGAAGGCGCTGTGGGGTGCGCTTCAGAACCTGGGGTGGCGTGTGGAACGTTTGTGGCCATAGGCAGGGGGGCTCTTGGGCGGGTGGATGTTACAATGCCCGATGTTAAGATTATTGTAGTGGTTAATGATGGTGGTAGGTGCTGTAGTAAAAGCAAGTGTCTTGTCTCCCCAGGTGGTGTACTCTACAACTGCCAGTGTACCTAAAGTTGAAACTGTGAAGCCTGCAAACAACAAAGATGACGATATCGACATTGATGCCATTTAAAGTGATGCAACGTAGCTTCCAGCATAATAATGCAAACTTCTCTGCATTTTCTGCCAGAAGTGTGACTTGTATGTGCACAAGCTGAAATGGCTTAACATCCTGCTACTCTTTGTACTCTAAAATGTATCTTTTTACTGTGACTGGTCTTGTGTAACTAAGCCTAATACCAAGGAGTCAGCACGTCGGTGAACTGATCTAGTTTGCAACTGGCATGTTCTATTTTGTTTTTCTAACTTGTGTTGGACACATACTTGGAGCACATTTATACAGTTGTGGAAATAAAGGATTTGGTTTTGGTCAATCTTCATTTGTCATTCTGACCTCCCTTATTACTTTTTAAAAAGTAAGTATCTGCACAACTTGGTGAAATGTGCAAAGTTTGAGACAAATTACAGAAGTCTCCTGAATGACAAAAAAAAAAAGCCTCAGGGTAGAGGCTGTCACAACAGTGGACATTTGAAACCTGGGCAAGAAGCAGGTGTTGGGTAATCGACAGTGTACACATGCCAGCTTCTTAAAACAGATGGCAACTGCCTCGATTCTGATCCTTGCATGCTTTTTGGGGTTTGGTTGTTGTTGTTTTTTTTTTTTTAAAACTTACGCAGGCATTCACTACGTAAGTTCCTTTTGGTCTTTTTCCTGATGTTTGCAACAAGCTCCATTAAATACAGCTTTCAGTGCTGACTGGAGCTGAGGGAGGGTGGTATCTCTGTAGTTGGTATGCGCTGCTGCTGCTGAACAGCTGGCTGTGGCCACATGGTGCATGTGGTGTCACCACGGTGGAGGAGATGGGCACCCTACTCCGGTCTGATTCGGGGTGGGGAGGGAAGAGATCTCTTGCCTTGAGCATGGGCACCCCTGAAGCTGACCTGAGTGCCTCTGGAACAGAGTCTTGTAGATCTTAAATGCCAACGTGGAGGTACCTGATTCTTTTAGAAACAAAAAGAAGCCTGGTCCGTCGAAACTGGGGAAACTGGTGTGACAGGGTGAGCGACAGAGAGAGTGACTGGTTGTCTTTGTTGTGAGGTTTGGTGTTTTGGGACTTTTTACAAGGGCATGTAGTGATAGGACAAGGGGGAATGGCTTTAAACTGGAAAAGGGTAGACTTAGATGTTAGGAAGAAATTTTTTGCTGTGAGGGTGGTGAGGCACTGGCACAGGTTGCCCAGAGAAGCTGTGGAAGCTCCATCCCTGGAGCTGTCCAAGGCCAGGCTGGATGGGGCTTTGAGCAACCTGGTCTGGTGGGAGGTGTCCCTGCCCATGGTGGGGGGGTTGGAACTAGATGATCTTCAAGGTTCCTTCCAACCTAAACCATTCTATGATCACAGGTTTTGAGAGATTGAGGCCCCAGTGCATGTCAACCTTATTTTCCTAATCAAATTGTTTTAGCAGCCTTTATGACTGGATGAAGGGGGAGATTGTGTCTGCTGGTTACAATAGCAGTGACTGGACAGAATAGTCAGGGTTGGAAGGGACCTCTGGAGATCATCTAGTCCAACCCCCCCACCAGAGCAGAGTCACCTACAACAGGAGCTGCAGGTCATCATCTCCAAAACAGTGGGCTGTAGGTGTGTGAACTTAACGTTATGTTGCAGGTGATCCTGGCATCAAATTGTCACTTGGCACTAGCAGATGTGGCAAATGGCGTTAGAAAGATGGGGTGAAGCCATGAAGCGTTTTAAAGTGTGCTTTTATTTTCAGTGGGTGTTTATTGCAGTAGTACAAAACCATGATTTTTAATTTAAATACAGGTTTATTCCTGGCTTCTTTAAAAGAAAACTTGTTCTTTCTGTTTAAACTGAGTTTGTATTTCAAAAGTAATTGTCAGTCAAAAGTCAATTGTTATGCTGGTTGGGAACCTGGAAGATTAATCCCCACGTGACCTCTCCAGGAAGTACCTGCTCCTGGTGTAACAGTTGTGAGCACACTGTTGTAGGCTTTGCCTGCCAGGCTGGAAGCAGAGTTGGAAAGGTTGAGAGCCTCTGAAAAAATCCCAACTGAATACAGTGTAGCTGTTACAGAGCTGATGATTTTTGCCCGTTACTGCTGCAGAAAACGGTAGGGTTGGGTTTTAGTTCTCGTGGGTAGCAATTAGAGAGACTAGACCCTGCAGAACTTCTTAAAAGCAAAAGGCTAGAACTGCAGGGGTGGTGACAGAGAGGGAATGGTTAAAAACACTGTCTAGTTGGAGGCAAGGAGTCAGCCCTGGGCTTCCTGCTTGCTTGTAGCAACAGGTTGGGCATTAGCAATACCCGGAAAATTAAATCATCTACCACTATCTCCCAGTCACGGTGGTGACACGGCTGTAAGGCTTTCCCCCTCAAGTTGCGCCTTCCTGGTTGTCACTTACCTGTTGCAGTGGGAGGTGGGTGCTTCTACATTGGGCACATTCCTTGGGTAGGGCTTGGGCCGGCTTTGCCTTTCTGAGCAGAATTCCTGCTTGCAGAGGGAGTAGGGAGAAGCCTTGTTCTTTCCCAGGAGTGTGTCACAGCTGCAAGGTTGAGAAATGCTGTGACCCCCTCACTAGCTGCACAACAGCTCTCGGTGGTGTGGGCAGTACTTCCCCTGATTCTCTCTGAGCTTCATTCTTACCTGCTGCAGGTCAGTGCCCTTCACCAAAATCATCAGTTGCTCCACGCTCATGGTCTGCAGGTGCAGCTTTGCAGGTCCGGGTTGATACAAGACGTGACCAGAAGGTTTCTGTGGGAAGCACGTGTTGCATAGTATTGGCTGCTATCAGCTGTGACACGGTGACATTTCATTCTGGGTGTAGTTAGTTTCATTTTAGAGCAGGTGCGATCGTAACACAGGCTGCCACCAAAGGGGATCTCTCTTTTTCCACCCCAACACCTAGTGAGTAGCAAGACAGACCTTTTCCTTCCAGTAGGCTTCTAGAAGCGCTTGAGGCCACCACTAACTATGAAATTCCCGTTGCTGAGTTACGCGTCTCGCCTTATGTTCACATGCGCATTGATATTTCCATCTCGGGTCATTAATTGAGGATTCCACCAGCTAATGAAAACGAGTCCTCTTTGTTAGCATTTCTTTAGGGAAGGAAGAAGTCGGACTTAGAAGTTTCCCGAGTCTTTGAATTTATGGCTGCTGCTATCTGATTAACAAGTACATCTTCAAAAGGCAGCGTGGAGTTTAGATACGATCTGCTCCGAGCTTCAAAGAGACTCCTGGCCCCCGGAAAGGAAATGGTGGGTGTTGGGTGATTTCCCTCACTTCATTCCGTGCAGCCTCTCCGTTTTATAAACCTCAGCGCAAAAGCTGCGATTTGGCAGGTGGAAGCTCCAGCGGGGGGGTCTGTTAGCCCCGGCTTTGCAAACCTCCCTGGCCCTCCGGGAGGCTGTTGTCGGGGGCTTCGGTGCAGCCCGGCAGCCTTCAGCAGCAGCTTCTCTCCGGCCGGCATAACGGGGAGCTTCTTGGCTAACGGCATTGCTTGGGGCGGCATCGCGAACAGAGGAAAGGAGCTCAGCGGCTTCCACTGGGGTTTGAAATCCTGATTGTTGTTGTGCGTCTAAGAAGTAAAATTGCCCTGGTTTAGTTTTATCAATGAGAGTCTAGAAATTGCCGTTAGAGGCCAGGGCCTCGCTCAGCTGGAGGTGGTACACACGTGTTGTATAAAAGGACGCTCTGTGTTCCTCAGAGTGTACAGCTCAGGCTTGTAGCGACGCAATGACTAAAGATAAAGGAAAAGCGATTTGAAGGGATTGCAGCAGCCATGGTACTGTGCTGAACGCTTTTTATTTCCCTTTGCTGTGGTAACAGCTGCCACAGCCGGTGTAACCGCGCTCCCAAAGAGGGCAGCTTTTTCAACAGGGCACAGTTCGGTCCCTGGGGTCACTTGTGTGAGGTGCTCATTCCTCCCCGCTAAGATCTTCTGGGATTGCCGTGAGTCCATCATTCCTCCCCGCTGAGATATTCCGGCATTGCCATGAGTCTATCATTCCTCCCCACTGAAATCTTCCCTGTTCTCCGGGTTGAGGTGCTTGCTGAAAGATCCCAATCTCCACCCAAGTCAACGAGCTCGGTTGATTTGTTGCTGGCCAGATGTACCATAGAGTTAAGAGAGCTGATTTATAACTCTAATAAATAACGCTTGGTATGTGGGTGTATGCCACTTGGGCACGTTCTGAACCTTGATGTTTGAAAAGAAGAGCTATCACTGAAAACTAGTTAATGTAGCAATCTGTAACAAAGCTGTCCTTTCATTTGAGGGCTGTTACAGGGTAGTAATAGAGATCACAACATTTCTGGGCTCCTGGTGAAACCAGTGCAGGCAAAAGGCAAGGAGAGATGGAACAAAAGCAGCTGAGCAACTAATTTTCCAATTGTGGCAGCTGTTTTCTTCTCAAACTACTCCAAAAGAGCCTCGGAGCCCATTGCTGAGGATTGACTCCTCGGCATTCAGTAACACCACGGAACCATGAAGATGTGGAACAGAAATCCCAGAAGTAAAGATAATAAAAAAGCAGCTTGAAAACAACGCTCTTTAAAGCCTTATCTGTGAAATAGTGGTTGCATGTTTAAATTTCAGCTTAAGCCTTTTAAAGTTGTTGGAGCCATTGGGATTGCCTACGTGCTTCACAAGCTGCTGGCGGTGTCCATGTTCTTCTTTTTGAAGACAATCATCGTGCTGCCACGGAGGTGTCAGAGTCTGTCTTTGGACTTGGAATGGGTGAGGAGCTGTTCTGGCGCCGCTGACCAGCATTCCCAGGACATCACTCCCTTACCTAGTGTGGACCAGCACCAGGGTAGCTATCTCCACAGCTTCCTTAGAGCTGTTCCAGTTGACGTCTGTCAAAGACACAGTCCCAGCACTCAGGTGATGTGGCTTTAAATTCAGTAAAATTCTGCAACTCCTAAATGTTTTTCAGGGGAAAAAGAAAAAAATCTTTGATGTCTTGGGTTAGGAACCCAAGAAACAGAGGTTCACCCGGTCATTGTCAGTAAAACAGAGGGAACGGTTCTACACACCCACCAGGTGGGACAAGAGATTGCAGAGCCTGTTCCTGCTCCCAGGACCCTGACATCTTCTGGGGCTGGAGCTGGAGAGCGCTGTTTTTTCCACTGCTAACCTTATCTCATTGCCGTGCTGTTAGACGCATTTTCTGCACGGTGTTTTCTTTCTCAAGAGGGGAAGAGACGATGCAAAGGAGAGCTCTGATCTGAGCCCAGGGGTCACAGGCGCTTCAGCCGTACATTGCAGATAAGGGAGGTATCAGCTCCAGGAACTCCTCAACGGGAGGTTTGTGTGGGCGTTGTATTATTCTCTCTGAATTTTTGCTCGATACTGATTTTTATATCTACCTGATATTAATAAAACCCAGCTAACAGCACTGACGTCAATGGAGTTTGGCTCTGTGTCTGTGCAATTAAGGTAGACATCTGGCATCTTTAAAAGAAACATGAGGAAAGCATATTTCCCCAGGAGAATCCCACCCCTGTCGTCAGGGAAAAGTTACTAAATTATTAATTACTTGATAATCATTCTTATGGACAAAGTTACAGGCATACAAATTGTGAACGGAGTACTTTGCATAGGAAAAGGCTAAATAAAGAAGGAAAAAACTAAATAAAGAGTCTGAGGGTTTTTCACGTGGTCTCTGAGGCTGAGAAACCTGGATCTAAAGGCTTCCGTCTCCTGCCTCCGTTGTTCCTTCAGCCTGTGCTCATATTCTGTATCACGAGCCAGAGGAGCCGGCGGTCCCAGCTGGACGTGCTGTGGGGCTCAGGGTGGTTGCGCTCCGTGGCCCGGCACACTCAGAGGGGACACGGGAAGCAAGAGCACAGCTGCAATGACAGGAAAATACCGCTCTGTGTGGGAAAGTCATGGGATTTTAAATAAACTCTTTTAGATTCTTATTTATCACCTGACATTTAATCCGGGAGTTTGCATTCTCTGTGCCTTCTCCACGAACAGGGCAGCCAGATTTTAGTTTTCATTTATTCTACTGAAAGACTCTTGTGTAAGATCCAGAATGCAGAATGGACAGGTTTAAGGAAAGACATTGGCTGTCAGCGGACTTTTCACAAAATCAGAAGAACCGGTTTAAATGAGACGAATGATGTCAGCCAGGTCCCATGAGGGCAGATCAAGGTGGTAACCGCATCCACGCAAGCTGCTGTCAGGAGCGCACCACCTCCAGAAGGGCAAAGTCCCCACTTAGGTGGAGTGGTACAGAAAAAGGGAAGGGAAACCTTTCTGTAAGGAAAGCAAGCTGGATGCTTCCCAGTGGAGGTCACCGAAGAACATCACCCTCACCTTGCAGCCAAATGGAGGAGCTGAAGTTTTTAGCTGAACTCGAGTCCAGAGCTGGAAAAAAACACCATAAAAAGTACGAGCACATAGGCAGAACTAATTTTCCGTGTGCTCCCCATGCTGATTAAAAATAAAGGGGACAGAGGGTGATGAGTCCACCTAGCCAACTCCTGGTCAACCCTGATGCTGGAAGAGAGGAGCAACGCATTTGACTTTGGCAAAACAAATGCCATAGGAAGAAAGAAGTGCTCACGGAGCCCCTGGAGCCGCACAGACAGTCTGTCCCAGTTAACCTGTCCTGGTGAACCTCCTCACTTGCATGGACCTGGAGGTGCTTTCAGTTTTGCATGCCAAGTTTGGATGCCTGGGTGAAATGTCTGCTCAGGACCGGGCCCTTGGGGAGCGTGTGGGCTGGGAGGGAGGCAGGAGGGAGGCCCGGGCTCAGCACCACGGGCACGGCTGGCTGCATCCTGGTCCAGGTCAGCCAGCGGGAAGCCAGGAGGTGAAGGTGGCTACGTGGGTGGTGGAGGAGTGAGAGGCGACCGGTAAGGCCTTCTTGTTTGGTAACACCAACAGGCTTGTCCCGGGCAAGGGGGTGGTTTTATCTGAATCATCGAGGGGGAACTGAGTGTTCCCGGTGGGAGGAGAAGTGGGAGAACAGGTAGCTGTCTGTTGTGAGAGTCTCTTCTGGGGGCGTTTGGTGATGTGCACCAGGGAGCTGCGGTGCTTCATGAGCGGAAGGCACTAACTGCTGCAGTTTCTTTTTTTTTTTTTT
>VZSZ01010865.1:19964-37750 GCA_013398815.1 Ibidorhyncha struthersii
CAGGGTGTCTGCTGCAAGTAACAACTGACTCACGACAGCCGGGGGTAATTAGGGGGTATGAAGCTCAGGCTCAGTTCGTCTGCAGGGAATCTCACTCCCCTCCTTCCAAGAGACACTGTAGCTCCGAGGAGCTCTGGTGCTGTCCTAATTAATGATGTATCTTGTTAACGGGTGATCCTACGCACTGAATGCAGGTGTCAGACAGCAGCACCAAGGTGACGTATTTACCCATTGGAGGGGAGGTGGTGTCCTGGCATCCTGATCCTCTTCCAGAGGAGGGGAGGAGCCCAAGGGAGGGTGAGAAACTAAGCTGCCAGGTGACGTTGTCCTCTTTGGGTCTTGTCTGCCCCCCACCGCTCCCTCCAGGAGCTGGAGCACATCCCACTGCAGCCGTGATTTCAAGTGGAGCTGGTGCCCAGGGCCTGGCTGTGGGGAGGTGGCAGCGGCAGGCCATTGTGCCCATGGAGGCTTGGGAGGCCCTGCAGAGCACTGAGGGATGCTCTGCCGTGGGGGTTGGCCCATGAGCATCCCTACCAGGGCCCAAACCCTCTCCCTGCCTTTTGCCTGCCAGCCTGACAGGCAGCCCAGTACCTGTGAAAGATGAACTGGTGGCCCTGCCCATCTCTTAGTGCATGGAAAAACATTTTTTCTGCATCTTTTTTTGAAATACAGGGTAGTGCTAAATATACAGGTCTGCTTCTCTGGAGCTCTGAGCCTCGTGATGATGTTGCTCTGGCGCTCGGCAGCTGGAAGGTGCTGCTGGAAGGAGCTGGGGACCAGCCTGCAGAGGGGAGAGGCAGTCTTGCTAGGTTTGCTCTCCAGTTGGGGGGTTCCAGATCTGCTTCTGCTCTCTTCCTCCAGCATAAAATGGAGAATAAAACTCAAGAGTTAGCTGAATCACTAGTGGGTGTAAAGCCAGGGAGATCTGAACCAGACCTACTCTCTTGCATTCATGGAAATAAACTCCCGGTGAGATTTTCAGAGGAGGATGAACCAATGAGGCACTTGGATCTCCTTGAGCTTTTGACGGGAAGCGAGTTGCTCCCATTTCATAACTTCTACTGCTTTTTATGTTTGGGACTCCTGAAACCCTCATCAACAGTGGATGCTCTCACCTGTGCACACCTGGAGCTCTCTGGGGACCGAGACTCACCAGACCAGCTATGACAGAGGGTTTTCTGGGGACTGTCCCCTTCCCTACCCCTGCTGCCACTACCCAATTCACTGGCCAGAAACACAGGCATGCGCATGTTTCAGTATGTGTCTCATTTTTAATGCACTTATTTTTAGCTTGTTTTTGTGGCCGGTAGAGGATTCCACAGGAAATCCTGCAGCCATGGGATCATGAAAAGCTCAGGTTCCCGACTGTGTTACATACGTTAACAGAGATGTGATCTATACAGGGTTTTTTAAAAAGCAGCTATAAATACTTTCTCCAGCTGCACCAATATCCCCTCGTCCCTCTTCCCTCCATGGCACCTGTTGACACTCATGTACCCAGTTAAGATTAGCTGCTTCCCAGGGAAGGGAAGCCCTGACTCCAGAGCCATCCCGCCCTGCCGGGCCCGTTTCGGGACACTGCTTAGGCTGTCAAAATTTGCACAGCCCCGAAGCGCCGGCTCTACCGGTGCATTTGCTTGGCCCAGCAAGCAGCTCCCTGGGGGAAGAAGAGACCCGGGAACTGGCCCCCTGTGATGTGGTGGCACCTTGCCACCTGAGCCCCGGGGCAAGGGCAGCCCAGGCCTCCTGGCCAGGCAGCATCACCGCTGTGCCGAGGTTGTCAGTCCTCAGCCCCGCTTCCTTCCGAAGCTCAGGCCGGCCCAGGGGTGCTCGGGGCTAGTGTGTGCACGCGGGTTTTCTTTTGCGGCTGTAGGGTGCACTGCCAAGCGCATCGTTTCCCTCCAGCTGTGGAAGCAGCTGGCTTTTTTGCAGGATCCCTCCGGGCTCGCCAGAATGAGTGATGCCTGCAGGGCTGGCCTGTGTAGAATATGGAGATATGCGGTCTATGCAGCTCGGGTTCATGGCATGCAAGCATGGGGGAGACGTCTGCGTTCTTTTGCCTAGAAGAAGAGGGACTTCTCGCCCATAAGAGATGGTTCTTGCGCTCATCGCCAGCTCTGAGGAGAAGGTGTTGCACAGGGTGCTCCAGCCTGAGCTAGCGCACTCCTGGAGGGAGCGTCCACCAGGAATCTGTCCCATCTGTTCCATGATTCATGCAGCTTCCGAGCTCAATCCCGAAACCCTCTTCCATGTAGGGAAAGCCCCAGTGAGGTGAGGGGGAGCTGTACCGAGGCCCGGTCTCTCCTTCCCTGCAAAGCTGCCAGCCCCATGCTGGCATCCATGGTGGACACTGCTCAGCAAAGTCCAGCTCCAAGCTGTGTCCCTGATTTTCCCAGCCCCCATGTGTTGTCATTCCTGGCTGCTGGTGAGTCAGTCCCTGGTCGTGCTGGTTGCCTCCACAGCAGCCGTGTTCTGCTGCTCTGCAGAAAGCCTCAGCCATCTGGGGGAGCCCGTAATATAGCAGTTGCAGACGGTGTTCCCCTTCCACGCTGGGATGGAGCCAAGAATTTCTCAACTTTTTTTTTAATGCAGAAATTATCCAGTTCATAAAGAGAGATTCCCTCATTTGCCACTTTCTCCCCTGCACAAGAAGCACCCCATCCTGCTCACTTCTTGTCCCTCTCCCACTTCCTGGGTGACCCGTTCCCATCCACCAACACAACTCAACCTCAGCAGGGGCAGGATTTGGACCAGGGCTTCCTGCTCCCTGGGAGAGCTGGAATCATGATGCAAATGGTTAAGTTCCTGCTGGTGGAGAAGTGTGAACAGCCCAGCAAGTTCAGACATCTCCTTAGCCCACCAGCTCTGGATCAGGCTGCTTGTAGGAGCTGCCAAGTGTGGGATGGAGCTTGGTGTCCTAGTGGTTTGGGTGAAGGCCATAACCCTTCACACTCCTCTGGCCCTGGGTCTGCCTGGAGAGTCTGTCCAGGAGCCAGGTGAGCTGCCTGATGGAAGTTTAGTTGAACCTGAACCACAGAACATCTTGGCTTCCACAAATGAGCATTTGCTGGTGAAAGCTGGCCTGTTGGCTGTCTCACTGTCATGAGACTTGGGCCTTGGTGCAGGAACTGGAAGATCCATTCAGTTCAAAGTTAAAGCAATCAGAAATTTACCCCATCGCTTGGAAACTCTTCTGACTCTCGCCTATGGTCTCTTAAACTACACTTCTGAGCACGTCACACTCCCAGGCTGGCAGCTGGGTTTGTGTCACATCCCTCTTTGCCAGTGTGCAGGATTGACTGCGAGTCAAGTGAAGCCCTTCTCCCAGGTAGAGCCTGCTGAGATCTTCACGCAGGTCCTGTACAAGGCGTTCCACAGGCATTTTTTCAGCCGTGGGTCAAGTGCGCAGCCCCGCTCTTTCCGTACCCTGGTAGCACTGTCCACTTGTGCGGATGGAATGGCAGCAATTCTAGGAAAAGCTCGTGATACCAGCCCTGAGAAGATCACAGAGGGAAAAGTGGGACTACACAGGTTCAGCTGAGGTAGAAAACAGCAAAGCCCTGGGTCAGAAGCAGAGGACAGTGGGCTTGGAGGTAAATTCAGTCTGTTTACAGAGATTTCAGATTCAGACCCAAAACACCACAGTGAAGTCCTTTCTGGAGGAGCTGTTGTCACATACCATGTGACGTGCGAGTGCTGCCCTGGTCCTCCAACTGCCCAGGGCCTCCTGGATCTGCAGAAGGTCTTGGCAGAGGGATGGAATGTAAGGAGCTGGGGGGAAAGGAACAGCAGTATTTGCTTTCTTCTGCCTTGCTCCTCCCAGGCTGTCGCTTTTGTCAGGGCTCCTGACAGCCCTTTCAGCTAAAGTGCACTCCAAAAATGTATGCCGGGTTTATATAAGACTCCGGTACCTTTGGTGACTCACGCGCCTTGTCCTAGCACGCCGTTCCCCACAGCCGTTGTGTAACCTCACCGGGAAAGCACGCCGGCGCCGGGGATGGGGAGCAGCCACGGGGATGGGGAGCTGCCGCGGTGATGGGGAGCCACGGCCCCAGGGGTCTCCCATCCCAGGGAACGGCAAACCCACTGAAGGACCATCCCATTCCTCTTGCATAGGGAGAGGAAGGACTCCTGCCACCGGGTTGGTCCTGCAACAGGAGGGACTGCCAGGGAAATGAAAAATGTGAGATTCATTGGACTAGAAAATCTGTGGTTGGCATCCAAACCTGTGGTTTTCCCTGTTGTGTCCTTGTAGTGAAAGGCCTACTAGTGCTTGCAATGAAAGGGCTCATTGGTAGGAGGGCAAGAAAGGGGCTATCATCTTCCCTCGGCCAGGAAGCCTTCCTCCTGCAGCGAAGGAGCCTGAGTTTTCTCTCGTTTAAGCAGGGAAATATCAGGATGGACTTTGTTGCTGGCAGTGGAGATACCAGCTGTCTTTCTGGCACAAAAGGAGGATCAGGCATTTGAGGAGCTCCTGGAGGGGCAGGCAGGACGAGAGGCAGCCCGCTTTGCAGCAGCGAGGGGTACAGGCACCCACCGGCAGCAGCACAGGGAATGGGGGCAATATTCCCAGCAGTGGGGTGGGGACAGAGCAGCCCGAGGATGTCAGGGTGGATAAGTCCACAGGGGGAAATGGCACGTGGCTCTGTCTGGGTGCAAGAGGCTGCGAAGGGGAACATGTGTGCTTGTGTAATGGGGACGGAGTCCACCCTGAGCTGGGTCCAGCCCGCCACATTTCGCCATCTCCTGGGGCAGCACCCCCGGCGGCACAGAGCATGGCAGGGGCCAGTGGAGCAGAAGGGACTTTGCACCAGCCTCACCTTCCCTCCTTATTCACAGTTTGCAGCCACTGGAAGGACACAAGCTGCACCTGGGCAGCTGTACCTCAGCATTTCGTGTCGCTATGATTTGGTTTGGTTTTTCACCCTGCCCGTAGTCTGTGTTTCAATGTGTGTCCCACAAATTGAGCTCAAAAGTCTCAGCCCCCCCAGGCAGCGGAGTTGCCGTAGACATGGGTACACTGGAGGAAGACTGAGCATCGGCAAGTCAGCAGCAAATATCTGCTCCTCTGAACTAAACCTGACGGGGAGGTTTGGACCTCATCCTGCCTTGCACTAGTGTCTCTCAAAGAAATCAGAGGCACTGAACAGCACGCTCCAGGTTCAGGTGCTGCCTGGTGATTTCAGGGCCAGCTCATCAGTTGGGACAAGTCAGGGTAGCTGCACTGAAGGCAGTCCTGATGAGCAGATATTTTCCTGACGTCTTGCCAGTCCTTGATTTCTGTCCAGGACTCCACACCTACCCCAGCCTACCTTCTGGTGCAAAAGTGCTGGGTTTGAATCACCCAAAGGATTTGCAACCTGGCTCATTAGCTGAACTGAAACATAAAGTTAATGAAACTCTTCTTGTTCAGCCAAGGATCTGGTTCCCAATGTTTCGTAGCTCTGCAACGGAACGATAACATATTGGGGCTGACTTTCGGCTTCATGACTCCACTTTTAGACTAGTGTAAAATCACAGTAACGCAGGCATCACACTCATTATTTATAATACAGTTATAAATTATACAATTTTGCCCCCTCAGTCCATAGCTAGAAATCACCACTTCCCACATGCGGCATATGCAATGCTTTATTAAAAAAAAAAAATAACTTCCATCTTTCTAAAGAGCAAAGGCAGAGCAAAAAGATGAATTATGTGACCTATCATTAAGTTATGAAAAGCTTACAAGCCCACAAAACCATGCAAGCATTCAGCTTCCACGGGAAAGAGGGTAACTGAACTGAATTTCAGAGGCAGAACCTTGCCTGGTGGAAAGCAGAAGACATTGGCTTCAGCAGAAGTGTCTGTTCCCAACTGCAGATCCATTTCCCAGAAATGGCTCACCATGAAGCCCAGCACTGCCGATGAAAGAAGCTTGTGAGAAGCAAGCCAATTATTTTCCCAGATTAATAAGGCAGAAAGATCCACGAGTTTTGTTCTAATGGCTACAACCACACGGCTACCACAAATTAAGTCTGCTGGAACATGCCCTGCCTTTGCCAGCCATCCTCGTGGGCTGCTTGGGCACAGGATGTCTCCTCCGACTGGCAGCACTGCCTGCTGTCAATGTAGCCCGGTGTTTCTTACTGTAAAATCTGTTTCAGCCGCTGACATTTTGCCAGGCTCTACCCACCCAGGATTGGCCTCAGCCATGCCCGCTGGCTGCTGTGCCAGTAGGTCTCGGTCAACGTAGTTTAGCAAGGATGAGGCTGGGAGATGGCATGTTTTGTCCTTGACCTTTTGGGAAAGCTCCAGGATGAACAGGTAAAGAGAAGACATATGGGTACCCTGGGGACAGAGGGGGAAAGTCTGAGTAGGATGGGTGAGGAGAGGGAAGTTGAGATAAGGAGCTGGGGGAGAGGAGGAGCTGGACCTCAGATGACATGGGACAGAAAGAGGAAAGAGGAGTCCCTCCTCCCAATTAGGACGTGTCCCCTGCAATGCCTGGGATGAACAAAACATTCCCATCTGCACTTCTCCTCTGTCATCAGCCGAAATCTTCTGGTCCTATGTCTCACGTCGGTTGACACATTGTGCATGGCAGCCTTCTCCTGTGACAAATGCTTTGTTAGTTCCCATCACACTTCTGCCTGGTGGCCTTGGTGCTCTGGCTCTGCTGCTGGCCCTGTCACCAACATATGGTTGTCTGTGCTGGGGATGTCCAGTTTGCTTCCTACGACCCAGGAATGCCCAGGCGGAGGCAAGCATGCGTGCAAAGCGACCTTCAGAAAGCTGAGGTTAGGCAGCCGGCCACTCCACAGTTAGGAGACACTGAATGAAGGCTGTCCCTGGAAGTTTCTTATTTCACCGTTTCCTCAAGCCTCCCCTCCCAGGCTCGTCTCCGCACACAAAATGGACGGTTCCCACCTGCAGAACAAGAGCTAAGCAAAAATCCTGCTTGGTGAGATACCTGAAGCAGTCCTCTGCGAGCCCTAAAGCAGTTTAACTGCTGAGCTTAGGGGAAATTAGCCCACTCCATCGCACTAATGCATTTATATTGCTCCTGGTAGAGGTACCCGCTTTAACCCAGCTAACCACAGAGCACGGCCATGTGCCGTTGGCATATCCTGGCAAACAGCTCCGAGATTTTCCTTTCTCCATGCTGGCCAGCGTGTCGGCTCCGAGCTGCCTTTGCAGCTGATTGCACAAACTTCCCTCGGACTTCAGCGTGAGGGAGTTTTGCAGTCGCTGTCAGAGTCAGCTTTGCAGGCTGCAGTCCCCTGGGGAGACACCTTCCCCCCCAGCTCCGCAGCCTCCCCACCTCCAGCAGCAAAGCAAAGGGGATTCCTCTCCCACGCGCAGCTCTGTGCCCCCAGAGCAGGTCCTGCACACAGGGGGCTCTGAAAAAGCAGCATGCGGTCCTGTAATTAAAGCCTGGAACCTAATGTGCAAGTACAGAGAGGCCACATACTGGCTGACTTACTTTGTAGCTTGAATAGCATTTCTTTAATGTAGGTGGGTTGGCTTTTTGGTTGGTTTTCTTTTGTGCGTGTGTGTGTGTCTGTGTGCGCGTGCGGGAAACATAAATAGGACTTCATCTTTTATGCATTTTCTTGTGCCTTCCAGACCAAGCTCCTCTCTATTTGACATCATTCCTTGTTTTGAAAGACGCACTTACTAGAAAAAGATAGAAGAGTGTTTTCATTGCAGTGCATCATATTCACATACATGAAATATTAAAAGCAATATAGCTGAACCCAAAAACAATGCAGTACTTTAGAAAATAGTATTAGTCTTTTCCCTAGGTGTTAGAGAACATGATAACTCCTACTCTGTTATACATTACAGCCTCCATGGATTCCCGAGGGGAACATGCGTCACACTTACAGATACTGGGAGGGTCTGTTATGAAGGGAGCAGAAGGTGGTTTACTGTTATATGGTATATACTGGTATATGTATGCACACACATAGGGATATAAATATATGTGTGTGCATAGATGCTTACATAGCATTTGCTAGCACTGCCGAGGTGGATTGGCTGTGTCTGCCCCACCTCGCTATCTGCCAAGGATGGAGCGCACTTCCCAAGTCCTCTCCCAGTTTGTGCTGGGTCTTCCTGGAGAAGCCCTGAGAAAGATCCTGAAGTCCAAGGGCACAATGCCATGGAGGGGGCTATGGGACATGGCAGTGGATGGCAAACACAGAGCAAACATAGCCCTGTGGAAACAACAGGTTTTCCTCTAATGGGTGGACCCATTAAAGGAGTTCTTTAATGTCCTCCAAACATCTCTGCTCAACTCTTTGCAGTCAGACTTTTGTCCCAGGTGAGCGCGGGCTTGGTCCCAGGTGGCTGCAGGTGATGCCTCAGACCTTCAGCAATGTCCCCCGGAGACAACTGCCCTAGCAGGTCATCTGCGTCACATAAGGAAGCAGAATGATTTTCCTCCTCTTAAAGGATGTCCTACAGGCTCATCCCCACAATAACCAACTGCAATATTCACTGAAGCCAATTGTTATTAGGAAGTGAGAACTCAAACCACCAAGGATCAAACCCCGTGTAGGACCTAAAGTGGCCTCTCAGTTCACTCCTCCTCATGAGAGGAGAGGATTTACTCAAAAGGAATATTCTCTCAGGGTTAGTGTCTGCATGTTTTTCTAGCTGCTAGCTCTTTCCTCATCCCTCAGATCCGTGTGCTTTTCCAGTCTGCCACATCTTCCTTCATGTCCCGCATGTGTGTTCCCTTCCTCTTCTCCCGGCAGAAGCCTCCTGAAGCCCACCCAGCCCCTCCGATGACACCCTTCCCTTCCCCTCCCAGGGTGAGGCAGCAGGAAACAGCACAGCTCCCACCTCCCTGCTTACTGGGCTTGAAAACCATTTCATCTGCTAATGCAGACAGCTAAAAGTGCTTTCTGCAAGAGCTGCTTGAAAAATAGGAGCAAGCATTTACTGAATCTTTAAAAATCTGCAAAGTCCTCCCCATTCAGCTGGCTTCCAAGAAGGAGGAATCTTTCCTTTGCTCAACAAGTCTTAGAAAAGCTTTATATTAAAAATTATTGGTGCCTCTTTTTGCATGGGTGTTTTGGTTCTCTCTTCCATTTTTCCATCTTGCTACTGAAAAAAAGGGTAAGTATAAAAGGTTTCTAAAGCATTCCAAGTCATACCCCTGCATTTCTCTCCAATATTATCTTGCTTTTCAAAACCAGCTTGAAAAATCTATAATTACCATGAAATTTTTAAAACCAATTTAAAAGGCTGACTCCCTAAGTTCAGGTAGCTCAAACTTCAGTAGCCACAAAAGAAAGTAAAACCAGAGCCAACAGAAAATACGAAAACCCTTTTATGGGCAGAAAATGTTAATGGGAGAAACGTTAAAGGTGTTAATAGTATTCTGCATCTCCTACAAACGGGGAAGGGAATGTTACTGTTGGCAACCTTAGGCAATGACGGGAAGTATTTATTAGCTCAATGGGATCCTATATTTGCAAGGGTAAATCCTGCCAGCAAGACGTATCGTTCCGTTGCCAGGTGGCCAAAGAGGCCAGGGAGAAGGTAGGTGGCAAAGTGAGCATTCAGTGAGGGCAGGGGAGGGGGTGCAGAGCCCCCCAAAAGCAGCACTCCCCAGGCACGAGGGTCCCTGGGGCTCCCCACCTGCCCTGCTCCCAGCAGCTCCGATGGTATTTTCACAAACAGTGAAAGAAGACTTTGGTCCAACAACTCCCAGGAGAAGTACCAGGCTAAAAAAGGGCAAGAGCAAAGAAAAGCAATGATGAATGGTAATTAATATAGTTGTAGTTAGATGTTTGTCTGTAAATCACCTTATGCTGTATAATGTGTGAAAAGAAAACCGATGCAAGCAATTCAATGGGAAACTCCATGATACACAGAGAAAACTCTTCAGCTGTATGCCGCAGGCTGAATTTTCTCCACGGAGAATACCTGCAGCATGCACGGATTTCACTGCCAAAAGGGACTATTCTTTTATGAGGTTTACGTAGCACCAGGCATTTCAAGCAAGTCATACAGAGCTATGTAATTCATGCAGAGCGCAGACCTTATCCCAACATGTTTATTGTCATCAGTGACAAAAAAGCTAAGCTGTGACTGGCGCTCTTGGCCAGGAAGAAGCAGAGCCGGTGCCCTGACTGTTTTGGGATGAAGATGTGCTGTTCCTCCAAAGCCGGAGCTGTGAGCACGTCTTCCTTGTGGGGGAGCGCCTGCCAGGCTTGCTGCAGGGGCAGCCGGGGGGAACCTGGCCCTCACCAGCAACTTCAGATACCTGTTCAGATAAATACAGACGCAGATGAATACAGGACTTAAGTTGATTATTTTTGTGTGTTTGACACGATGATAGTCCTAATTCCTGGGTTTTATTTTGATGATATTTAAACATTCCTTCCAATTCATTTTGTTCTTCTATGCATCTTGCAAACTGTCCTGTACTTACATGATAAAACATCCTCACTCTCTCCAAAAGTTCTTTTATGTTCTCATGTGATGTGAATTCTAATCAGGACTGGGGAAACAGCATTAATGTGATATTTTTCCAATTCAGTTTGAAGCTGTTGACCTTCTAGCAGATATTTTCAAATCAGCAGCTTGTCTTCTCCTACGAAACAAGCCCAAATACGTTATGTATTTGTCATCTCCTTTATGTTCTGAAACAAATCACAAAAAAAAAGTGATGATGTTACTACACATCTACAGCAACAGGAGCAACTGCGGGGCTGTTTCTTCATCTCCTGGGTTGCTGTTATCATTTGAGGAGAACGGAAGGCAAAAGGTGGTTTAGCATGTGAAGAGCAAAGGTGCTGTGAAGCACCAGGCTGGGAACCATACACAAAACTTGTCTGTGCTGTGCCTCCCTCTGGCTGGTCTTCTATAAACCCCTTTTTTAAAATCATCCATGCATTTAAAAAAGACCCTAGTACTAGGTTGGGATATAGAAACTTGACATAAACATGCAAATGAAGTCTTTCTTCCCATGCTTTTGCAAAGGTTGCTTATGGTTGTAGAGTTAACTCATTGTCCAAACCCCCCTTGTTTCAGTAGAATATATAACGCAGCTGGCTTTGACAGGGTGATCATCAAGGATGTATTCTCCAATAAATCAGCGCAGCATTACAGCTGCGTGTGATCTCCAGTAATTTTCTGGGCAGTGCAGAAGCTCCAAAGGAAAGCAAATGTCAGGAAAATTTTTGGAAAAGGTAGAGAAAGATCTAAGTATTTATAGGCCTGTCTTCTGACACGAGTCCCAGCAGTATAATGGAATGACTCATACGGATCGAGATTAACAAAGAATTAAGGGAGGGAAATATAATTAATGCCAATCAACAGGAGTTTATGGAAAGAGACCCTTTCAAACTGACTTGTTATCTTTCACCGAGGAGATCGCAAGGTTGAGTGATAAATGTAACGAAGCTGATGTAAACCACCTGGACTTCTTTAAGGCCTTCAACTTGTTGCAGCAGGACGTGTTGATTAAGAAACCAGAACAATACAAACCCAACGTGACACATATCAAATGGCTGTCTAACTAATCATCCCTTAAACACCACCGTGGTGTTCCTGGAAAGGTGCTCAGGGCACCGCATGCAGCAGGCACTGCTCCCTGAGTGCCACCCTGGGACGCTCGGCTCAGTGTCCCGCTCCAACCACATATCGAACCCTCAGCCCTGGCATGCCTTCCCTTTGCTCACTGGCAGACCCCTGTAATCAGCTGTGTTTTCTCTGAATTTTTTATTTTCCCTCTAGCCCCTTCCCACCTTGGGACAGCCGCTGCGTTGTGTGAATTTTCAAGGTGGCAACTACTTACCAACTATTTTTTAACGGCAGAAAAATGCAATGTGGTCCTGTAACCCTGCACAATCAGTTCTTCATCTGCACCAGCTGATATTTTACCAAGGACGGTAAAGAAACAGAGAGGATTACTGACAAGCTTTGCAGATGACACCAAGATGGAGAGAAGAGGTGGAAATTAAAGGATGTGTCACTGGTGCGGAGCAAACCAGTTTGCAAAATTGCGTTCAGGTGAACGATACATGTTTGAGTGCGACCAACGTTAAAAGGCGTACCTGTACGAATAATAAAGCATAGCTTCCAGACAGATAAGTGTGTGGAGGGGAAGGGTCAGAGATACTGAAAAGGGCGTGCGAGCCACAGCTGAACCTGACTTTCCAGAGTTCAGAGTTTCTGTATCTGAGAGGGCAAAATGGGTTCTTTGGCTGTGGCATCAGCAAAATAAGTTATAGCATATCTGTATTTGGGTTTTGTGTTATTAGAGCTAGAATACCATGTTCATGTCTGGTATTCGCAGCACAAACGGCTTGATAACATGGAGACCAATCAGAGAAAACGCACACACTAATGCTTAAAAATTGGAATAGGATGCCTTTTGGTCACAGACCCCAGGATTTCCAACTCTCCAGTCTCTTAAAGAGATGGCTGTGGGGTAAGCTGAGTCCTGGTTGGGAGGAAAATTTTGATCATCCACCAGACAAAAATAGGAAAGATCCAGTAACAAGAAGCTGTCATTGGGCGTATCCAGAGCAGAACCAAAGGTTTCTAAGGGTGAGAGGGAACAATCACCCGGACAGTTTTCCTGAACAAGGATTCCTTGCCTCTGGCAATATTGAAACAAAGATTAACCTTGTTTTTCTCGAAAGATACAATCTAAATCAAACACAAATTACTTCAGGGAAATCCACATAGAGGGACTTCAGGGCTTGGTTCTGCCAATGCTTTGGAGATTGCACGAGCAAGAACCTGGACCTTCATCTGAGGTGCCTTCAGAGACCACTGGGGCTCAGCCTGAGCTTGGACCTGAATGCACACAAAACAGGGTGGACTTACAAGTGGTTTGAGTGTACGCTAAGCTATCTGTGTAGACACAGAGTCTCTGGAGAATAAAGGATTCTTCTCAGAGAAGAGCAGGAAAGGGTATAACCAACAGGGATGGCGGCTGAGCAGCTCTGCTGACGACTGAAGATGCAAATGGTTATTACAGGTGGAAGCTGCACAGATGCTCCAGCATTGGAGACGGAGTAGGAAGCTCTGTCTAACAACTCCTTGCCGAGTCTCTCCAAGCAAAACCCGGCTCTTAGGGCTTATTGTGGGCCCTGAGAATTTCAGTCGAGCTGCGTACTTTCCATTAGCCTGTTGACAATTTTAGATGTTCCTTTTCAAACAAGCATGGGCTATACCATTTTTAGATAACCTGTGTCCAAAAATCCTCGAATTTATCTCACCACTACCAAACAATTACTTCCCACTAATGCTCGGGCACACCAATTATTAATTTGCACTTGAAAACATTACATGTGCTAGAGTCATCTATTCTTTTCCCATCACTGTGAATGGAGTCTTTGATTCAGTATCAACCACACAGGAAATGGTGTAGGAGGAACAGTAACATGCCTGACTCAGATGGCAAAGCATCCGAAAGGATTTATGTTTAAGATGCAGCTCTGTTGGGGTCACACACTAGTAGGAATGGAAGAGGCTTGTTATAAAACACCTATTTTAGCTTCAAACATACGGAGTCAAATTCAAAGCTAGCATCACCACCAACAGGCTACTTGTCCTCTGCATTTCCTTTGTAACCCACAAGGAGTCAGGTTTATGGAAAGCTAAGGACGTATTTTCGGTTCTCTCACTTTTCTAAACACTGACCTTGTGCCAATCCATGCGAGCAATGCCCCCACCCATCCCTCCGGAGCAGTGTGATTGTGTCCCAGAGCCTATGATCCGTATAGGCATTTGCATCAAATGATGGAGCAAATAGTGCAGTTCAGGCACTTGATAGCGATCCCGTCACGAAGGTTCACATCTCGTGCACCATGCCATATGGCTCTGCAGGCAAAGCACAGCGTGCTTGGCCTTACAGATAAGGAATTAAATGAGGCGGGCAGTCCAGGAACCACCACTGTTTGCTCGTTTTCTCATAGTCACAGCCCAGTGCCTGAACCTCTCTGATACCTGAGGAACGCAGAGCAATTGCACTGCCGTGGCCACTCTGCTGTCCCCAGGGACTTGTTCTCTTCCTGTACAGAAAAGCGAATTCAGAATGGGCACGGATCAAAGGAAGAAGTCAACACACACAACATCTTATCCCACCTTTCAGATTTCATTCTGTGCTGGACGTGAAGTCGAGGAGGAAGATCTTTTCTCTTTCCATTGTTTTCTCTGCTGTCAAAACTACATTTCGCCCTGGCCTTGCAGTGGGCTGCACTCGGGCCTCATTATAATTGAGCATGGACTATTGATTCAGGTTGCAGACAGTAATCAGTCCTTTTCTATCACTGGCTTCGTCATCGCCATCTTCAAAATCACACACTTCTTCCTACTATAAAACACTGTTAAGGTAATGTATTCTTTGGAGGTTAAAATTTTAAAAGCAAATACAAATAATTATTTCAAACACAAGGAATGATTTTAGTTTTAAAGGCAACACTGATGATGAAACAGCCCTGGAAATCTTCCACTACATGGGACTACCTTAGAATTTCTACGGGGGAAAAACAACAAGACATCAGAATAAGACTGAATAACACTGGTTACATCCCCGTGGACGTTACACATTTTAAAATGTGTTTTGTGAAGGTTTAAAGAAAAGTTGCATCAGGGATAACAACGGTCAGTCTAAACTGATAGTTATATAGATAAAATATAATATAATGTTATATTATATATATTATTATATATATATAAAAAACATTTGGGCAGATTCCCAGCTGATGTATACTGTCATAGCGGCAGTGCACAACGAGGCAGCTATAACAATTACATTAGCTGATTCTCTACTTGCCTCTCCCAACTGATGTCTTTCAGTCCCCAGCCTTCAAAGCAAGGTGAGGGGAATAGAAATTCCTCAGTCGGTTTTGCATTTACAACCCTCTTTCCTTTAAGACTCAAAACCTGTGCATTCAAATACATTAAAATCAATCCTTATATTTTGTCCAGCAAATGTAATCAATTCCATCATTTTTGCACTTTGATCACAAATGCTGTTAAAGTTAGGGTCTACTCTGTCTGTGCAGTGCAGCGTTAAAAGATTCTTAGTATGATGTCTAATGTCCAGAAGAAAAAAAAAAATCTAAATTCTTCACCAGAATGATGTCCTTTTGTATCATATTGTTTTCTTTTGTTTCCTGTGTGCGGTGACAGCCAAGAGTGACATAAAAAAGGCACCTTAACTAGCAGATCTGCTTCCTGTGTTTCTTTGAGTCATATTCTCCAACTCTACTGGCAAAAACAAGTTTTTACAACTGTTAGCACTGTAGCCAGTAAAGCTCAAAGCGTGAGTTGCAGCCTATCCTGGATAACATGCAAACATTGTCATCTAAGTCCCGCTTAGAAAATCACTGTCACTATCACTCGCGATAGCCCAAGAACCCGCAAGCACGATTCGATTATCAGATTGCTTTCTGAGTTTTCAGAGTCTTTAGATAAGAAGAAAATCAACTTCTGATTTCTGAATGCAGCTTAAGTAGCACCTGATAATATGCAGAATATTTATAGAAAACAAAGAATTAGGAAACCCATGCAATCTGTTTTTTGACTCCGGCCCAATTTCTAAGAAGAAAATGAATATACTTTCAAATGAACTCATCTGTTTAAATGAGAGAAACAGAATATAGCAACAATGAAATATAAAAGAAAGTAGCCACTGTGCAGTTTGTCATTCCCTATGCAAGATTTGCTACACAGAAAAAACAGCACTAATCAATGCTGCCGTTTATTGGCAATGAAACGGCAAAATCAGCTGCTGTTCTTTTTGCGGTCTCAAGCACTTCTTCAAAAGTTCTTATTTCAAAATCACTTTGCCAATCAGAAACATGACTCTGAAAGAGACAAACAGTCCATACCCACAACTCCCCTTCCCCCTGCACCCTTTCCCCAGCCCCTTTTAATTTGGACTGTGAGTATTAAATTTGGGCTGTACTGAGGGCGACAGCGGAAACGCTATTGTATCAACAGGCCTAGGATTTCCACCTAACTATCCACATTGTATAGTTCAGATTTTATCTGAGCGACTACTGCTTCCATGGAGCGGCAACGCGAGTACGTGTAACACAACGCTTAGCTCACTTTAATAACTCTTCGTGCCTGTGCACAGAACATCCACAGATCTCAGTTTTGCCAAGGCTCGGGACAGGAAAACCAAACCTGTAGGTGCAAAATAGCATTACTGAGCTCAGTGCGCTGCTCACACTCTGCGAAATCGCTCCCCGGCTCCAACGCCTGCAGGTCAGCCTTCTCACGCTGGCTGGAGCGCCCACAAGTGCAGGGTGAGAGCATGAGTCTGGTTAACCACCCAAGTAAACCCCTGCCTATTTTTTACCCTTTTTCTGTCTGTCATAAGTCAATTACATTTTTTTACAAAATTGTAAATAACATATTGTACTGGCACTGAAAAGAAAAAGATGAAGCAGCAGCCCAGTGGCAAAAGCAGAGAGTCAGATCTGGATACTTTTTCTGGCTTTGCTTCTGACTTCGTGACTGACCATGGCAAGCCAGATAGAGGCAAATCCCACCGCCTTCTCCGTGCAAAGGGTCCTGCCTGCTACCCAGAGAGAGCCGCTCCACTACAAGGATGTACTGTCAGAGCATATACGCACCCGGACATATATGTACGCAAAGAAACACGGATCATTGGCACAAGATGTGAGTATTCAAACCCAAATTTCCTGTTGTGGACACAGAGCAAGGCGTTAGCTCAATGTGAGAGCAAGGAAGGAAGGTAAGACGCCATGCAAGTCTACTGGGTTTCTCCTGCAGCTCAGGTGGTGTGGAGCATTTTGTAGTCCTGATGATGAAGTAGCAGATGAGCAACTTATTTATTGGGTAGTGTTCAAAGGCTATCTTTCCTTGCTCGTGTCTCTAAAAGCGAGGAAAATATTACCTACGTTGTAGGATGGATTTCATGGCTAAGCTGGTAAATATTTATGAGACATAAAAGTCTGTCAGATAAACTATAATTTAGAAAGACAAAATGTTATCGCTAGGCTGCCAGATCCCCAGAGATGCCAAGTTTCTACAAATCCCACCAGATCTAGAGGTTTTTTTCTACAGAGGTACATGTTTTCTCTGTAAAAACAGATTTGTTTCTAAACCACCTATATACTGAACATACACAAGTTACGTCTCTTTCTCATTTTTAATTCATAATTAGAGCTGCTCGTGACTATACCGAGATCTTCCTCGTCCACTTAAAAATGACTGTGCAGAGTAACTACTGGATATATGAAGCACGTTCTGACAGCCTGGGCCTTCCACCTTCCTCCACCAAATGAGCCGAGCATCAAGCTGCTGTGAAAACACAGGGCTGTGAACCGCGCCAGGGGAGATCTGCTCACGCCTGCCTCAGATCCCCCAGGCCTGAGCTCCCTTCTTCACCACACACCATCTTCTGGGCTGGCCAAGTCCAAGAAAAGGGAGGACGCGCTTTGGCAGAAGCCGACCAGAGGACCGAAGGCTGAACGAGGCTGCACAGCAGACAGGCGCGTTTCTGGAAGACACACGCTAGCGTTCCCGCTCCCGGCTGTGAGCGGGCAGCGGGGACCGTCCCCGCGTCCCTTCTCCGGCCCTCCGGCTCCCCGAGGAGGAGATGCCGCCATTTCTCCAAGCCACCCTCCGCGCCTTCGTCCCCTCAGCCCCACNCGGGGGGCGAAGGGCGGCTGAGCACTGCCTGCGCGGCGCCAGGGGGACGGGCAAGGCTCCCGCTGACCGGCCCCGGCAGGACGAGGCGGAGGGAGGAGGGATTCGCCATACGAGGAAGGGCCCGTCCCGGCCCTCCTCGCCGC
>VZSZ01010866.1:5115-17048 GCA_013398815.1 Ibidorhyncha struthersii
TGAGTCTATATATACTCTGCTAAAACACCTAATAAAGGAGAACGATCATACTCATATTGAGACTGCGTCGTTACTCCAGGTCCGATCCCACTCCGACTGACATTTTCCTTCCCTTCTACAAAACAGCACTAATTGCAAAATTGTATTATAATTCAAAGTCCCTTTCAGTGGCCATTTTTCCTGATCCTCCAAAACATACAAAGGCCACCAAGTATTACAATATTCAATCATCTGACTTTTCTGCAAATCTTCATGCACATCCTTCCAATGTACTAATAAATATCCCAAGGGAGAAGTCCTTGGTATATTCTCATCAGTAGTTAAATTCCCCGCACTCCTACTCTTGAACAATTTTGCTAATGCCATTATGCTTATATATATATATTTGAATAACAAATATATATATGTATGTTTAAATCACAGCTACTTATTATTATTCAATTCATATACATTTAAATATCAGTTACTGTTATATGTATTCAAATAGAACATATCAAACAAATACAAATATTCAAATAACAAATATCAAACAAATGTCAATATTTAATTGACGAGTCTCAAATAACAAATTAATGCAAATGACAATTGTCCCAAATACAAAGTCCAACCCAGCAATAGCTTTCACTTATGACTTACAGGCAGACGCCTAGGCTTCCAATGCAAATGGGTACCCTCCAAGCCCCAACCCTGCGAAGCTTTCTCCGTGCCTTAAGGGCAGGCTATCCAAACAAATTTCAAAAGAAGTGCCTTAACTCTTTTCTTTTTCCAGGGAACGTTGCAAGGAGCTCATATGGGTCGAGGGCAATGGTCCTCCCCGAGAATTCCTCGGTGCCGGCTGGAGTCTGATCAACACTCGATCCCTTCCAGTCTCACTCGCAAGGTCCCATCTGGGTCGCCAAAACTGTTACCGCAAACTGGCAGGAACAAACTTTCTAGACTCAATTTAAGTTTAGAAAGCAGGCACTTCTTTATTACGGCGCCGGACGCACAGGGGATCGCTCCACCTAGTGTGCGTACCGGGGTGCTCTACTTACAGAAACTATATACAATCAAAATATACATATTCATCATTTTTCCAAAGAATAATTAACATATTCATATAATTTCCAGGAACTCATTAATATATGTAAATGTTCATGACGCATGCGCCTTCAGGTACACTGGTGGTCGTCCAGGGTCCTCTGGTGGTCGTTCATAGTCTTCCTCACTGTGTCTGCTGGTTGAACCCGATTCTCGTGCATGCTCAGCTTAGTCATAAAATTACAACCCCCCTTAATCTTGGAACTTCCATAAAATCTTCTCAGTTTACTGACCAGGCCTCCAACTTATGGCCTCAACTTCCTTGACAGGTACTTCAAAGNGTATTCCATCCCATGTGAGCCATGCCCAGGCTATAGGGGCAAGCTGGCCGGGGGAGGGGGCAGGAAGTGGCGGCTCGGAGGGGGCTGGGAGGGTCCGGGTCTGGTGGGTGAGCGGCGGTACTGTAATCGCGTTTGTATATTCTTTTACCGATGTTATTGTTATTGTTTTTTCTCTTTCTTTGCTGTTCTGTTAAACTGCCTTTATCTCAACCCACGAGGTTTGCCTTTTTCTTCCGATTTTCCCCACGGCTGTGGGGCTTGAGCGAGCGGCTGCGTGGTTCTTTGGTGCCGGCTGAGGCCAAACCACGACAACATTACTTCCAATATCTATCAAAACCCAAATAATCAATTAGTTGTTTCTACTAATACCTATTAATTTGATTCTTGATATTTAAATCAAGATAGAAAGGGTAAGAGGTTTCTAAGCAGCATTGCTGTTGCTTAACAAGTCTCTATAACTACCAAACTCAAACAAAACCTCTCTAATCCATTCTTCATTGTTTCGTCTGGTTCTACTTGTTCCTTGTTACAGAACAATAATCACCTGGTAAAGATTTTATGGATACAAGTCTCAGAACACAGTGCTTTAACATTTTGCTTCTACTATAACCAAAACCTAGTGATTTTATAACATGAATATACTCCATATGTTTTAAAAAAAAAGGCAAAAAAAATCATCTTGTTTCTTAGTACTCCTAATGAATTTGAAATCAGCTTTACTTTTTAAAAGACATAATTTCAAATTGGCAGCTGAAGATATAAAATACACAGTTATAAGCCTTACAGAAAACAATTGATTGTTTGGGGTTTTTTTTGAGAGTTTCTTAGCATCTTATAGAGATTGCACTCAAAGATTTTTTTTTTCCAAGTTTTGAATCAAGGTTTGATAAATAATTATGTTTGCCTTTCCTTCTTCTACAGGTAAACTATTTCACACTGACTTTGGCTATATTTTGGGTTGGGACCCTAAGCCTCTGCCTCCGCCAATGAACACGCAGAGTTCACGCAATGAGGCACGCAGAGTGAACAGTACCAGGAGTTCCGTAAGCAGTGCTACACAGCATTTCTCCATCTCCACAGGTAAAAATACTATTTTGATGCTAAAATTTATTAGAGCCACCATAAAGCAGGAGAGGAGTAAATGAATCGGAGAAAATATTTCTGTTGAAAATTCAAAACTTATTCAAAGTCTGAACATACACACAAGAATTTGTACGAAACAAAGTAATGAAAACATCACAGTATTGGTGTAATGTGGAGCTTGAGTGTAATTATCCTTCATGTTAAAGGTCCCCAATTTTGCTTGTTTAATAACCTAAACATCTTTTTTTCATAACTCGTCGAGTATTAATTTATATATTGCTTTTTGGATATGTTTTTGCCCTTAAACAACTTTTTCTCTGATTATTGACAATCAAATAACTGTCCTTTTAACTCTAAGTCATTACTCATTTGCTGCTTTATTCTCCTCCAGTTTAGATTAGTCATGATCAAATTCTTTGGCTTGTAGATGTTGCATACATATGCTGAGTTGGGTTCAGGTCCTGCGGTACAAAAATTAGCTACTTGTAGTGAAAATCAAGTATGTTAGCAGTTTCTGTAGGTACCCAGAACTGTGACAGCTAAAACCTCTTTAGACTGTATTTATTTATGGACCAGCAAATGTCACGTTTAGACTTGGAATCAGCTTCATTATTTTGCAGTGATGGTATACCTTACCGTCAACCTTCTGAGCCAAGTTCAGCTTTGTTCTGTTTGAGCAGAAAACAGGTAAGCACGCTTGTTCTGGCCAGTGATTGATTTCATACATCTTCCATAGAGATGAAAGAATTTCACTTTGATATCAAGATCACATAATGTAAACCTTCAAATATGTGGAAAAAAATTAGTAATATGAAAAGCATATGTGAAAAGTGCATGTAGTATGAAAAGTAGGCAGTCAATGGTTTGAAATAAAAATGCTGCATGTAGTTCTCTTGTTAAAAGGAGAAAGAGTAAGGAGTTGGTTAATGAACTGACATTATTAATGGGTTAAAAGCTATTCAGCAGCATGAAAAAGCAGCATGTTATCAGCAAACAATATTCATGACTTCAGAGAACAATCAGGAAGTCTAATGTATATTCCATGTTCTAAATTTTGCTTAAAACTGTTTTATAATACTGCATTTCTTACTTGTGAAATACTTGAGTTGTTTTTATTGTTTAAACCTAGCTGTTTCAATGGGAAGGTCTGTTGTGTCAGTGAAGGATTATCCATTGAATTAATTTATGTAATGATTTGCTACAAAGATCATCATTAAGTGTGGAGTATAGCAGTAATTTAGGTATAAAACTAAACTGTAAATCAAGAAGGTTTCATTTTTAATGTCTGGGATTGTAGTTGTAATTATAGTCTCTCCAATATTTGTTCAGTTTAATAGGAAAGTATTTTTAAATGGTTCTGGATAAATATCTTTAAGGCTTTCAACAAAGATAGCATAGGATAATATTAGTATTTCTATAACTATTACTTTAAGCAGCTAGAACTAAAAATGATTAAGATTACTTGCTTATTGAAAAAAGAATAATTAGAGGTGGAATGGCTTAGTTCTAACACTTATGCATGTTGACACAAACCTGTTCACAGATACTTCTTCTGGCAAAGTAGTGTGAAATCATAACCTCTGATTGCTAAGACAAAATGCAAATTCTGTTTGTCATCTCAATCAATTTGTATTTTATTCTTTCTTCATTATTTCCCTGGGGTATAGATAGCTCTCTACATCTTTCAAGTGCTGTATCAGTTTTTCAGGATTCCAGGTGGAATGGGTGTTGCATAGTGAAAACAATTAAAAACAACTTAAAACTTATAAATGGAAAAATAGTTGTGTTCATTGTTTTAGGTTGGAAGCAGTTTGGCATATGATCATTGGTGTGCATTTTTTTTGTTGGTTTGTGTTTTTTTTCAGGGGGTGGGGGAGATTCCACTTTTTTGAACAACAGTTGTGGCCTGTTTGTCAGCAGTGCTGTAATGAAGGAGCAGCCTCCGCATTCTGAATGTGCTGTAGGGTAAATTGTGGCTGGCAGCAGAACTTGCATCCTCGTTTGGGCTGTAGCAGCCTTTTACACCTTCATTATACATGTTGAGCCTATTTAAAGATGTTCGAGTCCTTTCATGTATCCGCATTTCCCTTCCCTCATGAATTCCCAGTTTACAAATCTTCAGCAGGATCCAGAGGAGAAAAATCCACAATCAACGTTTGAGTTTTTCCCAGGGTGAGGTTCTAGATTGTATTATTCCTTCCCAAATAAGGGTTTACCCTGTGTTAGTCCTAAGAAGTTTGATATTCAGTTTGAGTTAGTGGGGAATAGGTAGGGACAAAGGAGTAGGAAGTGACTAGAGACAGAAGCTGTAGTTTGGGCTGAGATTTGCTCCATTAGGATCGGGATATCCAGCTGGCTGGACCAGAGTGTTCCCCAGTCTGTTCTCAATGGTACAGTGGACAGAGGAGGCCATATAGATCTGAATGAAAAAACTATAGGCAACAAGTGGAAAGTTGTGATGGTCTTGGGAAGTGCTGATTCTTTGGAAAGGTTGTAGCTGGGCAGTGCTGGGTGGGGGTAGATAGTGAAGAGGGAAGAGCAAAGGTGAAACTGGTTGGGTTCACATCAGTTTTGCTTGAGTCTGGACTGCAAGGAAATGCTTTTGGAAGAATAAGTGCCATAGTTCGTTATGGCTGATTGGGACATGATAGTGATTGGGGAGTATACATATGTCTTGAAGAGAAGAAATGAGTTCTGGGGGGACCCAAGTTATATTGCAGAAAAGGCAATCCCATTTTAAATTTAGGAATTTTTGAGTTAGACCAGGTAAACAAGGCTTTAGTTTGGGACTGCAGATACTTTCCTGTCCTGTCTTTGTAAGGGATGTTTGTGGCTTCAAATTTGATAATGTATTGCAATGTCAACAGCCTAAATGTTCAGTTGGTTTAAGACATCTATATGCAGAGGGGCCAGTAAATGTTAAAAAGTACATAAAGAAGTGCTTAGGATCAAACACATATTTGATGAGATATTAAGCACTTAAAAACAAAAGCTGCTGTTATCAGAAAAGATGGCAGCGAGAATTTGAACTTTATCTGATGTTGGTTTCTTGGTATATATGAGGCCTCTTCTATGTAGGAATGGAGTTATTTTGTTGGATTTCTTAAACTTTTACAGAAACTCCATGTTTTTAGCACTTCATGTTCAAACCGTAAGTTTAATCAACCTCCAGTGCAGCTGAGTGCTCATTTATTTTGCAAATTAATTTTTATGGAGCTTAGAGGAAAACAAAGAATGCATTTATGTGAGAAGGATTCAGAGTCACATTTAGGTACTTAATTGAAGCTCCTTAAACCTAGAAAAGCTGAGCTCCTAGTTTGTTCTGGTTGTGGATGGAGGTCAGCTGTTCCAGAGGCCTTTGTAACATAGATGTTAAAGACTAGTGATACGACTTGCCTGACAAAGGTGTTTGTTTTTTACAGGTCAGATTCCTAACTGGGGTGTTTCAGCAAAAAAAAGTCTCAGGATGAATTTGGGCTGTCAGTTGACTGGTTGTGAACATCTTGGCATATTTGCCTATGGGAAGGATGACAGCCTTCTGTAAAGTAGGAAGCTCTTGCCTCTCTTGTCAAGTCCTGTTTTTTGAATAAAATTTCTAAAAATCTGTGAAATATGACAAGGATCCTAGAGGCAGCTAGCAAATTTATTTAATAAGCTCTTTTTCATCCTTAGACCACTATCTATTTGATCACTGAGTTAAAGAAATGTTGGACTGAGAGGCAGAGAAAAGACCTGCAGATAGTATAGTAGCAGCTCTTTTACAATTTTTGTCTCTTCCCACCCCTTACTGTCCCCCAAATTACCTTTTCTTGATTTATTTTTTTTAATGAGGTTCCTCAGATGATCTTATGCTTTTACCTTAAGCACCAAGAACCAAAAGACTTCACTGTGTGGAACAGGACCAGCTCTTAACTGGTATCTAGCACTTATGCCTAGACCTTTAACGAACCTCCATCGCTTAAATAACCCCAGTAACCTATAGTGCTCATAAGCTTTTATCCTCTATGTGGTTCAAGAGCAAAAGGGACTCTGAAAGTCTGGACTCCTGGGTCAGTTCAAAGGGAGGACTATCAATGGAGGCTACCAATGACCTGGGAAGAGACTTGAGAGAAGGTAGCTCTAAGATTTAAGTATGTTTAAAGTGAGATTTACTTGTTTCAGGCAAGTAGAATAAATTTTCCCTAAAACACGTGGTGACTGTTCCTAGCACCAAAGCAACTTGTCTGCCAGATTTCTTAGCTGGATCTGAAACAAAACGGTAGCATAACTTTTTTTCTGTCATCTTTCATGTAACTTTGCTGATTCCAACCTCTGGGAAAGTGAAACAGAACAGCTGAAACAAATTAGACACAGATGATTGCTGTCCAGTTTATTTTAAATATTTGTGTTATAGAGAGTTAACACTTACATTGGAATGTGTTAGTGCTAATTCCAGTTCATAATGAGATGTCAAGAGTTTTGGGTGGAATTATGCTTTTCTAGAGAGATTTTTGTTGAGCAGTGTTTACTTTGTAAAATATGGCTATGAAGCAGTCCTTTTGTGTAGTTAAAATACTTTGTACTCCTTGCAATTGTCAGCTTATATATATTCAGCAGCTTGCCAATAAACAAGTTTTGCTGCTAAGAATTCATTTTCTATTATCTCTGAAGCTCCTAGTGCTCTTAGAAAAGCAATATTTCAGATTTTGAAGTCAGTTAGTACTTCATCTCTGAAAGGGGACCTAGATCTCTTTACAGGGGAAGAAGTTTCAGTTTGTTGAACAGCTTGAGAATTATCCTTTCAAAAAGCAACTTACAGCTAATTTCCTGCAAGGGCATAATGGTGTTATTTAAAAGATTTGCAAGTACTTCCACACCATGTTAAAACTGAAAACTTCTCTGTCTTGTCTTTTTTAATGGTTATAAGTGACATTTGTACTTCATAAGTGCAGCATGCCTACCGATGTTATTGCAGCTTAACCGAGCAACTGCAGACTTCGATCTGGTTAAATCACTTATATCCAACTTGTTATGGCAAAGGCCTTTGCAACAACTTGAAAAAATCATTTTTTGTAATTGTGAAAACTTCAACTGTTTGAATGCTAGTTTATATAATGCTGCTATATCACTGATATCCTTTTTAATAAAAAATAACCTTTGAATCAATATTCTAGCATATGTTTTTTCTACTAGGGGTAAAAAAAATCCTACAATATTTGAAATTATAGGTTATATTTGATATGTCTTCATCACCAAGAAATTTTTGTTTATTGTGAAAACAAACCCATGTCCCATAATTCTAACTTTGTCCCTTTGCGCCAGCCTGAATCATTCTTCTCCATTTGATGGTTTCAACAACAGTTGACATTAAAAATACTGGATAAATGTTCATCTAGATTTCATTACACTTACATTTTAGGCAAATGTTGGCTTTTTTATAACCTGATTGATAGTGAAGGGCTATCTATTTTAATTCCACAAAAGACTTTGTGGAGCCTGTGTATCCAATGGAAATCAGTTCAGTGTAATTTTTATTCGAGCAGTGGATTTTCTCTAAAATAGGCTGTTCTTCAGTGTTTTCAATAAGCTATGAAAGCAGAGATTCAGAATCTTTAAATTAATATTTCATGTTCTAGTACAATTCCCTTAAAGAAAACTAAATTGTGACTCCAACCAAATCTTTCCTTTTGACTGCAAGAATCTGAACATTTTGTTCAGAGTTTCTTGGTTTCAAATTGATACAAAGAGTTCATGTAGCTATTCAGTTTAATTTCCCGGAAGGCTGGGCTAGCCAGAAGTGCTGTATTTTGTGGTAAAGATGACAGCCCTCCCTCCGCTTGGATGTCCTCCTGAGAAACTGACAGCTAATTCTTTTTCCATATCAATATTTGAACCTCTTCTCTGTCCCTAAATGCCCTGCAAAGATGGAATAGGTTACTCAGGTAGAACATGGGACATAGAGGCTTAAAGCAGAAAACCAAAATGGTTCCGTATCTACCAAGTTGTAGATGATGGCAGTAACTACATTTTTGTAGAGAGACCTTCTTTTGAAGGAAGAGACCTTCCTAACAGTATGCTTGAACAACATATGCCTATGAATTTCATCTTTATAAGAGATGACATATTCTGTTCTGGCTACCTATTGGATTTTTTTTTTTTCTTCAGTGATACAGTAAGGAGGGGAAACCCTTTTATATTGCAAAGTCTACAAATAGATGCACAATGAATCCTGGGAGAAATTGAAGTACGTATCTACAAGTAGTGTAGGGACTATTTTTGAAAAGTTTGTTGTTGGCTGAAATAGTTGTCAAGAGATGAAACTGATGGTTTCATTGAATTCCGGAAGGGCTGGTTCTTTCATGTTTGCAGCAATAAGTTTGAGACTTGCTATGTATTTTAATCTTACTCGTTCCTGTCCAGAATTCACTGTCTCTTGACATGATAATGTTCATTCTTGCCTTGAATGCTCTCTCATGAGCTCTGACATTTTTTTATCAAACTGAGTCTCCCAGTGTTCACTGCCAATTAACATGTAATATCCTTGTTTCTTATTAATATTTTGGCATCGTATTTTGTGTTGGTAAACTCTGTAGAAGTGCTGTCCAAGGGTATATTGCTTTCTGTAATTAATGATAATAGGATGTTAGGTTCTGTAAAATATTTGTAAAGGATGATTTTAATGTAGCACCATTTGAGTATTTCGGACACTTCTAAAACTGTCTTACTCTATATAAATTTCCCCTATAATTTTCTTGAAATAACAAATCAAGATACAGTATTGAAAGCCAACAAGTCTTTTCTACAACTGCTAAGTATGTTACAGTTCACTGATGTACAGTAGCTAAAAATCAAGATTATGTAAAGCATAATTGTATTGTATCCAATTGGAGATCATGGAAGGAAGCAAAATCTAAAAGGAAGTTCTAAGAGCATGAAATAGATCAATGTGGTTACTTCTAAATTCCCTTACAAAGTATAAATAATAGTGCCTTCTTTGCATGGAAAGAACATAAGTTTATTTGCTGTATGACAGTTCACTATTAGAACAAATGCAGCAATTGGCTATTGGGATACTGAGCTCTGACAATGCTGCAGCTTGGTTAACTGTGACATTTACCCTCATGGTAGGTTCAAGTCTCTATTCACAGAGGCTTTAAAATGTGAAAAGAGCTAGAAATGAACCAGTAAGGCAGGTATTTCTGATAAGGAATGCAAATCACTTTCATATTTTCAAAATTTTTGAGAGGAAAAGATTTTACTTTCCCAAGTTCTGTGTTCATTTACAGTTTGCTTGTTCCTTTAAAAAACAAAACCCAGACAGTAAGGTATTATCAGAAAGATAATGAAATTGTTTAGCTTGTTCATCAATATTTTCTTTGTAATTCATAGACTTTTCAGCTCTCCCCCAAGTATCGTTATTTTATATAAACTCTAATTTTTTTCTGACAGCTCAGCTGGTTTTGACTCCTGTTAATTGTTCAGATTTGGTCCTTTTGGCTCAAAAATTGTCCTTTGAATATACTGCTGGAATTTGTGCAAAAATAATACATCATAATGGGATCTCTGAAGAGTAGGTGAACAGAGGACCCTTTCATAAAGCAGTTGTTGACATTATGATCTGCTGGATGCATATGACTACGTTAAAAGCTCCTATGAGAGTAATTGTTTTCTTTAGTTCTTGATTTTTGTTTTCACTTTTTTTTGGTTTAAAAAAAAAAACAAACAAATCAGCTGTAAATGGCCTATGATCAGAATCATCTTAACCCATTATAGAATGGTGAATAGATCTGTGGGACTCTGAACTGACACTGCCTCAAACCCTGCTTGTACACTGCTTGTGCAAGAAGCCACAAGAACCTGCCAATACGCAATAGAAAGTCAGTTTTTGGTGCCACGGAGGCGGGACTGTGCTCACCCCCTCGTCGCTGTTGATGGGAGTCTTTACCTAGTTCCTCATTGCTGTTGCTGGGGGATTCTGCATAGCAACCATGAACTGTGCTTGCGCTGGCTAAAACATTAAATAGCGAACACCATAAGATAGGGGGTGAAAGACCCCTGTTCGACCCCTAGCACTCACCACGCCTGCCCGCACGCTGCCTTATCCACACCTTAGCACCGCCCTACCATGCTTCGAATGCAAATGAATCCCTCCTCTGCCCTTCTCTTTGAAGAGGGGTAGGGGGGGAGCATCTGTCGGTCCCATCTAGGGTCCCCCACATCCCCAGTAGCTGATTCAGCCTAAACCATGACAGATTAATTGGCGCCCAACATGGGGCGCGAGCAGAGCTCGACCAGAGCTGTGATAGATTGCCTGAATAGTTTGAATTCCAGCTTGCTCAGAGATTAGAAGAGACAGCTCACATCATGTCGTTCTTAAATGAAATGTTGTATCGTGCCTTTAAAGAGCTTTGTTTGCACTTCGTTCAGTCAACTCTGTTTAACCTGCCAAATGCATTGCAAAGTTTATTTACTCTTTGTGTTTTTATGCAAAGGTTTAAATGTGCTGTTTTGATGTGGTTCGCAATTCATGTGTGCAATATGATTAGTTGGATATCGACTCTACCTGCATATCTCAGGCATCACGTGATAGATTCTGTTACTAATTACACTTTGGTTTTTACCTTGGGAAAGTTTACTTTGCCCTCCGTTGATTATACTAACATGACACCACCAGAGCCAGGGCATGGAAACCTTCCGGGCTGTGATGATAACGATTGTTACTTCCTTAAGATCGTGATTTTGTTGTTGGTGTTCCTGCATGTGTTGCAGGGGTGGTTTCCTGTGAAACATCAGTGCCGGGATAGCTGTAGGGTAACGTGTGCTGCTGCCACTCGAACCCCAGCAGCCGCTCCTCAATCTATAGCAGTGCAAGTCATGCCGCAGCCTGTCCCAGCTGAAGCCATGCCCCACCCTGCAGTGGCACAAGCCACTCCACCGCCCGTCCCAGCACAAGCCCCGCCACCACCCATCTCGGCAAAAGCCCCACCACTGCCTGCCGTATTAAAAATCACGTCGCCACCAACTGCAGCAGCACAGGCCCCGCCGCTGCCCGATCCGGCACAAGCCAAGCCCCCGCCTGCAGCAGCACAAGCCACACGGTCAGCTGCCCCCTCTACTGCAACAACACAGGCCCCTCCGCCCCGCGTTCCGGCACAAGCTATTCCAGCCATGACGACTAGCGCCATCACTACTCCAACTACTCCTGTAACAAGTACCGCTATTACTCAAACTCCATCAAAACCAGTACAAGTTGCCCCGGTAACCAGGAAGCAGAAAAAGAGGTAAGCTCATTCTCCTGTCGCTTACGACAAAGATCAGCTCAAGCCACATAGCTTGGGAGAGAGTTCTGATGGAGATCCAGGAGAGGATCCTTCTAGAGTAGATCCAGGAGAGAGTCCTTCAGGNCAGACAAAGGCAAGACACCTTTTAAACCAGATAAAGGAGAGGGTCCTTCTCAGGCAGCCTCAATACAGGAGGACTCAGATGTAGAGGTAGTTGTTAAATCCTTCT
>VZSZ01010867.1:9985-210754 GCA_013398815.1 Ibidorhyncha struthersii
GAATATCTGAAGGGAGGAGTAATGATGAGGGAGCCAGGGTCATCTCAGTGGTGCCCAATGACAGGACAAGGGGCAACAGGCACAAGTAGAAATACAGAAAATGCTGGTTAAGCATAAGAAATCCTTACTGTGAGGGTGACTGAGCAGTCACAGGTTGCCCAGAGAGGTTGTAGTCTCCATCCATAAAGCTATTCTAAACCCTGCTGGACGTGGTTTCGAGCCCCTGCTCTTAACAGCGGGTTAACCTCAGCCATCCTGTAACTCTGTGAAACCGAAAGAAAGGAGCTGGGCTCCAAGCCCTCCATCAGCCTCCCCACACAACCCCCGTCCGCTTTAATAAGGGCCCTGCGCTGTGTCACGTGTGAAAACTCTCCTCTCAGGTGCTTTGTCACGGGCTTCTTCATGGCTCGCCTGCCCCACCTGGGCGCGCAGCAAGGCATCAAGATGGGGATGTCTTCAAAAAAAAAGATCACTACAGCCCACAGAAGCAAACAGGAATCTGATTTTTATCTCTAGGAAGAACTTTTGACAGATGAAAAAAAAATCTATTGAGTGCTTGACTGTTGCTGACCACTAGAAATGAGACAGTTGGGTTACTGATTTATAGCACTGACTAATGTTTCTTAATATCTTTCTTTCATTTACGTGATTGCTTCAGTTAATGAAGTTCGGGGAGGGAGAGGTATTTGAAGCAGTCACAGGCCTGGGCTTTAGCAGAAGAGGCAGTAGTACAGCCAGCACAATTCCGCTGGCAGATTTTCTTTTTATACACAGCCACAAAATTAGATTAAAGCCTGCCAGAAGCTGTCACCTAAAGATGTAAAACTTCTGTAAATATAATTTTTCCTATAGCAGTGCTGTTGAGCTGCTGTAACACAGCTCGGACAGCGTTACAGTATACTGCCTGCCACCTTCTGTACTCATGATGGCTTAACTGCCACTTCCATTGTAAATCCTATTTGTTGAGGATTTATAAATTGGCTGCATTCACTTGCTTCTCTCTGAAAACTGGCACACAGCTCTCTCCCATGGTGTTTTTACCACATTTTACTTTGTCACTTTTTTTTTTTTTCCCCTCGGCTCAGAAGCACCACAGAAGTAGCATGACTCTAACTCCAGAACCATTAAATCCTCAGTAGTGGCCAAGGTGCTCCACAAATATTTTAACGAAGAAGGAAATAAGGGAAAACCTAACCTGTGACATTAGATACGCATTTTGAAGAGCTACTGCAGAACGTCTGGAAAGAGGAACACCCCACTGCTGCTGCAGGAGGTGTGGGGAAGCCTGGGCAGGGCTGGTGGCACTGGCTGAGCTGCAGGTGAGCTGAAGCACAGGGGTGGGCGCAGGGCATCTGCCGGGGCACCGTCTCTTGCCTCGATGCAAACCCTGCATTCCCCAGTTAAGAAGTGGCTCTTGGGGCCGGTGGCCGCAGAGGGTGACCGGCCTGCAGCGTGCAGGGTGCTCGCAGGTGGCCGTTGTGTGGGAGAGGCTGGCAGGGTCGAGCCCCTGCCCTCTCTGCCAAGCTGTTTCCTTGCCCGGGTCATCTGGCTGAATGGCGGGCTTGGGTACCTGGGCACGTCACGCTGGTGCTTCCACCTCTCAGGTTTTATTTATTTTTGGTGGTGGTGGCGGGGAGGCTGAGCTGACACAGGGAGCTCTTGGTCAGCTGAGATTAAAATGACCAACAGCGCATTAGTGTGGTGGATCCAGCTGTGAGCGCGCTGCAAAGGGTGGTGTGATGGCTGTCGTGTGACCCAGCCTCGGCTGCTGGTTAAGTACCACTTCTTCTTCCTGTTAACTCAGGTAATCGCCCGCCAGGTGTTGCTGTAGACACAGTTTGTGACCGTGACTCCAGATCTGCCCAGCACTGCTGCGTGGGGTTAGGCAGAAGCAGAAAAGGCTTTATCAACGCAGGGGAGTTTGTGCTTTGACACTGGCAATAGTGTTTGCCTTTCTAGAGCTCTTCATCATGTTCAAGCAGTGCATAAAACTATGTTTATTAGGGAGATGACAGACATATGTAGCAAGGGAGAGAGAATTGTTTAGATATTATGGACCTAAACAAGCGGTTACAGGGTGTAATGCATGCGTACTGGTACCTACCAACTCCAGGAGCCTCCTGTGACAGCCTCTGCCCAGCGGAGCCCCTGCTAGAGCCAGCACTCCCGCACTATTTTCCATGGGCTGGAAGTGACTGTAGGGCTGTAAGTTCTCTCTGCTAATTCAGAGATCTGGTGAGTAAAACGTCTTTTACAGCTGCCTCAGCAACTGTACTGTGGCAGATGATGAGCCTGTTTTAAATATGAGCCCTCACCTCTCGGTGCCCCTGAGGTGGGGTACTGAGTTTGATTCCAAAGGAGTGGCACATCTCAAACGCAATGAGTAAGGCTTAAACTAAGTAATCCCTGTAAATAAGAAACCTTTATGCCGCAGGCTATACCCGAAGAGGTTGGGAAGGAACTTTCCTTGTTGCAGAAAAGCTCAGAGGCAACTCAGAGGCAGAGAGGTCCCAGTACCTTGTCATTACCCTGCTTAGCTAAAGCCAGGGAGACTGTTACCCTCTACATCTGGCGAGTAAAGCCCCATTCCCACATTCAGAATTGCCCAGGGACATCTACTCTTAGTTCCTCTTTGGAGAAAAAAATATAGCTATAGAAGGTCTTGTCTTCCAGATGAAATCTGTATTTCCTGAGATTAAGGGCCTTGTGCTTAACATTTGGATGGTGTAGAACTTGTAAGTCCATCCTGCCTTGGTTTGTAAGGTAAGATAGAATCATAGAATCGTCTAGGTTGGAAGGGACCTTTAAGACCATCGAGTCCAACCATCAACCTGACACTGCCAAACCCACCATGAAACCACGTCCCTATTCGCACCTTTGAACACGTAGACAGTTAAAATAAAGGCCACCTGAGTATATGACTGACCTTAACACGTGGTGGTTGTGCAAGATCACCAGGTGAACACAGGACAGTATGATAGGGTGACAGAAACTTTAGCTTTTGAGTTTCCTCGGGCTGTAGCCTTAAAGGTGAACGTTGAACACTTTCCCATGTTCAGTCATCGCTGTTTGCAAGACTGCTGGCAAAAGGGTCAACCTGACAGAAATCATAGCACAAAGCAGTTGATGCACATTATTCAATGGCACTCGCTTCTGATGTGGTTTTCTTGGATTCCTGGGAAGGCCAATGCTTGTTTGCACAGGAAACTCTTGACCAACAAACATGGGAGAGCCTTAGGAGGAGGTGCTCTGGTCATGTCCGGGGCAAATGTGGGATATCTAGCTCTTCTGTTCTTACAGCAGTGACGAGCCTGGGCTGTGTGGAGATCAGGGGCTTACCGGGTAATATTACAGAGGCAGAATGCTGTTGGCACATTCATTTCTGGCAGGAAACTTCTGAGAAGCTACATTACCTGAGGGATGGGAGGTGAAAACTAACACTGCCAGAGCCAGGCACCTACGCAGGTTTCAGACTGGCTCTGCACATTCTCAGAGCCCAGCGTGTGTGTGTGTGCATCTCAGCCAGCAAAGAAAAAAAAAGGGTGTAAATGCTTCTTCCTTCCCCACATTCGGTCTCAGGAGAGTGCTGTGGATCCATTGGTCTGGCCCAGCTTTAGGAGGAGCTTCTGTTGGTGGGACACTCCATGGCCGTGGAGGAAGGCCACTGTGGCACTGCTGGGGACTGGCGTGGGTGAGGCAGTGCAAGAGGCAAAGGCTGGTACCTCCAAGCGTCTCATGGGCAGAACTGCCATCATGCGGCCACAATACCGTGGAGTGCCACCTTGAGAGGCAAAACACCAGTGGTGGTGAGAAGCAGGGTGTGCTGAGACACGTGCCTACACCGACAGCAGGCTTTGGGCTAAGTCAGGGAGCAAAACACTTTTCAAGCTGAAATGCAAGGTTATAAATACCCAACTCCTTCAATTATGGTATGAAAAAAAAAAGAAATGTACTCTAATGCTGATTCTCCATCTGGTTTTAGCTTCAAACAGAAGCCTGTTCTTGCATTTGTGTTGGCTCTGCAGATATCCCAGCTTATGCTGGAGGGAGTTAGAAGGGCAAACCTACGTTCGCAGTTCTTGGGCTGGACTGAGCTCACGCGCAGTGCCTTCCCACAGCGAGGAGAGCTTACATGGCTGCCTGTGGCCTCTCCTGGTCGCAACACTCTTGGGGACACAGCCACAATGTCGCTGTTAAAGCCACCACTTAACTACTCTCCCATAAGAAGTATCCCAGTTCATGTCTCCTTGGCATTGCTTTAGGTTAATCACCTGCCCCATATGGAAAAGTTTAGCAATGAGGAGAGAGGAAAAGCAAGAGCTTTGAGAGGAACAGGAGATACCAGTTTGAGGGGAGTGAGGGAAGGGAGGGTTGTAGAAAGGCAAAGGGAGAAAAAGATACTACAGGAAACGGGAAACTCAGGTGGGACCACAGGAGAGGAGGCAGTAAGTGGTTGGCCATGGCCACACCAGTCCAGTTATATCCCCCATTCTTTACATGAAAAGCTCTTTACTATGGCCTCTAAAAGTCAGCGTTTTTTCCAGACATGAGAGCATCTAGCGCTTTGTCATAACTACAAAATACAGTAATTCTTCCAATGTCTTCCATGCACCAAACAAGGGTTTTCTAAGTAACTGGACAAACTACGGTTTACTTCCCAAGAGGACAGGCTGGGAGAGTTTGCCATGTAAGTACACTGCTAACTGCGTCGGGGAGCCTGTATGGAAACACGGCGACAGCGTAGTGGCAGAGACGAGAGGTAAGGCTGGGAACGCCTTGGTCGCGTCTAGCACAACAGTCCGTTGGATCTAAGAGCTGAGGTGTATGGCTGGGGCTTTCCACGGGAGCTGTGCTAAGCTGCACCCAGGGTTTGGAACCCATAGACAGCCCTGGGCTCTGGGGAGTGTTTAGCTAGTGTGACTGGAGCACTCGGAAAAGCTGTGTTTAAGAACATCCTGATGATGTATATGTTACTTGCGAAGGAGGTGGGTGGGCAGTACATCTCCTCCCAATCCGTTACATCTCCTCCCATAGCAACTCATATTAAAAAGGGTACTTCATTTTTAGTTTAACTGAGTTCCTTTTTGCAGTAGCACAATCTCGAATTCTGAAGAGTTTCAGCTTTGGAAGAATGGTAACAGAATAAAGGACATCGGGGACTGTGCAACGGGTTCTCATTTCAGCCCTCTCAACTGCAAGAAAAATTCCATTCCAAAGAATGACCTAGGACGCTTACCAGTAAAGGGCAAGGGTAATCCAGAAAAACCGTGATAATGAAAAGGGTCTCCACCTTGTGATGTCATGTTTTGGGCCTCCATTAAAAAAAAATCAACAATACTTCTTGGAGAGCTTTCCCTTGTAAAGAACAGCCCGATAAGGTAACAGCACTTCAAGTCCATCAGCACAGAAAAGCACCTGCAGCGATGAACATACAGGACTTAATCAGAAAAAGCACCCAGACTCGTTCTTCAGGGGGTAGCAGGGCTCGGGGTGAGCACAGAGCTGTAACGCTGCGGTCAGAACAGGAGGGCTCTTGTTTGCACAGCAAAAATGAGATGCGCTTTCTGAGCGCTGCAGGTGTTATACAACACAGCCACTGAACTGTTCTGCTTTAAAAACGCCCTGGAGTGAATTAATGCCCATAATCAACTCGAGCATCTCTGTCGATATCATGAATCATTAAAAGCCTCATTTGCAACCCCAAAAGCAAAACTGTTCTCAAAATTAAGTAGAGCTCCCTGGCTACATACTCAGAGGAGATAAAAGCAGCAGGGCTGTGGTTGATGGATGGTTCCCTTTTAACATCATCGGGAGTGACTGTTTGCTTAGGAGAGGGTCTTTGATCTTGCCTCCAATTTTTAAATGTGGTAGAAATAAGCAATCTCCCAAAGAAGACAGATTTCACGGAGACTTTCTGGCTCACAGCACGGCCTCCCGTGTTCCATTTAATATTATGTTACTGCATTTTCAAACTGTTTGGAGGTTACTTTAGTGCAATTAAACTAATTCCAGGAGTGAAACAGGGCAGTTTGAGGGTTGCTAGTCGTGAGGTGCAGACAGGAAATCTGTAGAGCATTTACCGATTTGCTGCTGTGTCCTAAACAGGGTTTCGGGTGACGTGTATGTAGGACTTCGCCTCCCCAGAGATCCCTCTGTAGAATCCATGGTACAACAACAGCAAGTCATTTCGACATATAAGATGCTGTGTACATTAGGTGACTGTGAGACGCTGACATTTTTTTCATTTTAAAAAAATTTCACAACGGCAGACAAGTAATTCACAGGAGTTTTAGAGACTTTATTTATGTATAAACAATTTAAACACTTTGCCATAAATTATCTTTGCCTGTCTCTAGTCTTTGCTTAGCAGCAAATTAAAATTAATATAAAAACTCAATGAACAATTCATACATGTATATTACAAAAAAGTTCTTGTACCAAAGTTCTTATTAGACTTTTTTTTTTTTTTTTTTTTTTTTGGGTGGTGACCGTAATGTGATTGTCTCAGTTTCTCGACCAAACAAACACACTAATAATTTTTAAATCTGAAACAGTGATTGTGCCTTCTGGCTGATGTATGTACAGGGTGATCTGACGTGGTGCCCATTTGCAATAGTGTAACACAATGCCCACAGCTCTACTGGAACTGATACCAACAAACTACTGAATCTAAACAGACTACACCCTGTAACTGTGTTATACTGTCCACAATGGAAATCTTCAAAGACAAACAGAGTATGAAATTTATTTGTAGTGATTTATAGCCACCATTTTGAATGTAACTCTACACTCTGCCCTCTTTGAATAAGTTAAGCTTCAGGCCAGACAAATGGAGGGTCAGAGTGCAAGTGTGGTTTTGTTACTTTTAAATATATTTTTCTTTACTATTTCCAGTGCGCTCTCACTTGCATTCTCATTGTCCTCCAGTTGCTACACACAAATCACCCCAAAGTCATGTTTTAAATGCACCTGTATTTTGCTTTAAATGAAAACCTCTTGGATATTTATCAAACAAGCAGTCTGAATCATCTGTGTTTCATCAGCTGGTTAGTGAAAGTGGCCCACTTGGATTTCTTAGTTTGCTCACGTGTGAATGGAGTGAGGTAATACAATACGAGGCCTCCTTTTTGTTTTTCTTTAGACCCAGAACAAGTGGGTAATATTTCAGGGGTACTTTTTAATTTGTATGGTTAGAGTTTTCAGTCTGGCTTTAGTCCACTTCAGGATGTGGTTTTTAATCACTTGAACAGTAGCATTTAACTCAAAAAATATGAGCTTTTTTGCCACTTACTATCCCAAAGTAGCTCAGCCTAGTGCCCCCATTTAGGTCTTCATCTCCTTAGGAGAGGAGATAACAGTTATGACTACTGATTCATCCAGCCAAGGATGACAGCAGGTTAATTTGTTACCTCTTTCCCATTTCATTCTGTCTTAAAAACTGGATGTTGCTGCTACTGTCTGCTAGCTCTGGGTACTGCTCCACGGGCAGGACATAATATCCCTCGTAACCTTGAACCCTTCCCGTGTTCAGAAGCTGCTGCTTCTCTCCGTCTGTCCATACGCGGCTGCCCTCTCGGCCATCCCGTGCCTTCTGCTGCTCTTTGGCCCAGGCCGAGCCCAGGGCTCGCTGCCGAGCCTGGTCTAACACTCTCGCCTTTTCCTCGTCCAGTGTGTCGGGGCTCAGTCCGTAGCGGATGTTGATCAGCAGGGTGGAATGCTGAAACTCAATATTGGTAAACCTTCGAGTCCTCCCATTGACGAGGAGAGTGGGCTGGGAGACGGTGACGTTGACGCCGCTCTCCAGGACCTTCCGCCCGCTGGTCATGGCGAGGGTGACAAGGTCGCTGTCAGCCGAGCCTATCTTGACAAAGTAATGGGTATCCTTCCCCTCGATGCTGTAGTGCATTTTTTCCAGGTAGTGAGCACTGTTAAGGACAGAGGCAATCTTTCTGCTATCGTCTGTGGCTATGCTGGAAACGCCAGTGGTTACACGGCCTTCCTTCACAGCAAACATGATTCCTTTCCCAATGATAGGAGTGGTTGTTGCGAACCAGTGACCTGCTTTTTCTCTAATATTGGCATGTAATCTTTTAGATATCACCTGTCCCTCAAGAGCCATGAAAGCTTGGTTGTGTCTTTCTGTCGTCTGCTGAACTCCTGTAATTAGCTGGGGAAAGCAAAACAAAACAAAAGAACACCAAAGAAGCTAGACATCTGAAAACATTCATTTCAGAGACAGATGCTAATCTTTGCTTTGCTTTTTTAAAGGACAGCCACCCAGTGAAAAGATCTATGCTATGGGAAGACCACCTGCAGTTACCCGCCTCTATACATACCCTGTTCAGAATCAGGTAAATACTCATTTGGCAAATTATTTTGCTATCAGTAATACCAAATAAAATATTTCTCATTAACCACCCTTTGTAGCACATACGTACCACCAATCTCAGTTTTGGCAAATTACATAATGTCCATCGCAAGAGTAAGTAAGACCCAAGTCTAGCACAATTTTAATCAGAGCTGAGAACAAAACAGAATCAATCTATTAAAAGATGTCACTTAACTTCTGGACACTTTTGCTCAGGGTTTTCAATCAGTATAGATGACTAAAATGCTTATGAATGTAAGCCTTTTTGAAAGCAGATGAAATTTGGGCTCCAAAATACCAAAGCAATTTCTGAAGAGGGGATTTAGACTCTCAAACGACTTCGAAGCCTGTGAAAGTGGTATGGTTGGGTTTATATGATCATTTCTGTGGTATTACCACAAATGTGAAGAAGCCTAGCAAAGACTGTTTGGAATTGGCCTATTGGTATGCTTTTTAAGTTTATTAAATGGGTTGGAATTTACTGTAAATGTCAAAAGCATATACAGTTTTCCACCCTTAACCTGACAAGTAAGTATGAATGCTGTAACTGAAGTTAACTGGAGTAACTGGAGTAGCAAACTGAAGCCTCTAACTATGAAAAGGATCAGTCAAAAAATGATGAGAAATCCTGTTACAGGGTGAGAAGTAGAACCATTTCTTAGCAGTACAGCAAGTACCGACCTAAGTTTATTGCAACATGTATGTTATTAGGATGGTTTTACCAAAGGTACAACAGATGATAAATTACCCTGGCAAAGTCTCCCTTTGTCATTGCTAATCAAGTTAATCGAGTTACAACTTGTTAATCAAGGAAGAACTCAATAAAAGACAAACTAATGACACTGTAATTATGATAACAACGAAGGCTGGCAAGAAAGGCATATGTTCATTAGTATAAAGATCTAGCTATACTCACTTCATTTTACACCAAAATAAACACTTGGCCTTCTGCTGTAACTGCAGCGGAGCCAGCAGTCCTATTCATAGAGTGGGGCAAATTTATCAAGAAAAATAACTTCATATTTCTGCCTACCTGTCCATTTTCACATGCTTGACTCTCAGACAGCTCGTATGGCGGTGACACAAAGTACATTTTTGCTCTAGGGAAACCAGGTATAATGTTGCTAAGCTGAAATCCAAACATCACCAACCAGCTTTTGACATCTACAAATCAAAAGTAAGCAGGCAAGTGAGAAATAAATGTGTGTAATAAATACAAGAAATAAAAAAAAATTTAGGAAATCCATCTTTGACCTCCTTAATTTCAAGTAGCAGTGGAATTCATAATTCATATTACAGCGTGGCACTTTACAGAATTGTAGTAATCCACCACGAACAGGCACAGGAAATATTGCTTTAAATTTACCCTAGATAGTTCATCAGGGATATACCACCTCTTTCGTTCGTTTTCCATTACAGCACATGGAGTATCCAAACGTTTTACTGTATGCCATACTTGTTCCATCTCTGACACCTTCTGAAGTGTCTACTTTAACCTATAAACTGTATTGTAGAATGATGTTTTATTAGGTTAGTACTCCTAAAAACATCTGCAAAGTCCTTTGGGAAAATATGTGGCTTCTCTTCTACGTCCTACTTCTATTAGCTGTCATCGGGTCTCAGGAGGCTCCATTAAATGCAGCGAGAAGCCAGACTTGTAATTCAGATGTCTAAATTTAGGTATTGTGAATATCCTCCCCATCCCTCCAGGCCCAGTATGGAAAGGTCGGAGCTGCATGGGAAAGTCACAGCTCAGTTCTGGGGTGAGCCTTGGGAAGTTCCAGCTCTGGGTTCGACCTGTAAAACTCTGTCTTCATCACTACTTGAAAAAGCTAAGTAACAAAATTAGTAACAGTAATTCTCACTCAGCAGGTATTAAGAACAAATGATGTATTTTAGTTATCAAAATGATGTTTTTAACAACAACAAAAAAAAAAGCCCATGACCCCATTTTACATTTCTGTTTCCTGCTTCTCTTTTCTGGCTGTCATGGAGATAAGAACGCAGCGTGGGAGCATGGGCACTTCTCATTTGATTTGGACCCATGTTCACGACCAGTTTTGTTTAGAAGTCGCTCCTGTCTTTTACAGTGGCCTTCTCTCCTCACTGGCCTTCGGTGGCTCCTGATGCTGCTATTGCCACTTCTTCGTGTGAGCCGACCTCCGTGTCTGACAAGAGACATGACTGCTGCAAGGCACGCTCGATGCAAGGGGCGCTGGCGGCACGTAGAGCTCTCCGAGCATGGTGTCCGCAGCAGGCAGGAGCACGGCGGGCTCTGCGTGCTGCCCACAGGCATGCCAAGCGCCTGCAGAGCACCCGCCTGTATCTACGGACCTCTGGGACATCCTCAGCCACAACACGGCACCTGCATGCTGTCGCAAAGCCCGTTTTCCCAAGGTTTTTAGCAGAGGTAGTGTTACATCATAAAAAGCGTAACAGTTCTTGGTTGTGGACATTTGACAGCAGAAGTCATCTTTTCTTAGTCGTTCTGACACTAAAATGACTAGTAGAGTACTCTTTCTTCTATGAAGATATTTGCATGTATCTCCCATCACACAGTGCCTACCGTCTTTTTCCTCTAGTTTTGGACAACACAGGGTTAACTGCTGCTTTTTAAGGCTTCAATTTATTTTATGGTATAATGGTACGTCCTGAACAATTTGCTTCAGCTGCCCCAATTCCACAAAAGAACAGGGGGACCTATATACAAAGTAGTTACTATTTTGCTTAGCTAATGTGTTTTGCAGCACTGCACTTGCTACAGGAATTCCTTTTCAGCAAAACCTGTGAATAAAGCAGTGTCAGGGGTTAACAGTAAGAATGGATTGGGGCGGGGAAGCATTTTTTTGTTGTTTTCTGTTTGGGTTCTTTTTTAAACTCTGACAACCAAGGTGCCACCATAATCACTTCTTGTGCAAGATGATCTGTTCCATCCATACAGCAACAAGTATTTTCATCACCAAGGAAGTATTTTTTACGGACTAAAAGGTGCGTGTTATACCAAAATGCAATATATCTTCCTAGATTTCACCCAGTGGATGGATAAATTATATAAATGCTGTTTTAGAACAAAGCAAAATATCATAAGATGACACTGAAAATCTAAATCAAACAGTGGTGGGTGAAAATAGGAATTGTGTTGAATTTAGGACAACAGAATTTGATCCCAAGGTAATTTTAGTTACCAATATTTTCACACTATCAGTTACAAATCACACTAACTTCAAATTGCAAAGCAGCTACAGTAGAACTTATGGTGTGTTACACATATGATCGGGTCCCAATGTACTAATGAAACTTGCTGTGATTTTCTTTGAAGGAAACACACATTTTCCTTGAAATCCAAATCACTGCTAAAATTAAGATAGCTCCTTTTAAAAAATGATATCACTGCTATAATTATTGTATACTGCATATCCAATTCTGAAAAAAGCTTTTCCTGAAGACATATTAATTACCTTTCTTTTTAGAAATTGCCAGCAGCTAGTTCAAGTACTGTGTGATCTTACTAAGTAAAAAATTATTACTAATTAAGAAGAGGTCACAAGTTTTACCCAATTCTAACATATGCGATCAAAACTACTTTATTGTTTCTCTTTCTCAGCTCTACACATTCCCTAAAATTTCTTAGTCTTTCAGGAGGTAGTAATTTGAAAAAACATCAAGATATTTGTTTTAAAGATGAAAGAATGTTTGCATATGAAAAGTTAAATGGGGAAAAAGAGGTTTAATTAGATCCGTTCTTGGTGCTAATTAGTAATGTGCCCATGGGCTCAGTCAGCAGTTCATTTTGGAAGTAGCCCTGAAGGGAAGAGATGCTGAGCAGTTCTGGTCCCCGATTCTGCACCTAACCTGCCAGTGATCCTTGTAGGTGACTGCATTTTTCTTTACGTAAAATTAGAAGGAATACATCTTCATACAGTACTAGTTCAACAGGAAGAGCGCTATGGCTGCGCTGACATTGAATATTTAGACAACATTCACCCCCCTGCCCCCATAATGCATTGCGGCTTCTCATTTAACGCCCTTCATTCAGGGAGGAGCGGTACCAAAGAATCGGGACCAGCTAACCTGTTTCATAGCACAAACGGGAAAATGGCCCAGCCTCGATGGGAGGGTTCAGCAAAGAGCTAGTAAAGGAGAAGTCTGACTTCCTTCCCAAATCAACTTCCAAACTGTCATGTTATTTATAAGAAATGTAATGAAGCCTCACCTGTTACATAATTCTTTAGATCCAGTTCATTGCTGAGAGGGTTGTTACTCTTGAACATGTACAGATTGAAAGGAGCGGGTTCTTTACCAATGTTTTTCCACATGGTGTAATCAGGAGATGTCCAGCGTCCAGCCAGGACATCATAGTCCCTTTGGGTAAAATGGACGAGTTTGGTTAAAGGGTCATACAGCCCTCCATGGAACCCAATAACCAGCTGGAAATCAGGGTTAGAGTCGTAATAAATCTCCCCATATGCTGTGTACTGAAGCTGTTTGATCATGAGGCCGTTGATGCTGAACACAGCTAATGGCGTGCCTGTGTTATCAGAGGCGACGTAATATTCTTCCCCGCTGCTACTCTCCATTGCGAAGAGGTGGCCTTGCAGATCGTAGTACAAAGAGGTAATTTCTGAATTGGAATGATTGTAGACGTGAGTTACCCTTGTTGGATTGTGAAGATCAGCATAAAAGTACTGTAGATGATGCCCCAGGTTAGTCTTACAGGAAGCCCTTCGGCCGAGTCCATCATAACGGTACTGAACACTCCACCCATTTGCTTTGTTGTAAGCTCTTGTTAAGAGCCCTTTGGAGTTGTACTCGAATACATCTGAGCCTCGCTGACACAGGAATCCATCGTCATCAATTTTGTAGGGTATGTCACCTAAGCGCGTAATCCTGTCTCTTAGGTCATACCGCAGAGGCATCAATCGGACACTGTTTCCAGGATTCAAGAGATGAAGGTTTCCATTCAGATCGTAACTGTAACGCCAGGTTGGCCTATCATTTACTGCTACGCTTTGCAGTTGCCCATCTCCATCGTAATCATAGGTGTACTTGGTGGTGTTGGCATACGGACCAAGTTTCAGTTCTCTTTTAGTTACCCTTCCCATGCTGTCATATTGAACAGTCATCCAGTACATCAGGGACCTGAACATTTCATATTGAACTTCTTTAATGCGTCCGTGGGTATCAAAGTGCTTACTCAGTGTCATAACTGCTGTAGTAATAATTTGATTTATGTCATAATAAATAACTCCAAATTTGCCAAAATGCTCTACTTTGCCAGAAATCTCATCATAACGGTAAAGATCAACTGGAAGAGGCGTCTCACTTATTATGGGTTTGATGCTTGCAATTCGAAAGCTATTATCATGATATGTATAATCGAACCTTGCATTGACCATACCTTCTTCAGAGAACCTGTAGATTTGTTTGTCAACAAGAGGACCAATTTTACGATAGCGGATCGTACAAGAAAATCCTCCACTTTGCAAATTCACCATTTTTAGGACACCTGTAGTTTCATCATACCCAAAAGTAACTGCAGTGCTGTCATAAACAATTTCAGATAATTTGGATAGCTTTCCATACTTGTAGAAGACTTGTCGGCCAGTACCTAAAAATGATGTTTTCAAAATCCTCCCATCATCACTGTAATCAAAAATCACCGATGCATTGCTCTCAGGAGGATTATAAATATTTCTAATGTAGCCAATAGAGGTGTGAGTTGACATGCTGTGCCGAGCAACGCTCGGCATAGTAACAGCATGAAGTCGGTCTGAAGAATCATACTCGAAAATGTACTGTCGTTGACTCTGAAGCAGTAGTACCATTGACTATGGGGAAAAAATTAATACACAGTTACTATCTTTCAGCAAGTGACCTCTGCGAGCGTATTAAAGAAAAGAAAAGTTTACTGAAGGGGCACTAATGTTAAATGAATACAGAGAGACACAGACAGATCAGTTAGGGGCACAAAGCTGCTCAGGAATATTGTCAGATTGCCAATGAGAGGATCTGCTACTCGGAAATCAATATGCTGACACTCCAGAGCAAGTGTAGGTTAGCAACCTATTAGCTACCCTCTCTTTAGTAGGACTTTTTTTTTTTTTTTTTTAAGGGATGCAGAGGAGTTAGATAAATGACTTGATTTATCTTTCGGCTAGCAGTTGTAATTCGCAACTATCCCTGTGAAACATGTGGGAAACTAAGCAGAGAACATCACCGCTGGTTTGCTTAAAACAACAGATTCAAAGAAGAGAAAGGGAAAATAATATGCAGTTTTGAAGTATTTAAGACACTTTCATGATTGAAGTGTCTTAATTAGGCTAAGCGAAAATGCATTACCACATTTTCATTTAATAAATAATGATTACAGATGAATTACCTGTTTCTGCTTGAACCTTTTGTCAGGTTTAGTCATGTATTTTTGGTCTTAATTAAGCACGATTCATTGTGTTAGTTTATGCCATTATATGGCAGCCTAATCGCTTTCAGGAAAATATCAAAAGACACAAACCACAAAAAAGTATTTCCCATTAAAAAATAGTCAAATTCAGTTAACTAATTGAAAAATAAGGCATTTTGAGACCAGGAACATAGGGTTTCTTAACAGCTGGAATACGCCAGATTTTAGATAATTTGTGTGTGTGTGTGTAATGTAGAGAGCTTAAAATGAAGCTGAATTGTACTTCATCTCTTTGTCGCTAATGACAGAAGGTAGAACAGCATCACCTACTTTTTCTAGGTAGGTGTAGCTCCAAACTTTCCCATCTGCAAACATGCGCGATATGATCCTGCCTTGCTTATCGATATCTGTTCTTTCACTCATGGCGCCACGCTGCAGCCCAGCCAGGCGCCCGTTGAAGAAATAGGACACGTTGACAGCAGCCAGGCCACTGCTAGGTAGCCAAAGGAAAGGCCGTCCTAGTTGATCGTAAATTATCCTCAGCGTAAATTTCCTGTGATCATCATAGATTTTTTCTGTGCGTATGTTCCGGTCGTAATCGATGGACAGTAAATTCCTTCCGTGCACCTATTGAATGAAAGAAGGCTGCACTCAGTCAGCGGTGGGCACTACACCTCTGTGGACTTTCAGCGTGAAAACAGCATGGACAAAGGAGAACTCGGTTTCCCCACATTTTTGAAAAGTGTAGGACGTCTTCCTATTAACTGGCTTTTGCTTTCTACTTCTCAGTATGTTCAAATATGTCACTTTGAGTGTTTCCCTGGCATGTTTCCCACATCCCTGCAACATGGGAGCTGTAATCTTACGGAGAAAGGCTTCCCTTAGTGTCAGAACAGGTCTTAATGTGCAGAGCGTTAGCTCGTAGCAGAGAAACAAATCATTTTGCATGGAAGTAGTTTTTCTACTTCTGCCATCAGTAGTTCTTAGCCTTTTTCCTTACAGTGACTCCAAGAACAATAGAACAAATTATAATTTTTGTGTCTCCATTGAGGTTTAGCCATTTAGGTTCTGTAGCTGCAACACCCTGTTTATGAATTCATTCATTTAATGTTTTCTTCATTTACTTTCCAAATTTTCAATAGATCCCTCAGCAACCTGATCACTTGGGATGGGTTTAATTTCTTCTGATTAAAAAAACTGATCATACAGGCTGGGAAAGATGGACTTCTAGTTTTGAGGGAAAAAAAGTGCTAAATAATTAGGTTAAATATTTTTCCTTTTTTTCCCCATTTTGTTCAGTTACAATTTTCAAATCAAAGTACAGCATTAAGTGTTTCAGTCCCAGATATTTTATTTTTATCTTTTTAATAAAAGAGCAAAACAGAAACAAAGGAGTGTAAGAATGCCAAATGGAGAGGCTTCTAGTGGGAGTGCTATAATGAGAGATACATAAATATATTCATTGGAGGCTAAGCCACAGAATTCAGGCTAATGCTGTAATCTGATGAAGCTTCTTAAGTAATTTAATTGTAGGTGCATCATTAATAAAGTAGAAGTCTTTAAATTAGATATAATTTGAGAGCAATGACTACTTTAAAAGTATTCATCAGTTCCTGGGAATTTGTTCTTCAGTTTATATTCTACAGTAGCTTTGATTAAGCAACCTTTTCTCTTATCCAAAATTAAACTGCACATCAAACAATATGTAAATTAACCCTGAGCCTTTCTCGAGGACATAAAAGTTATTCTGAGATATTTTCACTGGCAGGGGTAAAACCCAATTCCCACCCCAACCAACTCTGTAGGAATTCAGTTATACAGAAAGCAAATTTAAAATTAATACAATTTTGTGTTTGTAAAGAAATAATTATTTCAAATTATCACTCATTATCCTAATTTTTTCCATTAGTAAAATGTAGCTCTTTAACAGTTTGAATTTCCTCAGTGGGCAATTATTAGAAAAAGCTCTTTTCTGTAGGTTTTTCCCAAAGGTTATCCCAGCAACAGCTTCTCCTATGATTCAATGAAAAGATAAGGTATTTTTTTTTAAAACACCTTGGCAAAATAAACCATATTTTGTTCTCCCGCTGTAATGGAAACGAAGCCAGGGAAGCCAAACTCAACATCAGTACTTTCTCAACTGGTTACTCGAGTTTTGTAAACATGGGATCAATCCTGATGATGGAGATGTATCAAAACCCTTTCCTTCACAGAGCTCATGGGGAAGCAGAAGAGAGCTTTCACTTCTCAAAACCATTCGGCTATAACATTAAAGGGTTAGCGTATGACTGAAAGATTCCAATGTCTTAAGGACAGGCAGATTTTCTAAAAAGAAAAAAAAAAAATCTTTCAGAAAGATTACAAACTCAATTTTAGGCTTTTGGGTTTTTTGTTGTTTTTTAAATTCCTGACGATTCATAAAGTAGTTGGTATTTCTGGAGTTTCTTCCCTCCATTTCAGTAACTGTAAACTACACATAAGAAAGACTGACACCAGGTATCCTCCCTTTTCTCTAAAACATTATAAATGTTATTAGTATTTTTTCCATAGAAAATTTAAGTATTAGGGTTTTTTTTTTTTTAATGATTACATAGGCAAGATCTATGCACACACACAAACATCACTTGGAGACTAAAGAAGCGCCTGCTTGGATAATTCAGTAACTTCATTTTCATTCGTAAAAATAAGTAAAGCCAGAAAGCGTAATTGTCGTGTCATATTAATTATATAGCAACCCAAACAGAATGACTAACGTCCACTCTTCCTGGGAAAACTAGTAAGTCTATTACAAGTACCATGACTGAAGATTACCTAACAAGCCCTTTCTCTTTTGTTCCACTGCCTACACGCGTAGCTGGTTTTCCCATGGCTGCTGCTGAACCAGTGGCAGTAGGGACGAGCGCTTTGTGCCTTGGCTAAAGGTCCTGCAACAACAACTCTTCAGAAGGGCATCTTATCCAGACTTTATCTGAAACTCCCGCAAGATGCTGAATGTACGGTGCATAAAATAGCAGTGGACAGTAAGTGGGATAACATAAAGGTGACGTGTGGGTCTTCCTTTCTTGGCTTAGTGAAGTCTGCCCAGGCATGTTTGCAGAGGCCGACACGTACAGCTGCCACGCGCCTACAGCACGGATGAGCAGAGCTGGGGGCGCAGGTAGAAGCACTACCTGAAGAATCATAGAATAGTTTGGGTTGGAAGGGACCTTTAAAGGTCATCTAGTCCGCCCCCCCCCTGCAATGAGCAGGGACGTCTTTGACTAGATCAGGTTGCTCAGAGCCCCGTCCCGCCTGACCTTCAATGTTTCCAGGGACGGGGTGTCTGCCACCTCTCTGGGCAACCTGGGCCAGGGTTTCACCACCCTCATAGTGAAAAATTTCTTCCTTATATCTAGTCTAAATCTACCTTTTTTCAGTTTAAAATCGTTACCCCTTGTCCTATCGCTATAGGCCCTGCTAAAAAGTCTGTCCCCATCTTTCTTATAAGCCCCCTTTCAGTATTGAAGAAAAGGGGCACGGGCTCCTGTAAGTATCATAAGAGGTGAATCCCATATCGTAACAATCCCTTTCAGTAATACTTGATTCTGAATTGGGGATTCAGGAGATGGCTCCGCACGCTCTCTCACTGATTGTCCCGGAGCTGCATTAGTTCTGCAGCAGTGCCCTCCGGTCTGTACCGCTACGTGCCACAGCTGTCCCAGCTGCCATAGCAGACCCTGCCTGCCACCTGCTCCCCGCAGTGTTCCAACACACTTGCTCTATTTCACTCACTAAACAATTTATAAAGATGAATTAGAATAAATGAGATGCAAATAAATTCTATGCTTTCTCCCTCATTTTCAAATTTCATTTTCAGTCCACTCAACCTGTTATAATCTCATAGTGATTTTCATTTAAAAGAGCTAAATGGATATGTGATTATTGTTACAGGAACTAACACCAGACAATTAAATGTTGAGGTGTTGCTAGATAAAGCAGTGTTTTGATTTGCATAAACATGATGCAAGAAAACCCATCTCAGGCAAGGTTTCGGCTCTAAGACGTGTTTAACTTCAGCTAATTACCACAAGTACCTCTATTAAATTTTTAGTATTGAGAGTTAGGATTACAGCAATTTCATTTCAGGGTCCTATTTATTTTTATTTTGAACACCTAGTCAAAATGCAGAGCTGATCTATTTTCTACTTAGAATCAACTTCTGCGGGTCAACACATCAAAAATCAATTACACAGCCATGAAATTTAGTCATTAAGGATTAGCTGCTAATCTCATTCAATTTTTTGTCTAACCTTCCCCCTCTACCCAGTAGGCGCATTCTGAGCATTCGTGAGAATAAGGAAAGACTTGTTAATTCAACACTGTGAATTAGATGTTAAGCAATAGGAAAATACCAACATTTAACATCTGAGTCTTACTATTTTTTTTGTAAACTAATTTAATGCACTAATACATAATTGTTTACATTTACTGCATTTAATACATCATCTTGAACACACTGAACTGTATCTCATGTCCAATGATGTTGAAAGACTTATTAAAAGAGCCAGGACTTGATCAGCGCTACATTTGTTTTCTGCCCGGTATCTCAAAGCCCTTCCAAACGGTATATTCTGAAGCAGCCAGTGAAAGTTGAGATACTTAAGGGGTGAAAAACAGGCCAGCTAAGCACAGAATGGGATTAAACCGGCTAGAGCAGATCTTTAATATGGCAGGGGACAGATTACATGACCTGAGTGTCTTTCTCATCCTATGCTTATGACTTTGTAATTATGGCAATTATTTTCCAATCGTGCCATTTGGGAAAGGGAATAAACACAATATGCCTGTCTCAATGAATCTGTAGGGGGATTTTACAGAAGCAGAACGTAACCACTCAAGCTGTAATTGTGTTTGCTCCCCAGGACTAATTGCGGTAAGTGTGCCATAGCATTTTTACAAATGGTGAATGGTCGGATTTTCCCCATCCCTCCCCCCCCCACCTTGAGAAACAGAGTGACTTGCAGCAATATTCTGGGTATTTTTACCAACCCCTTTTGGAATAGTTTTAGTAATGCAACTTCTGTAGCTGATTGCAGCAGATGATCCCATGCAGTTAACCAACCTCTCAAACAGAGAAAAGATTGTCATATCAAAGACAATCCCAAAGTTGTACATTTTTAACGAGTAAAAAGAGAGAAGACGTCCTTCAAAATGGAAAATTAATTTTCTGCTCACAGAAGAAAAAATCATTATTGTAACAGCAGATTCTACTTACCCTGAGCTTTCTTCCAAACACAGTCACTTTGCCTTTAATCTGTTCCTTCCTCAGACGCCATTCAATTGAGTTTAAACCATTTTCCATTGGTAGAGAAATATTACATCGTCCTATGGTGGGAGTCACAGTCCCAGCCAGGACATGAGGTTCGCTGTGAAAGCTAATGCTCATGCCATTGGCATACATCACTCTCAAAGTACCATTATTACAGAGCTGGTAGCTGTTCCTCACTTGATCTACAGCAATAACGAAAAGAAAATAATTTAGCTACTCCAGTCATAAAGAAAACATATAGCTTAATTTGATTGGTTTTTTATTGCACTCCTGTTGATGTTAAATGAAGTCAGCCCGCAATTACCATTTACATGGTACTATGGTGGAAATTACAGATGTTACTGATTCATGTAAAGAGCAGTAGTGTAACAGTGAGCCTGCAGAGAGATACTGTGTTTATTTCATTATGTTTTCCCTTTAGTCTTAATTGTGAATAAAAATGCACAGTGATAGGTGTTCAGCCATGTAATTTATTTCTAATATGAACAAAAAGACCTGAAAACTGGACTGCTGGATAAACAACAAACCATTAAACTCCAGGACAAAAAGGAAAAAAAAAAAAAAAGCCTGCTGGACTCCTCATGAGTGGGAAGAAGGAAGCGCCTCTTCTTTTACTTTCCCTCTGTTTAAAAACGGTCTCCAAGCAGAGGCTTTGTACAGAGTTACAGTTTGGCTTTAAATCCTGCAGGTGTGAGGCTCCAGCAATGCAAGCTGGCAGCCACAACCCTTGGCTTGCCTGCCTTCCTGCCACCCCACCAGAAGCACACTAGCCTGATGTGCACGCCCGCCCCTTTGGCTGTCGGAGAAGAGTTATAAAAATAATCCTGTACATTTATGGCCGTGCAGTTCTCCAGCTGTGTGACACAGCCAAGTCCATTCTCAGCCAGGATGGAGCGCTACGGCGTGCAACTGTCACCAAAACATCAATATTGCCTTACAGAAGGACAGCATCCACATAATTAATCATCTGGTACAGGAGGAGTAAAGTCTTTGTAACCAGACATGCCATGGTATAATAGTCTATAAATGCTGACATTTATGTCAGGAGGAGACTATTGTTCCATGATGATATTCTTATTTCAGTCACATTACATCTTAATTAAAAAAACCCCATCACTCACCAAATTCCTTTCAGTCTACCTTTGATAACTGACCATTTTCGTTTCACCCAATACAATGCCTGGGTGGTGCGGAAAAGCTCTACACAAACATGTAACCACTTCATTGCTGATGTTTCCTACCCTACTTGGGCTGTAGCACTGTTCCTGGAAGCGCTAACTGTGGCACAAGATCATCCACTGCCCTGATTGTTCTACATGTTATTTAATGGTAGTGTATAAATTTGGAAGATTTCGTTTCTAACAGTAGGAGGCAACCCGAGCCTCTCTCTCCACGAGGATCCCTACCCAGGCAGCCAACATTCAGCAGTCATCTGTGGCACTGAAGTCGGAACCAATTTTGCAGTGAAGTACAGAGAAATATGCGAGTGGGTAAAGTGAACCTGACCCAAGAGGTAACGGCACGACTAACTTACACCAGCAGATAATGACCATATGTATTTGACACACAGCATGATTGTGAAATGTCTCTTACCTGTCCTGAAGACCTGTCACTTTAGAAATGAGCTTTATGGGAGTTTTTCTTGCAAACCTTACGCGGTTTTCCCCTGCTCATGAGTGTACTAATGACACGAAACTTTTGCTAATTGCTTTCTCAAGTTGTGTGTGTGGTTAGGAGATGTGCTGAGAAGCGTGCTTTGGTACCTTGAACAACTGTATAGGAAGCCTCCACAGAGGAGAGATTTGTGATGACCGTGACATCGTCATCCCGATTAGAATTCTCAATGTCGATGGTAATAGACTTTTCCATTTCTCGATGAAGGCTAGTTACCACTCCAGTGGGACGTGTTACATTGGTCAGACGCCCTTCATGATCATAGCTAATAGAAAAGTTAGTGAGAGCAAAAAAGCATGAGGATATACGTTCATTTCAATACCCAATGTATTAATAATGCACCACTTTTGTGCAAAAACCCCCAGAACAAACCAGATTTTCAAGAACATCCTGGCCATACCTATTTCTCTGTTCTTGAAAGAGTCTAAAAGGATGAAATAATAATTTTTAGAGATACTGATCTCGACTACATGAGTGTAAATCCAGGGTAGCATCTTTTAAATTATTAAATTAATTACATTATTACTGATATACAGAGTGATACTTGGCTCAAACAATTATAATTAGTAAATTAATCTGTATTTTGATAGTTGCCTTTCACTCTAAGGAAGTGGACTTATGATGGATACTACAATATACAATTGCATACACTGCGTATTTGCAACTGAATACGTAGTGAAAACTACTAAGTATGATCTTAAGTGACATCTCAAGGAACAAACTTGCCATAAAAGATTAACAAAGACATCAGCTTGAGAACACAATAATTTCATTTAGATATTATCTGTGGTATTGAACTGCATTTTGGGGTCAGTATTTTGGCTCATAAAGATGAATGATGAGAAGTTAAAGCACAGGATAGGTTGGAGTTGCACAAAGGGCAGCAGTCAGCACTCAGAATATACCTTAGAAGATGAATTAAGTGCTCCAGAGGCATAAAGATAAAAAAAAAAAAAGAAAAGAAAAAGGGCTCTCCATGAGTTTACTAAGTTAAATTTATTTAGAGGTATAAAGGCTGAGGAGGGGGAAAAGAAGGAATGCTGCCTGAAATCAAATCATACTGTTTCTCCCCTTCCTTTAGTATGCTGTATTTGCGTGCATACGTATGCTAAAGAAGCAGTCCCTTGGATCTTAAGGGCAAGAAATGGGGACCTGAAACAAAATCAGTATGCCAGTCTGACACTCTGCTTGCTGCAATTCTCTACTTGCGCAAGAGTCTCTCACCCAGCCGCTACCAAAGCGCACATACTTCTAAACAGCAGAAAGGCAAGAAAAAATGTCCTGTGTAGATAAAGGGAAAAGTTTAGGTAGAGATTGAAACCAACTGGTCATCCTTCGAATGCAGAAACCCAGGGAGCAGGAAGCCTGGAAGAGAACTGGTAAATCCATTGCACTGCCTGAGAGTAACAGAAGAGAAGAGGAGCACATTTAGTATCATGGAGTGAGCCGAGTTCTTTGTACGTCATGGTTAGCTGTAAAGATGAAAAGAAATCAGTGCTTTCAACAGGTCTTTTTACAATTAAATCATTCAGAAACCTCAAAGTAGGCCACCTGAACTGTATAGGTTATCTCCAAAATTAATACACAAATTGGCTCCTCAGGTAATACAAATATAAAATATGCCTTTCAAATCCATTGCAAATGGTTGCACCCATTCAACTGAATATTGGGGAGGAAGAAAAAAAAAAATCACCTGTGGAGCAACAAGCCTTACCAGAACCAGTGGAAGGATTAGGCAAAGAAGTAAGTCAATAAAACAAAGCATCATGCGACCTAAAAGGGACCAATAATAGTCTTCATTTAAGCAGATCTCAGGATCAAATAAAGATTAAGCAACATGATTTTTCTTGATGAAAGTCACAAGTTTCTACCCATATGTAGATATATATGTTTGTTTGTTTTTTTTTTTACTGCATCAACAAGATACTGAATAAACAATAATATGTTGAGGTAATCTATGAAAGGGGGTTTGGTTAAGTCTACATAAAGGTCTTCACAAAAAACTATGGAAAAGTACTCATAAAGTACCGATGAGGGAAGAACTTGATCCAGTCAAGCATCCATCTATCAAAACAAAAAGTACAAAGAATGGACAGTTTCAAAAATCTAGAAAGTTAATAATCAGTTACACCCTAAGAGTCTGTATGTGGGCCGCTTCAGCATGTTTAGTTATTAGCAGAGTGATGAAGAGAATACTTAGGTGTCAAATATTACAGAAGAGACAATGTTATTTAGGACAAACTAGAAAAGTCCACGAGTGGCTGCAGCGTGACTATGCAGAGCTTGGTGAACATCCAGAAAAATGGCTGGCGAAATTCCCCATCAGCAAATATATTTTAGGCAATGCAAATGAGACATTAATTTAAACTCTTCATTCACATTGCTGAGTTTTTAATTAACCCAGGAAAAATTCCTGGGGATTGCTGTGGGCTACTCACTGAAAATCTCTGTTCAAAGTGCAAGGGCAGGCTAAAAAGTAAATATGGATGAGGCTGTACAGAGACTGAAACAGAAATATGAAAATATTCTAATGCCATTTCTTGAAATCAGTGTTTTGCCACCTGCCATGGGGCACGTTTCCCAGTGCTAGTCACAATTTTCGAAATCAGCAATGGCAGAGATTAACAGGCTTTATAAGCAAGTGATGGACACGCTTAAAGTGATACATACAAAAGTACCCTCCACGAAGATCTGCAGAACATTTAGTTTACGAGCTAGACATATAAAAAAATCACTATCTAAATGATATATACACAGTGCAATACCAATGTATAAAGAAAGCATTTCTACTTTATCCACGACATCAATAAAATCCTATTTAAAAAAATACCTTAAAGGTAAAAAATATAAAAGTAATAAACCGTAAACCTTTTAGGTACTACAAAATTCGGAAATGAAATATTATTGAGGTGTTTTTTTGTAATTTATCTATTACGTGAGAGCAAGTGCTTAGCAGGATCCAACACCCAGACATTTATCTGAATAATAAGAATAAAGATACATAGGAATTAAATGGTTATATACCTTTCTTCTTCATGATATGAACCTGGGTCTAATGAAGTTAAAAAAGAAAATTTTGCAATGGAAGATATACTAATTGACCTGGGACTTCTTGGTATCTTCTTCAGAAGCAGCCACTACATATCACAGTCTATGACACAGCATCAGGCTAGATGAATCGGATCTGATCAGGCAATCTTTATATCTTCAAATGAGGCGGGTTCTGAATACACTGAAATTCCTGAGCTTTTGTTACTGACTTCAGTTAGAGTAAGATTTCATCCCAAGTTTTTCTACTAATAAAAATACAAAGGGAGAGATCCTTTCTTAATCCCAGTATCTTAAAAAAACAGTATCTCAAAAAGCCAGTGACCTATGCCCAGTACTAACTCGCTAATGTATTGCTAATTGTGACCAAGTCTGCCCGAGCAGGCAGAGGTTTCCAAGACCGTAGTTCCCAGGCCAGCTCTGGGTCACACCAGCAACCGGCGCCCCGGCAGACAGGAAAGCTGTTGGCCGATTCTGCCTGCAACCTGGAGATGGTTCCCGGCAGCCCGGCGGCTCTCGTGTGCTGGGCGGCCAACACAGCTATGCTGGGGACGTGATGAACACCATATAGCTCAACTGTGAGACACATCTCAGCACTTGTAACCTTCTCAGATAGCTACACGTATCTGACCTGTGCATCCCTTCAGCAGGCTTGTGATAACGCACTGTAGGCTCTTCTCCCATGTCCAATATTATGGTACCTCCACATCTTACCAATTTTTATTGCCCGCTTTCTGGTCTCTGAGGTTTGAAATTTGTACTGCTCAACAGCTTGTAGGTGGGAGTAGCTAGGACAGTGCCACACAGAGCATTGCAGAAAGGAGTAACAGCAGCTTTTGACTTAACATAGAGCAGGGCAAGGTGCAGATCCACATACGGTTACATATATCCCTATTTTCTCTCACTTGGAAAAAACAAGCTAATTCAAGAAGAAAACAGAAGCATTCTCTTAGGATGCTGCCAAGACTGAGTGGAATACCACTGAGGACCACTTCAAAGATCCGTGCTTCATGCCCCAAACCAAGCTTAAATTACCCCATGTGAGCCTGCTGTTAGCTGTTATATTATTTAAGAGCCTTGCTTGCTCTTACTGCAAATGAACTGCGTGCATGTACGCATGCACAGTATATATACATATGGAGTGTGTCTAGACACACACAAAAATAGCTTGTGTATGCATTTCTTTGCATATACGCATGCACATCTAGATATACTGCACAAATTTAACACTGTGAGCATTTTCAGGGTACATTTTCGGATAAAGGAAAGCAATACACCCAATAAGACAGCACAGCATTTCAACATCTGGTTGATATAAATGCACCAAAATAAATTTTTCAGAAGGGTTCCTAAACTTCGGTTCATGTATTATTTTACTACTAAGAAGATATTTGTTCTTTTCCACTTCTGCTGCCATATTAACAATTTAGATCTCTGTACAAATGCATGAATTTAATGGCACAGAAAACTATTTTTTTGTCCTTACAGACTCTCATTGGCTAAGTATTTCTTTCATCTTCAATTGATATTAACTTACAGCTACCAAAATAAATTTCATAATGATGAATACAGAATTTTCCCCTTGGAACTGCTTCAAAGAACAAATAAAGGCAGAAACCAGTATCGAGTGACTGTGGACCATGATTGTTTAGGTTTGTAAATTTGATTTAAATAATTCTCATAATCTTATTAATAAACCCCTCAAATGTGGGGGTACATGAGATGACAAAGCATATTAAAGGGTTATTGTAAGTCCACTGCTTAGGATCAGCCTAAAGGGCATGTTTCTATTTTTCTGGTATTTTGTAATGACTACCTTGAGTGCATATCAGTAACTTCTAGTCCTTACATAGGGTTTTCCATGCACATATAGAGATACATACTGTCTTTTAACGTCTTTGTGAATGGCATTTTATGGCTTTTTTTCTAACCTAGATAACAGTCACCACGTAAAGTTTATTTTATACATGCACTATAAAGACAGTATATGCATTTTTTATGTAAAAAAAGTCTATACTGTCCTCTCATCTCTTGGCTCTATGCTTACGAGAATGAACGTAAGTTATTTCCCCTGCCTCATCAAAGTTACTAATCATCTAAGACAGTACCTCAGGCGGTACTATTTACACCCAAATATGGTACTTAACTTCCACCGACCTGAGGCAAGGGTTGTATATCTTTTCTTGTTTGATCTTGGGAAAAAAATTGGTCAACATGTCAGCACTATATGCATATTAAATTACATTTTCAGATGCATCTCACTAAGGCACCAAAGCACCTACCTTCTATATTTACTTAGGAATCGTAGTACAATTTTTCTAGTAAATCATGCCAACTCAGTTTAGTTCTTCATGTAAATCTCAGCCACCGGTTATGCCAGCTTTCTAACTTATAACTTTCTGACGACCTCTTTAAATGTTTCATTGGTTTTCATGTAGAGTTTTAATTACTTTGCTACTTAATTTTCTACAGTTAATTACTGGTGTTTTGAGAAATAACTAGTTTATATGACTTGTGATCTGAATCTTGAGCTAGCTACTGAGGAAAAACCACCAACAAAAAAACCTACCTAGAAGGGCATCCACATCTCATCAGCAATACCGTGAGATTTTACCGCTGTCTAGTACAGTGAGCTTTTGCTTGATCTTGTAATCAGCAGGTAATACCAATATAGGTTCACATAACTGGATCATTTTTCTAACTAATGTGTGGTAAAGAAGTGCTTTTTGCAAAATATTAAGGAGAAAAAAAAACCCTCCACATCGCTATCCACAGTCTAGATGAAAAACCGCAGTGGTTCAATTTCCAGGGCCACATCAGAAGGGGACCACGAGAGGGCACTGCTTTCCTTTTTACGGAAATAAAACATAGGGGACAAAATACTGGTGTGCAATGCTGATTTTGACGTATTTTGAGCAGATCGAACATAGTTCTTTATATTCCTGCATTACTTGTGTTTCCTCTAAAAAGAAAGAAAGTGGTGGCCAAGATGAATGCATTAATAAACTAAAATAGGTGTGCATCATTGCTAGTCTGTAACCTTCACAATAAGCCTAGAGTTTAAAATCAAATATAAAGCCCTATTCATAATTTCTACCCACTAATTTGAGAAATGGCATTTAGTAATCATTAATTAACTATTTCAAACACAATATATGGCATCAGACTTGCCATGCTTAAAAGTTATTGCTATTTTCTATGTATCATTTAGCTTCTATTTTTAAAATTGTTTTGATCAATAAATGGCAATAAGACTACTAAGAATAGGATAACTATTAATAAAAATCTGACTGTTTTTTCTCGATTTTTAATATAGTTTTGAACTTACTTTCTGATGAATTTCAATTAAAGAGGAGGTTCTGTCTTTTTAATCTATATGCTCATGAACACCAGTGTGCTTTTGGGTCATCTGCAAATTATGGAAGTTACACCAGGGGTCTGACAGATAGCTGGGGATCTAATTTCCTCACTTGTCTCAGGAATGAACAATCAGTGAAGTTAATCAACATTTTAACCACCATGAGTAATATATGAGTCTAAGCAGAAAGACAGATAATTTGAGTTCCAAAGGAATCTGCAGCGTTAGGGAGAGGCAGCCCAGTAGGGGCCACACATTGCTGGGGGCCGCTCTGGACGTGGGTTATCTGCAGCCTTGCTGAGGACTAAGAGCGGGGTCCCAACCTGCTGAATCACACCCGCTTTCTGAATGGGGTACGCAGTCCTTCGTGCAGGAGGTGGGTGAGCTTCCCCACCGGCCTCAAACTGTGGGCAGGAATTTAGGTGGTTGGCACCCACCCAAAGGCAAAACTGTTGAAATCAAGAAGCCACTTAAATAATTTCCAGCATCACACTAGACTGAGGTGTAACGGCCTTATTCAGCATCAGTGAAAAGCCTACCACAAATTTCAGTAGGGTCAGGTTAGGGCCTACTCACTACCATTTGAAAAAGAAATGTACTCTTAATATATCCAAAAACATTCTTACTCATAAAATGTTGTCCATCCTGTTTCATCACTCTTCGTTGCTAAGAGACCACTGTTTCCGTTATATGTCATTAATCCGAGCTCCAGGGTCTGTGTTGAGACTAGCTTGAGTCCACCATTAGTGCCAACAGCCAGCGTGACAATCTGATTATCCGGCATCAGTAAATGGCGGGGCATCCCACTGGCATCCCGACGGACCTTCAAGGAGTTGCCATTGTTGTCCATCACCTCCGTGACATCGTTATCGCTGCTATAGGTGAAATTGTACAAGTACTCCCCGGTAACAAGGCTGAGAGTGTACTGGTGAATCCCATCAGCATTGAAGACATACAGCTCCTGTTCTCCTGGAGATGCAGCTTCATATTGGTTAAAAGAATTAAGAATGGGCCTGTTTTTACTGACAGCCCTAATGCGGATATTTCCAAGATCAGCTATGTAGATGGTACCATCTGGGGCCACAGCTAAGGAAGATGGTGAATTTAAGATGGCATCAGTGGCATACCCATCATCCCCAGCATAGCAATTACAGTTGACATCATTTTTGCAATCACAGTCTGAAGCTGCCCCTGCAAGAAGGCATATTTCTCCATTGGTAGTTACCTGGCGTAGCCGATTAATTTTTTTTTCATCTGTCTCACTGATGTAAAGAATTCCTGTGTGTGAGATGGCAATGGCACTGGCTGATTCAAGTGCAGAATGAATAGCCAGTTTGCTAAGAGAGTAGTCTATACCAGGAACCTGGCAGTGCATGGGGCGTCCAGCAATAATGCTAACTTGATGATTTTCTGTGATCCGTAAAATAACATTGTTCTCTAGGACATAAAGTGAGTTGTCCATGGGATTGACAGCGAGATCAGTAGGCCACTCCAGCCGTACCTATGAGTTGCACAAATTATTACTGTAAAACTCGTAACTGAAAAGTACACTTCTAGTGTTTAAAATTCCATGTGTAACAACAGCAAATTAGTGAGTGGTTTATCAGCGTAAATCATGAAACCAAGTCATGAACGGCAACTATTTCAAACAATGATTTTGTTTTTCGGAAATATTAAAGCTATCTGCAGTGGTAACTTCGGCTAATTGTGTTTCTGTGCAAAGAATGAACGCTACATTGTGGAAGCTCTACAATAATTACAGAAAAACAGGCAATTAAGACAATAACTCCCATTATCTCAACCTTATTTCTCTATAGTTGCATAAATAACCTGTGTTAGCCACAGTAAAAGGATCGTTCACTCATTTCAGAAATGAATCAAATATGCTATCATCTTGTGCTGCATAATGTATTTCTTAAGTGGCCAGGCAGTCATCCAAAATAGATGCCCATCTCTTCTAAGGCAGAGAAGAAAATAAATGCAGTAAGAGTCTACCTGGGTGACATCCATGCTGGAATCACAGCTGAGAGGTCGAACAGCAGTTAGGTCATTGGAGCCCAGCAGGGTTGATATAATTCCGTTCTGATCCACTTTTCTAATCATAGTGGCATCAACAAAATACATGAGTCCATACTTATCCACTGCAATTCCTGCAGATACAAAAACCAGGCATCAGTGAAGCAGCGAGGCTCCTAGCTTCAAGGCAGGCTTCATCTTATTAACAAGTTTACAAGATGGTGACGTTTGTTCACTTCCCCTGTTCTTTCCTCCCTTCCAACCTGAGCACAGGTCCTGGAACCCTCCGAGTATCTGTAGTTCTGCTGAATAAACGGCATCAAGCAGGTTTTTCCTTTGGGGCTTTAAAGAAAAGAAAACCACAGAAATCCCCCAAACGTGCCAAAGAGCCAGCAGAATGCGTCAGCTTATTTCTAGATTCAAACTCTGTATGATATATTGCATAAGCCCCATGAAAAAAAAACATTATCTCCTAAGTTTTAATCTTAGAAATTTGAGGCGTTGCTTTCTTCACCTGAAGGATCTAATAAGGATGAAGAATTTTTAGAAATCTTTTAAAATTGCTTTTAAAATTTTGAAAAATTAAGAGGACATCGTATTCTTTCAGGATGTTTTTTAATTCTTTGACCTGTTGCAGTAAGGAATATGGGAAGAACATCTGGTGTTTCCAGATGAAGACAGAGGGGTTTCCAGCCTAGGAAAAAAGGAAAGGGTCAATGCCTGTCACATTGGGAGTCCTCAGAGAGCAAAGGCACAGAATGAAAGGGTGCTCCCTTGGAGGAACAGAAGGATGCTGCTGCCTGTTGTGAAGGAGGGCAGGCTTTTTCTCACTTGCTTTTCCTGCTTTGATTTGGCGCACTGCTTTGTCCGTTTCTTGGGCTGAAAATAAAATATTGATCTAAAAAATTTTGTCTTCAAATGGTTACAGCGCTCATCCTATTGGCCAGTGAGAGAAGATACAGCTTTATCTTCTTAACTTCTGCGTAGATGCTTAAGACATGCAAGCAGCTCTGTCCTGTTAATATACTCTGTACGTATTAACTGAAACTATTACAAAGAAACAGGACCTTTCATTTTTATTCACTTTTACAATCATCTAATTGTTTTCAACCACTGAAATAAAACCCAAAGATGTTTGAAACACCTGGCAGTACACCTGATTAATTCATCCTTACAATTAAGACGAAACAACAGAAAAAAACTTAAGAAAAAATACAGCCCCAAATCTCTACATCATCTTGAAAACTTCTTGTTAAAAATTAGAAAATGGAAAGGCAAAAAATCCTTTTATTTTTCCTCCCCCTCTGAAGAAAAAGGGCATACGTAGAATGAAACCTCAGAAAAAAGCCACAGCAGGCAGTTTTTCTCCCCAAAGACTGTATCTCAAACAGTAATTTGTTTCCCAGTTTACACGCTTGCTTCTTGGAGTGAGCGGTACCCTGCTAATTTGTGTTCTGTTCTCCTTTTGCAGCGCTCACTGTTGGGGTAATAAAGTTTGCTTTAACTAAACAAAGCACGAACACTTGCCAATCCACTGTAATTAAAGCCCAGAATAAAAATTACCGAGCAAGGAGTGATTTAATTGCCAGATAATTATTTCCACATCCAGCCTAGCCTCACGCAGTCATTTTCTCCAGCTTCTTTTCCTACTTTACCTCGAGGGCTCATTAGGGTTGCATCCACTGCCTTGCCTCCATCCCCACATCTGGCTTCGTCAAAGGGCAGGCATTGCTCTCCAGTCCCTGCTACCACTTCAGAGTTACCAGCTAGGTCTTTTGTGCCAGTGAGGGACTTGACTTTGTATATCCGTCGACTATTGGTGTCCGATACGTACAGTGAGCCTGAAACAGGGTCCACGGCCAGATAGTATTTATGAGCGGGATTGTTGCTTTAGAGAAAAAGAAAGCATAAAACAGAAAGAACTGAGCAGTCTAGAAACTTCACAGGCTTTCAGAGCTTAGACACTCATCAGGCACAGAGAGATCTGGAAAGAAAGTCTGACACCTTCATACAGAGGTGGGGTCTGAAGGACTACCATCTGAGGACCTAATTTGATTAGTGCCTGGTCAGTGCTTCAGAAGGATTGTCATTTTAAATCCCATTCATCGTGCTACACTAAACTGTGCTCAGCAGAGCCCAATAAGCCAAAGCTGCACAGCAGACTTGCCTCTTGATCTCTTTAGCCCTTTAGATCTGCTCCAGGTCAATTCCCTTTGGCTTATCTCTCTACCTGTTGCCCCCCTCTCCCCGCCACCTTGTTTAACTTCCCTTGAAAGCGGGAGTCATAGGAGTAAGATCAAAGAATCAGCTTCTGAGTTACTTACACTATGCCACAAGATTTGTGAGGTCTTGTATAAATAGGAGGCAGAGGCATAGCAAATTTATTCCTAAAGCAAATTTGTTCTCATTCATTCTTATCAAGAATCTCGTTTATGGCAGATGAAGGTGGTTACATAACTAAAACCAGAGACCCCCCGAGTGTCTGACTTTAACTCCAAACCTTCTGTTATTGAAAAACTGGTCCTCAGTTTGCGATTAGAATGGGTCCTCATATGGAAAGCTACTTCTCTTCTGAAATATATGTTTTTTTGACAGCTTGTCACATTTTGGAACTACTTTAGCAAATCATCTGCAAATTGAGAAATGTCAGTCTTCGCGATATATATATATATATACATTCACACACACAGAACTGCAGTGCAGAAATATTTTCAAAATCTTGCCTGGCTAGTTTAACTCAGTTTAGTTGGATTTTAAGCATGATGTGAATTTTCCAGCCTTTGGAGCCTATGGGTGAGTGTAAATAAGGTCAATGGTGGTTTCAAAGCATAGAAGACAAATGAAGACAGGAAGAAAAAAAATGAAGGTTACTTACCAGTAACCAGAGATATTTGCCTCCAAATATCCACACTCCTAGTTTCATGTGGCAAAAGTGCCCATCTCCAAGAGTGAGGATACACAGAGGTAAGTTATGATGGACATAAGCCATTTCTTGATCACACACGCTGAAACTATAGTAAGGCCACTTTCGGCAGATGGATTATCAGCAGCACAAAGACCACTGCGTTCATGTGGTCGTGACCAGATTTGGAGGAATGAGGAGGCCCCAAAAATATCACTTTCTACAGTTATCTTCCTCTATGCCAGTCTTTGATGTGTCATGATTTTAGGTCAATAACAGTTTGCTCTAAAACTGTAGAAAGTAGGAAGGAGATCGGTTTGATCAAAATTCAGTAGGCAGAGGTAATACCATCTGCTGAAGTCTAGGAGTGTAGAAATTAGAGATGAAAAAATACAGTAAACAAAAAATACTTGGCAAGTTTATTGCATGCATGGATCTCAAAGTACTTTAAAAAGATGGGTATTATACCCATTTTACAGAGGAGGAAACTGAGGCACAGAGAGGTTAAGTGGTATAGACGAAGTTATGCAGGGAGACTAGTGACATGCTTGAGATTAGAGCACAATCCCTTTATTCCCCAAGTTCCTCTCCTTATATTCAGCAGCAGACTGTATCTCTTCACTAGACCCTTACCACATTCCTTCTCATCCCTCCAAAACAAAGCTCCATCTTCTTTGCCACATAATTATTTCTTTCCATTTGCAAGATTTCTCCAGTCTCGAGTATGAGCCATACAAACACCTGCACATTTGTCACCGTTTTGAAATTCTGCTCTCTTCTTCTACCCTGCTTTTCCCTTAACACTGAAGAACAAACTCTGCTGTGACCCTAGTGTCGTGCCATACTTCACAAATATACCCAAACTTAGCTCAAGGCTTTGCAAGAGCAGCAGATGAGCCAACACCTGAGTGCTGCAGCAGCAGGCTCGCTGCTTCTGCCTCCCTGCTGGGCTCCGGCCTGGACTGCCTGTTCCCTGGCCCTTCTGAAACATGTGGCACCTCGCCTCGGCTGAACAGGGGACACCTGAGGCAGGTACGAGCTGGAGCTGGGCACAGACGTAGCTCCTCGCTGACGGAGGCAGGGGACTTGCTTGGGTGAAGCCACGGGAGCCGCTCACAACAGTGCCCGGGGAAGCTGCTCTGCTGCCTGACACCGAGCAGCAGCCACTTGGTGAGACTGGAAGGGTCTCTCTGTGTTTCAGACTTGATTTTGCCAGCCTGTGCCTGCCTTCCTTCCCCTGCTCCCCTTCTGCCCACAGCTAGCCTTGGGTATGCCCACTGTTACCAGGATGGGATAAGGTATGAGTCAGGGTAAAGAGCAAAGGCAGAACATGGGCTTATTTCCCTCTCCTCTCCCGCAGTCACTGGTGCGTCCATTCTCCTCTGCAGTCTCCCTCAGGGCAGTTTTACCAGGGAGTCAGTCCCCAGCTTTTGTTCCAGACCAGAGAGTGACTCACCGGAGCTGCAGACCTGCTCTACACCCCTTTGCTATTTCCTGAGCTCAGGAAGGGAATAGATAGCGGAAGACTCCCCATGTGAAATAGAGGGACTCTGGCAGAAAATGACTGGTGGAAGGCGACACACACTCACCGCATCCCCAAAGAAACTACGAGATTATTACCTCAAACAGGGATGTATTTCATAAATGAGTAGTAAATATTTCTCAGACTGGCATCTGAGCAATTAAAGACGTCTGCCTCTCTTTTCTCCATACTATTGTAATCTTTTAATAGAATTACAGGAAGCCAACGAATGTACCTTGTTTTAAAAGATTTTTCCATACCATTCGGTATCGCTGAGAGGCCTGTGCCAATCACGCCTCCTCCCCTCGCTCTGCCCGCTGGAGCCAGCAGTTCCCACCACCTGCAGCCTTACTCCGGTCTGTGAGGGCGCCTGCTGCCTGACAGCAAGTGCAGGCAGGATCGGCTTGTCCTCCCTATTCTTCTCATACGCGCATCAAATTCACAACGGTGCAACAAGAGCTTTTCTTTAAATTTAACCAAAAAGAGAAGCTGCCCAGAGCAAATCTCTCAAGCACCTGGAAAATTAACTAAGCTTATAGTTGCAAAGGATGATCCTCCAGCATCACCAATAAACATCAGTAATTCATCCAGATAAGAAAATTTAGTGGAGTTACACTTGCCATACCAAACTATATTGTAAAGGGGAAATTATACTGTTTAGTCCAGACATCTAACTTGTATTATAGAAATGGAAAGTACAGTTTTAAAAGGGTGACGCACAGGACACTACGGAAGAGATTACAACAGCTCTTCTTCTTCTCGCCCTCGATATTCTCTCCAGGTAAACATTGCCCCCCCTCCCAGGTTGGGCATGGAAGAAGGTACAAGCATTTCCTATGCTGCTGCCATCCAGAAGGCCTAGTGCTCAGGTGAGACGATGAAAAATCTTTTCTCCTAACGTCCGGAAAGGTTATGCCTCCCTCATGAATCTCACAGTGACTGCATCTAGTGGTTGCATACAAGCAGCCCCACAGGTTGACTGACTGTTAAATGTATTTGATGAAAGAAAATAGAAACTAAATTATGAAAAAGGACAGAGGGTTCAGAAAATCATTAATGACCGGAAAATGAGTTTTTGACCTATTTGCAGTCATTAGTGCTTTTGTGAACCTTTCTGGCATTTGTAAAACTGCTGTTGTAGTTTACCTCAACCATTTAGACCAATTATAGACAGCAGGGAGAAGTGTTTATACAGAAGTTAGCTTGGGGTTCATTATACTTGCATTCTACCAGAAATTTCTAATTACTGTCAGAACTTATTTGGTTGCTTTTTGACTGCATTTCATAATTGCTAACGCTTATCATATTCATAACACACAATTAGCACATAAAAATGTTTCTATATATGGTACATGAAGAACATAACATTACACAAGAAGCACAACACAAAAAGCAAACACAATGAAGCAAACAAACCATATCAAATTATATGGGAAAGAGCTCGTGTCTTACCTATGTTTAAACTCTTTATTTCTTTATAGAAAGGGAACAGAAGAAAAAAGAACAAACAGTTAGCTGAAGAATAGATGGTAAAGCAAACATAGTATTTGTTTTATTTTACAAAAGGACACAGGAGAAGATATCTCTTTTCAGCACTGGCCTTAGGTTGGTTTACGGATGAAGAGCGACTGGGAGTGATAGAGTTGCAAGCTAGTTCCCTAGTAGGATACCCTGCCCCCACCCCCCACCCCCCATATATTTTACAGGAAACTTTCCAGACCATGGAAAGAGTTTTCACATGAAAACATGTGTAGCTTGTGTGCTAGGAGCGAGAGGAACTGGCAGTTTTCCTAATACAGAACTGAGAAGGGTTTTGTCTGCCAGTTGGAGGCAACCTCTTTAATAAAAATATTTTTTCCAACAGGCTACTTCTAAACAAATTTCTACTACGCATTTTTTTTTTTCCTCTCCCCCAGTCTCTAAAATAATTGCTTAAAGCAAGTTTGGATGCTACTTGGTATCTACTTAATCCCATCAAAGCAAATCTTAGGGTAAAAAAAGCCTTCTAAGCGAGCAGGAAGATACTGTACAATGGGAGATATATAGTATTGATTGATCCCTAGTTACCGTCTAGACACAAAGTCAAAGGAAAAGTGTTCTTTACTTCCCAGAAGTAAATTAATACATTCTGCACGCCACGGCGTTTCACTGTGTTTATGTCATTTCCATTTAGGAATATCCACTGAATGAAACAAAGAGGTGCATGACTGCTGAGCTGCAGCACTCAAAGCACAGCCCCGAACTTGCAATACCAACGTTAAGCGTGACACGAGACACTCTTGAGTCAAAATTCCTATTAGCCACTCAGATCAGGCGCCTTCATAAAGGACAGTGTGAAGAAAATATTCACACTGGGATATTCTGACTTATAAAGCTACTCAAGATTTATGTAAGATTTATGCTTCTGGCAAACCAAAATTACATCCGTTGTGAATAAAGTGATGTATGTGCTTTGTAACACTTACGGACGTACTATTCGTAATGTTATTCAAGCTCATTGATACTAGCTGAAGACTCTGCTCTTCTTCATACTTAAATGGCTCAAATCTTCAAACTCTTACCCATGTAACTTGTACAGATTTTAAGATGACCACTGAATCACAATTACTGCTATAGATGATGTTTGCTGCAATGGACCTTAATTCTCTTTAGAGGAACAGGGGGCAAAAGGCAGCGCTGCAAATCCTAAAAATCTGTGTGTCAAGTCATTTGCAGCTGTCCAACAGCACTCAAAATACAATAGCTTTACTGTTCATTGCTAACAGTTATAACAGAAGGTAAAGAAACTACACTATGGAACACAGACTTTCATAAAAGAAAAGAGTAAGTGGACAAAAGCAGATTAAGTCCATCTTCTGTTTCTTTACTGATGTCCTTTCCCATTTTCCCTCACACGTGCTGAAAAGCTCAAGTTCTCCCGTAGAGAGAAAGCAAAGTACTCAGACTAATGCTGTTGTAAACTTGGATACAACATTTTCAAGTATCAGGTGTGCTAGGAAGCTTTCTCACTGGCTGATATTGGGAAGTGAGGTGCATATAAATGCCTTATATTAAGTATCCTAATTTGAAAATGTTTCTCTTCATCTATAAAGCTGTAGTCCTATTTACTAGAAAGCTAAACAGAACTGAACAAATTAGAAAAAAAAAATCAGCATATTCTATATAATGCAGAGTTATACTGTACATTGATATAAATATTTCTAGCAGGTCATGCATCCATACCAGCTACCTTCTGTGGTTTATACTGAGCTGCTAGCAGAAAGCACTGGATGATCTGTGACTTCCTTTTTTTAAAAAAATATAATGAGGCAGCCTGATGGTGTATGAGGTAGGTGTCAGAGAGCGATTTCAGAGTAGAATTGGCCTGAATTGGATCTCTTTTCTCTTATATAAATCAGAATTCACAACAGTGACATCAACAGAATGACATGAATGGAAGAGAGGTGTAAAATAGAGCTAGGCCTCCTATTCTCTAACAGTTCAATCATTTTGCACTTTTTCCCACTAATTAAAAACTAAAAGTACAGTGGAAGCACAGGAATAGGTTATTGGCCATACCATTAAAAAAAAGGCTAATGACCTAAATTCACTCAATGTACTTTTCCGCTACATCCAATTTATAAGAGCACTAATCCTATTGCCTGAGCGGGCCGCAGAAGCATCAGAAGGCAGCCCGTGTAAGCTGGTTTTCCTCATTTTTCTGCAAATACTCAACGATGCTGTAACTATAAGGTCCAGTTACATGAGTTACGGTTTGAATCAATAGCTCTTGCCTCTCCTAGAAGAATGAAAAGAGGAGATGGAACAGAAATGGGTGAAGTGGTACACTCTACACTCAAGACTTCCCTATTAAGTGACCGAATCTGAATGTTGAGGGGCGGGGAGGCAGGGCATGGGGGGGACGGAGATACAATCTTAAAGAGTTCTCATGATGCAGAGTGACTCTGTATGTCAATCTTACTCGCGCTTGCCAACCTACAGAAAGACTTACAAGTATGGGAAAGAAGTGGGAAAGCGGCTCTCAAAACCATTGATAGGAAAACCTTCCTTCTAACCTTGTAAGACTGTTATACCTTTGCTTATCACTGTGGCTCAATACCTAAGGGCAGTCAATTCTGTAGTTTTCAAATCAAAACTGAATGATATATAGTACTGAGGGGAGATTGTATCAAGTGATCACCAACAGGACAGAAGGTGGTTTGTGCTTTTTCTACAGGCTGGTTTGTACTCTTTAGTCCTTCTCTATAGTCATTGCTCTGATAAGCCACAAACTTTGAACTATGCATTTCTGTGCCCCATTTCTCCACTGGAATTTAAATAGGTTGAAAGTGACAATGTTTTACAAAATTATAAAAAGTAATGGCAAAGGCTGATTTGAGCACAGGCTACAGAAATGAAGTGCTAAGATTAACACCTTACCTCAGCTCCAATATACTAGTAACATTCCTGGATGGGAAGATACGCCGAATATAATTAAAATCTCCAACAAACAGACTTCCATCAATACCCACTGCCAGTGCTACAGGGGCCAAAAGCTTATTTCCTTCTGCCAGACCATTGCAGCTAGGACAGGATATGCTTCTTCGGCGCCCATTCCCCATAATGCTGGTTATCACCGCCGGCTGCTGAGTTAGAAACTGATTTTCTCCGTTGCCTTTGTGCAATATACCTAATAACGAAGAGGAGAAGAAGTGGTTATTACAATCATTCATGGCAGGGGATTTAAGGTAGTTCTCTTTCAACAGCCGCTGTGAAGGACTGTACACTGAAATGACTCCAGCACTTGGTTCTTCAACGGTGCAAAAAGAGTGAAAGAGCTTTGCAGTAGTAAAAATAAAGGTGTCATGAAGATTCTCTGTTAAAAAACACACACATACACAACCACAGGCCCAAACCTAAACCCAGAGCTCTTTAGTATTCTTTAGGAAAGAAAATACTGCCATACGTCCCTCTGGCCTGGCACAATGGTTTAGACTGTCTTATTAACAGGGAAGTGAGAAGGCAAACAGAGAAGAGGACATGTTCCTTATTTGTGTCCCTGGATCCTCTCACTCCAGTTTCCGATGTTATGTTTTGTTTGGAATTTTGTGCCAACCTTATTGTTTCCACCTCTCAGTCTTTCACACTTTTTTCATGGAAAACGAAAAATGAGAAATGGAGATGTCAGAGGAGAGGACAGCACAGAAAATGAAAGGATAGGAGAAAGATGAAACTCCTAGAAGGGCTGTGAAGGAGCAGTGATGAAAGGCAAGAGGGAAGCTAGTGGTAAGGATCTTTATTAGATTTCAAGAAATGCCTTTAAGATAGGATTTCCTTTCAAAATATCTGTTCAAAGAGCAGACCCCTGCTCCAAGAAGGGAGTGGATTCTCTGACAGCGTGACCATTTTCAATGTATCAAAGATCATACATATCTGGCCGGAAACTTTTAGCCTCGTGTTCTTTTGGAAATGCAGTTGTATGATCCTAATGTAAAGTAACTGGCTCCCCACTGCTGACGACAGTGAGTGTCACACACTATCCAAATGGCTATCTTAACAGCATTTGATCCACTGCACAGCACTTAAAGTGTGTTCAAATAGCCTGATCTGGCCTATTCTGAACAGTACTATAGATTTCTTGAGCAACAATATAGTTTGCAATTTGTTAATGCCGGGATCAGCAGGGAGGCTGTAGAAAACACTTTGCAGGGATCAAACGCAATACATGCTAAACATTCAGCTCCCTAAGGATCCCTCATAAAATGTGAAGACCAGGAATATTCATCTTAGGATATGAAAAGACAAAGAGAAGTGAGGAAAAAACAAACAGGCGACAAAAGGAAGAGACAAATGAGACTCAGTATCTCATCACAGACTCATAGTCCTTCTAAGCCCCATCTCAGATTAGAGGGAAAAAGGTCAAACAAGAGGACCCAGGAACTGCTGTGGTTAAGATCAGAAAAAACAGGGACGGAAGACAGAAAAACATTACAGGGGAATAAACGAACAGCTGAATAGAGGATAAAGATTTGGACTTCAAGAAAGTCATGCTGTACAGAACAGTAAAACATCTGTTGAAATTCTACAAAAATTTTCTGACAAGTGAAACATGTCCCATACATTACTGAGATAAGGATGAAACAAAAAGAGTGGAGAAACTGCATTTTTAAAGTGTAAATATAATGCAAATAGAAAGCATTCACAGACAAAACTCCATATAATGCAGAAAATACATGGAATTAACTAACTCACCACTCTTGACATTAAGTACATGATGTTTATCCAAAGACCATCCTCCTAAATTTGAAGGATCTAGTTCAAATCCTTGCAGCAGTGCTGTCCTCTTCTCCCATAAAATGAGACTGGGGCAAGTCTCATATTCAAAACCCACAGAAACTGAAATAAAATAAAATACAATTTAATATACTTGCTGAACAAACACTGAATTAAATGTACAGAGCACAGTCAAATCGTTCAGCATTCCAGTTCCCCAGCCCTCTCCAGAAGATGGAGTGATTATATTCCTTTCTTTTATTCTACAATATTAAATTCAGATCTTTGACTAGACACAAATTTGAAACTTCATTCACATGTACTCCGCAGGGATCTGATCACTTCTCTTTGAATAGCTGGCATTGGGAAGCGACTGGTTTGGTGGGAGAAGAGCGAGAAATACGATTTTTAAAATGTAATAAAATTATTCTATCAGATAACAGGACAAGATGAAACTCTTAATTTGCCAGGTGCTCACAGCATTTTTTTAGTGTGTTCATTTTACATACCATATACCAAGGAGCAGTGAAAACTTTGTGTGCTTTTAAGCACAGACACACACACTGTAAGCATTACTCAGGAAAGAAACATGCAATAATGTGAGAAAGAAAAGCTATGGCAAAGCTGATTTTAGAAAATATAGAAAAGGAGTTAGATTTTAAAAGTAAGTTTTCTTTCCACACTGGCACAGCTCTGACAGTGATTTTTAGCATTGTTTGAAAATTGTTCTGATATTCAAATGAAAACTTAAAAATATTATGAAGATCACTCTTTTTCCCCACCCACTAGAACCAAGTGAACTAAAAACAGCTATAGAGCTACAAGACTGAACAGCATTAGAAAACCACCATTTTCATTTCAAATGTATTATACCACAAGAGGCTACAATAACAGCATGCATGAAAATCCAAATGCACTGAAGAATGCCAGCCAGTCCAGCACGAGGTTCATTAGTTAACTGAAAGAAAATAGAAACATAGTGATGGACTAGGTTTCACCTAAATTCCTGTGGCCGGTTTTTCCCATTGTCTGGTCTAAACCTTCTAAGTCAGCTACTGACCAGGAAACACAGGCATGTTGATGGAGTTTAGACCCTCTGAACGTGATGTTTAATGTGTAAAAGAGACACAATACAAAGATAAATTGTGTCAGGAAGACAAGAACTGTTTGGTCTATATTTGCTTCTCCATAAGAAATCTTTGCACTTTTCTTACTAAGAATTACAGATGTTATTTGGAAAGTTTTGGAGCTTGTATATGCTGACTTACCTACAGCATCTGACAACCCATAAACCTTCTGACCATATGCATCTGTTTTGTCCCAGATAAATGTATATGCCAAGTTGGGAGATGCCTGAAATGATTTTTGAAACAGATGCCCTTCTACCGCTACCATCAAATGAACTTTGATTAGATTCAGCGGCACAAGTGACTGAGTCATGGCAATCTTAAGTAAGGATTTGTATCCAGCAGTACGGGAACTCAGGTAGCTGAGCTTTATACTAGAGCCAGGGATCTCAATTTCTTCATGAAGAACCTGAACAGGAAAAAGATCAAACATGTTACGTTAGTGCTTCATTATATTTTTTTTAGACCAATATAGTCTTGTATATTCTTACGAACTTAAGACTTTCCACTGCTGGGAATGGTTATCCTCAAATCAGTGCAGTGATGCAGCTCAGCTGACATTTCTGAACAAAAAATTATTTGGCACCTGTGTACACTTCTTTTTAAGAGCCCACTGCTGGCAAAAGTGCAAATAAGTACAAATAGTTCTACTGCAAGTTATATGCAAGGGGAATATAAGAAACGCAGTCACAGAAACCCGCCACTTCCACTAACAGTATAAAGTAAAGACTAGCTGAATAAAGTAGTGAAACAACAGTACCAGTACAGTTTTCCTTTGTCCTAAATAACATAGGAGAAAACAGCCTGTGGTTAGCAGCACACACCAAGTCTTTGCAAAATTCTCTTGAAACACCTCAGCTGTCAACTAAAATAGAGAGATATACTTGATATATTGCATAATAATGAGAAGGTGCAAGGTAGTCAACGATAAAAGTGTCTGGGCGACATAAACCTGGGATATCTCCTGCAGACCTCATTAGAAAACCTGCTATCTGTCACAATAAATGCAGCTCCACAGAGGGATTTGCTACAGCAATTCCAGGGGACAAATGGTGACTCTGTGGTAAGCGCTCAGGTCAGCACTAGCATCTGACTTCGGATTTCTATATCCTTTTCACTCATGCTGTTCTTACCTGGGTTTCTGGTACGATGGGATTCCGGTCAGGAGCATCACTGAAGAAAGTTGAAAGTGGTGACGAAATGATGACTGGATCAGGACGGACAAAACCACTTAGATCACAGCTGGGAATGGAGTTCTCCTCTGTCTTCATCACAAGTGTGTCCATGGCATAGAAGCTATTCCACGGCAACCATACTGTCCTTTCCTGACTCATAAATGGGGCCCGTTCAAAGTGCAAGGTTAGAGATGCTCCGCCATTTGCAACCAAGTCGAACCTAGAAAAATGGGGGCTTTAGAAGCGACAAGACTGAATAATTCCAGTAATAGCATTCCTGGCTAGTGAAACAGGTACATAGGTATACCTATAGCTATAGTTCTATTTAAAGTGTCATGCTTCCAATGATCAGTAATGGGATTTGAACCTCTGGCAATTAGACAATTGAAATCCAGCCAAGACAAGCAATGATTTGAAGTCACCCGGACAAATCTTGTTCCTATATAGTATAAAATCTGTATTACATAATTAAAAAATACACAACAACCAAACCGCCGTTACATACAAAGCCAGCAAAGAAGCCAAGTTCATACTGAGCTCGACACTGCATTAGCCTTTTCCTAAAAGATGCTGTCCATCAAGCACAGAATGGGAAATACGACAGTAAGAGAATACTAATGAAAACTTTTGCTGTTTGTGTTCTACAAATAAGATAAGAATTCCTGTCCCCAGGAAAACTGATCTATCATTTTCCAGAGAGTTTAGATATTTAATCCCAGCCCCCTACATTATCACAGCAGTAACGTGGCGCTGTGCAGGCATTTTGAAATCTGGCCTAAACGAGTAAAATACTTCTAGGCTGTTCTCACAAGAGAAGTAGGTATCAGTTGTTTCATGTAAATGCTGGCAAATTAACAAACTCCTCAATGATTTCAATAATTTATTCAGATCTAAATACAGTTCAGCTCACCTTTTACTGTAGTATTAAACCACTGAAATCAACAACGTTATACTTTTATGATAACAGAATAATACTCTAGGAAATGTGGAAATGAAAACTTCAGTTGACTCCTATTAATTATTTCAATTCAATTGTTTGCATGCAAGATCAAGATAAAATGGCAAATGTTTACAATGCATGTGTCACAGATATACTGTTTTAGTTACCATAGCCAGTAAACTAGATAAACCATGTCACATTGATTTTTGTTTATCTGAATTTGTGTGCATATCAAATCAGCTGATACAGGGGGAAAAAGCACTTTTTTGCACAGCAGGAAATTGTCTAAGTATATTCAATTAGAATCTTTTGATTACAGAAACTCAAAAGATAGTGGATCTTCAAAAGGAAAGAAAGGCAGAAGGGAACTTTTAACAAAATATACTATTCTATAATGATGCTACTTTTTTTTTTTTTTGGCAGTGTTAGCCTGCCTTGCATTTTAAAATAAAATATTTCTGGTCTCAGCTGGATATTACTGTCCACAAATGTTTTCATAGATACAGAGCAGTTTATTTGAAAGGAGTCTGCCTGCTAACACATTATTATCAGAAGTCAGCCTTTTCATATTTACTTGCAGTTAGTATTCAAAATGCCATATGAAAAATTACTTTTGTGTTTACTTAATAGCTCTTTGCCCTAGGAGGAATGCAATGCAGGATACCACATGGTTCCATTAGATCACACCATCTGTTAATCAGCAAAGATACTACATATGAAATCGGTACTCAATGAAGCAAGCAAACTCACGTGCCATCCTGACGAGTGATGGTATAGCCGTACTTTGGATACTTGACAAATGACACATTGACCCCAACTAGAGGAGTTCCATCTGTAGTCACCACTTGGCCTCTTATAAGAGATACAAGACTGAAAAAGCAAGATAATTAAAGGTATTAAAGCTAGTTACAAAAGCAAAGTTGCATTGTTTATAAACTGAGTAGTGGAACACATGTGCCTCATTTACCCTAAATCCAATTTACTCCAAAGATTTTTAGAATACTGAAGATACCAGCTCCCTCTATATACTGAAATCCAGAAACTGCTTATCTATGCAGTGAAGTGTGTGTATACAGAATGGCAGTTAGTGCCTTCCTTGTCTAATGAGGCTTTGTCTCATTGTTTAACGAGGCTTTGCAGAGTAGAAAGCTACCCCACATTCAGCCAAGCCAGGACTATGACCCTGAAGTCCCACTGAAATAACGATTGAGCACTTGTCAAAAACCTCCCTGGGCACAATAGTGTGTCTGTGGATGCCTAATACAATTGAAAAATATGGTGTAATGCCATACCTCTTTTTTATACAACTAGTTTTCCAAATTAAGGTTCACATTCCTTCATCTTAGGGAGTGACTGAGGTTTGTACACTGCATTTGGTCCCAATTTGTAACCCTTGCTTTTCACTTTGTCAACAGGAGAAAGGATTTGGTTTTTAAGGCCAGCTTTATGCACAGGCAAAATAAAGGGTTTTCTTAGCCAAGAGGTTAAGCGACTTTGCTTAACCTGAAGGAGATGAAGAGGGGTTATTCCTGTAAGAGGCACGGTCAGTCGTCTTCTCTTTTGAGAGTGCTTTGCTGCTTCTAAGTGCACAGCGGGCAGAAATCGCTGCTGCCCGCCTGGCTGCATTCTCAGCCTCCTGAGCACTGGAAGCAGCAAGCCCGGCTTCTCCCTGCTCTGCTGCTCTCGCACGGCCAGTCTGTTCCTGCCCCTCTCCTCTCCCAGCTGGAGAGGAGGCTCCATCCCCTTTTCCACCTTCCCTCTGCCCTGAGAGAAGCAGATTGGTGAGTGGGGGAAGCTGCACAGTAAAAGGGAGAAGCTCCTTGCAGATACTTTCTATTTCTACACTGGAAACAGAGAAAAAGGAGAAGGCGGTCCTGGAAAACAGGGAGAAAGTTAAGTCCCACTGCAAGCCATTATCTCAGGGATTGCAAAATTGCATTTTGCTGTAGTCCTAGGTGAAAAGATTTCTATTTCAGTCAGCATTACGCGCTTCCAGCATCGTCCACCACCTCTCATCTGTAGCTATAGAGCACCAGAAAAGGAAAAGCCCCGTTTCTGAACCGGCTTTGCGCCGGCAGGACTGCAGCTGCCCCTGCACCTTCGCAGGCTTCAGGCACACCCACGGGCACAGCAGCCTGACACCGCAGCGTCCCACAGTCCGAGCGGCAGGACAAGGGCATCAAACCGAGCTGTGTTTTGCCCCAGAGTGACAAAATGCAGTTGGATTGTGGGACAGCTATGACGCTTGCGTTATCCCCTACGCTCGCCTTTCTAAAGTGATGTACACATCAGAGAACATCTATTTCCATTAGTAATATCAGGGGTTGTTTTCAGGTCTTTTCTGTTAACTCTGAAATGTTCCAGGTGCTGTGATGTAAATTTCTAACTGTATTATACTGGCTGTTTAACAACTACTTCCTCATATTTTTATTCCAAACAAGTATTTTCCTCAATATTACATAAAAAAAAGAAAGTAATTAATGAAAACGAGCCATTTCTGTTACTTTTCTGTTAGAACTTTCAACTAGGTCTTGAGCCTCCAGGTCAAATTTTACTTTCTGAAATCAACATTCTGTAACAGAATATAGAACTGAATAGAAATCGATACCTGTTGAGAAAACCTACTTGGGAATACATTGGACCAAGATAATTGTCTTGGCATTATTCATTTTGCTTGAATTATTTTATGTTACAAATGCACAGAAATAGTTGTAGAAGACAGTCACTCAAGTTTCTGTAACGGAGCAGTGCAGAAAGAAGATTTAGAAAGAAATCATATGGCAGAAGAGAACTAATCACATTCACGACAATTTTTCTACCTTCAATTCTATTTTTTTCAGGAAATAATTGAGTAAGAACATTTTGGCCAATAATCTTCCTTTTTATTTCTAAAATGCCAAAATGTGGAACACAATGGATATTAAAATGTGCAGCTAAAATCTGGATTTATGAGAAATAATATGTTGACTAATAGTCACACATAGGACAACCTTTTTTTTGGTAATCTTTTAAAGATGTAACTGACGAATTAGCTGATAAGTTCAGTGGTAAAAACAACCCCTTAAAGTAAATGTGTAAAAACACGTTGCTATTTTGTTTCCCCTGAAAACTTCTCTTCATCTTGTTTCTGCATAGAAACGATCAGTAAGAGCTAAATAATTTTGCAATCAATACATTTTGTTATTTATTGCTTTAGTAGGATAGGAAAGAACAACATTTTCTTATACTAGTACTGGAAAAAGTCATAATGACTATTTTGTCCCACTTTTTCATATCTTTCAATGGACTGAGAGGTTGAGCTAAGAAAAGAGAGAAGCCATTATCCTTCATGGTAGCTACTTCTCGAGACTATGGCAGCTTCAGTATACACTGAACTTGGAGTCTAACCCTGTGGCACTTTTAAAAGTCAAACCCCTTAGTTTTAAAACTTTCAATTTGACACCATGCATTAGATTTGCCTAAAATTGGTACCAAAAATATCAGCTGAGCTATTGAATGCTCAAAAGCACCTTCACAACTTAGAGGCTAAGACCAATTTTAAAACGACATTAATATGCCATTTGCAAGGATATGTTAAAATACGCAATGTACTTCAGATGAATAGAACCGAACTAAGATTCCTGCCACCGGGAACCCTAGAAAAAAGATTTTTTTTTTTTTTTAAAGATCTAAAATTTCAAATGAGATTTTTTTCAAAGGAGCCTCAGGACTGAAGTGCCCAGCTCCCGCTTAGTCTAGAGCTCTAATTCTTAGACTGCTTTGAAGACTCCAACTCATATCCATACATAAACAACGTGATTATTTCTAATATGATTTCTAATATTTCTTGGATGGCGCAAGAATGTCTGTGCATCACTACACTCATCTAGAAACTGGAATGAGAATCACCTGCTTTTGCAAAATACTTCAATACTAGGAATAAAGCGTGGGATGATGTTAATAACACAACTAAACATTGTCAGATGATAGGGGAATACAGATACAGGGAATACTCTAATTTTGATTCTGAGTGGCTTAATGAGGCAACAGCTCAAGCACTGGTTAGCATACAATATGTGACAGGAAACTGCTTGCTCTTCTTCACTCAAGGAAATTTTGCTGACTAACATATATAGGGCAGCATGTACCAACCAGCCTGTGGACTATATGCTTTTTATGCTGTAGCCTGTATTCCTTTTTGGACAAATTCTTCAGACTCATGAATTAGTAAGCTTCTCTCTTGTCTTGTTTTCCTTTTCATGCAACACTGCAGAAAATTGCAAGATTTCCCTCATTTTATTTTTACAGAGCTGATGAGAAAAAAAAAAAAATCACAACAAATTTAGATGAAAACTGAACAATTTTCTTCCGTTTTTCCAAACAACTTCATGTGTGTACGCATAGAGTATTTTATACAATAGAATAAAGACTATATTATATAGAGTAGGATGCAACAGAGCTTTTCTAATAGAATATAGAAATTATTGTGCTATTTGAGCATCATAGGAATGAATGCAACGAGGACCTGCCTGGTCCAGAAACATTAGGATCCTCATTTTACAGACAAATATTTAGTGACTTGCTCTACATCTCCCAGTAAGCCTATAAAGAAATCCTGAACTGAAAAAAGTTTCCTGTAATGAAGTCCAATCTTTTGGGCGTTATCGCAAATGAAGTTCTTTCTTCAGTTTTAACTTTGGAAATACGAACATAATTAACATGTTCATCAATCTCTTAGCACCGTTCCATGAAAATATATTGAAATAATATTTATAAATAGGAACACCACTCTTCTTGTAAGCATCCAATGGCATCAAATATCAATTAATAACATGCTGGCTTTCAGATTAATTATACATATATAATTAATAATCATGGGGAGAACAGACATAGAACAAGAAATCCAAGAAGAAAATGAAACCCTAGTCAGCTGTATTGATGCAAGGGAAACAGCAAGTAAAACAGTTTTATATAAGGAATAAATAATAAACCCCCCTATGTTAATGTATTTTTAAAACAATTTGAAATGTTATTCCATTATTGAAACTTGTGTTAACGGCAGTAAATAAAATGCAACCTCTTTCTAACTGGAAAACAGTTTGCATTTTCACTGGTTCTAGATTGCAGTCTGAATAAAAGATAAACCTCAGAAGCTCTTACTCATTGGAAGGAACCTTCCTCTAGGTTACGTTAAAATGCCAATAAAACCGAGTGCTATAAAACAAAGGCCACATCATAAACTGCAAAAGAGTGCCCTCCATGGGAATGATGCTCAAAATGGAAACACAAGAAGTACCTGAAAGCAGCATCTCATGTTAAAACATGAATAAAGTCTCTGGGAGAAATTTTCCCACGCAATGCACAGATACAGCGTCATATTTACAGCTGCTACCTGCTGTTGAAGGGATTTTCTCCTGGGATGATATGAGTGCTGTCCTTCCCCACCAAGAGCTTGATTCGATCATAGAATGACTTCACAGCAGGTGAACCAGAATGGCTCTGTTGTATGATGTCAAGAGGATCACGTGAACCCCGGCACAGCAGGCTGTTTTGACAAGTAGACTGGAGGCAGCAGTCTGGGTCTAGGCAGTCAACCAAGCCGTCTGAAAGGTAAGAATCATCAAGATTCAGCTGGCTGCACAGCTCTGTCAAGCAATAATATCTAATGCACATCTTAAGGCAGTGGGAAAAAACGTTAATGTTTACTCTTCCTAACATCTCTACGCCATATAACTGGGAAGCAAACCAATAACGCAATGAGGATGAGACTTTCTCAAGCACACCGGTTAAACACCATTACCGCTACAATCAATTTACACCAGTGTTAGATGAGAATCAGTCCCAAAGAGATCTGTTAAGGATTGAAATTAGGAAGAAGGAATGGTGGAAGGATTACAGGACTTTTTGCTTAGTTTTTTTTTTTGTTTGTGGGCTGTTGTTTGTTTGGGTTTTTTTTTTGTTAAATCTTTCCAACTGTTTGCTTTACACAAAGTTTTTAGATTTCCTTGGTGGGCTGTAAAAGTCTTGGGAATTATGCTGTTTAATTTCATTTTTCCAGGGATATGAGAGAAGGAGATGGGGCTGACAGAGTAAGTTATCTTTACCTAAGTAAAATAAAAATTACATTGTACCCGTTTTGGCAAGTAATAGGGAAGAACTGCTGGAACCCCCACCTCCCATAAATGCCTGAATCAGAACTCGTTCACGCACTTGGGTAAGGAAGGATCAGTCACAAAGCTGGTGGGTTCAGTCATCATATTATCTATTAGGTTGTCCATCAAGAATATTTCTTAAGAAGTATTTTTTAAGAAAATTAGAATTTAAACACCAGAAATTAAAATGGAATCCTCAATGGGGAGACGGATACATACACTTGGTTAAATCACAACTGACTATTTTTAGTACATACAGTAACAACTTCTAGCATCACCCTTTCCTTTGGCATCATAACTTAACTGAAATATATTCTCTCAATGGAATTCTACTGTAATTTAGAAATTAATAACCACCGACTTTAAAATATTACCATCTCTAACAATTTAGAAATGTTTGTTCATCTACTCTGGCAAGAATCAGGCATTCAATCTGCAATCTGCTTAGGTCTGTAAACTGTCAGAGATTCCCAAAGGCTTATTAATCTGATTTTTGAATATGAATATCGCCTGGGCATATACTGAATATCATACACAAGACAGAACATTCCAGCATGTTAGTTGGCAAAAGTACCTCAGAGTGTGATCGTGACTCACGTATTTTCAAGATTTTCAAATGCACAACAGACCAGCATTACCCTACACAGTCATAACTGGAAAGGCAACGACAACAAAGGAAAAACCAACCCAAACCGAAACCTAAAATCTAAACCCAAACTTGCCAAGGTGTGCTGCCAATGCTTCATTCCACCCCCTAAGGAAATTTATTTAGACAAACTACCTTGTTGTGAGAGCTATACGTTGCTTTAAGGTTAGTCGCCTAGTCACATTAAGAGCTCCATTGATCTTGAAACCCTTTCCAATGTGACGGTAGGAATTTTCTTTTTTACTGGAGTCCATTTTCCACCCAGTTTGTATATAATCACTGTGAGGACACCTTTAGCTTCAGATTATAACTCAAGACAGTTTTCCTATTAAGCTCTGAGAACTTTTTCTCAGCATTCTGCGTTCTTTCTCGGTTTGTGACACTTCTACAACTACGAACTTAAAGCTGCTCGCTGTTTAGTCCACTCAGGTCTTTTATTCAGACGACCACCAGTCAAGCGAATCCTATCAACATATTAGAAATAACAGAAGCAAAACACAGGATATAAATTACTCCCTTTGACAAATTTACATTTACCTGTTCAAGCTGCATCATATTTTTGCTATACCTGTTATTAGAGGTAAGCACGTGTTACATCTGTAATGACCTCATCATGCAGCAGATTATGGGATGCTGTGACCGAACACTCCTGATGACACCTTGAACTTTCAATTGGCATATCAATCTCTCGGCATCCTGCCAGTCATGCGAATCACATCTTTATGCTCGCAAGCCCCCTTGGTTATAGTCTGACATTGCAATCTTCAGTAAATTACCCTGTCACTGCCAATCTCACCGTTATCTCACAAACAATCAAGCAGGCAATCAAACTGCTCTGAATTGCCAGTTCAGGACCTGGGAGGCTAGAAACATCTCCATCCAGTCCCAGGCAGAAACCTGTGTACGGTTCCTTTCATGCAGGAAGGTTTTCACGCAGTTATGTGAACTCAGATTTGCATACTTTCATATGCTTACATGAATATTTAGGAGAGACAGGCATATACCGTAATATAAATATACACATCATTTACTTGTTTGGAACATTATTACTTATAATATATGGCTATATTCCCCTGTACTAATTTATTCCCAGATGGCAAGATTCAGGAGTTAGGATATTTTTACCTTATGCCAACTAGTTGATCCAGCTTGTTGCAATGGCAGAACTGAGGTATGTATCTGTTTAGCGTACGCAGCCAGAAGCAGGGCACTGCTGTTTGGTGCCAAAGGCTTACACATCGCTATACTGTTTGTGTTCACAGTTGCATTGCTGCTATTATTTACCTTGCTGCTCTGAAATCTCTGAGTCTATGTATGAAAGAGTATTGACTACTGTCAGAATATATTTGTTTCTGGTTCATGTTTGCCTAATTTGCTATCCAGACGTATTATCACAGAATGGCTCAAGCAAGGCTACCAAAAGCCGACTGCCCAGGACCATGCCCAGGCAGCTTTTGAGTATCTCCAAGGATGGAGATTCCACAACATCTCTTGGCAACCTGTTCCAGTGCTCAGTCACCCTTGTGATAAAAAGGTGTTTCCCAGCCCACATTTGTGCCTGCGGTTGCTCCTCCCCAGGTTCAGGACCTTGCACTTCAGGCGGTTTCTATCAGCCCATTTCTCCAGCCATATTGTACCATTACCTATGAAGTGAATAGTTACAGAATCATTTAGTTGCATTAGACTCAGTTGATTAAAACAAGGGCTTGAAAAAACATACCTTCTGTAAGAGAAAACTCTGCCATAAGCATGAATTTTAATTAGAATTCAGCACTTTGTTTTTTAATATATATTTCGGAGCTTGTCGTCTTCCAGATTTCCTCAGGCACACTGAATTATTTATATGGTTAATTCAATGACAAAACCCTCACCATTAGCTTCACCAAGATATTGCTGCTTTTCATAGCGCACACATCTGAATTTAAAGCGGCCAGTTAGCAGCTCTCTGAAGCTCCGTATGCTTAAGGGAAACGACAGTAGAGGGAGTTAAGACAGTGTTGAACCTCCTCCAACAATTTGAGACCAAAAGAAGTCCTGACTTGGCCTTAACTGAGAAGAAAGAAATAGCAAATTTTGATGTGATTTAAACCGGCAGCACAGGATTAGCTCCCCATTGCTGTTCATGGCTCTTCTGAATTCACATTCTTTTCAAAAACAAAGTGACACGGTATTCCTCTTGATGACTTCATTTCAGCTAATGGATACGCACGTTTCTTGGCCTTCTCTGAACTGTTCCACAAGCTTTTTGGCAGACTTAACTATACAGCAAAATGAAAATTTTAAATTATTACACGAAAGGAAAATAATCTACTTGTGCATGCCATATTTTAAGATGGCTTTATTATTGTGTTCCACTTGAACATCATTACAAGGCCTAAAAAGCACTCAGTAGAGATAGCGATATATTTTTCTGCTGATGTATTTAGAACCTTCATCATCAGTTTTCCTTCACCACCGAAAGTATTCCTCATCACGTTCAGGTGACTGCATTCAGAACTGTGCTACACCTTTCTTTGGAAAGCTGATGCTTGAGCTATTGGGGCTTTTTAAAATTCCTATGAGTCAATTATCTTTAATTTCCACTCTTCTTCAAATACCTGCAGGTTGTGCTTCAGGTTCACTTCATGATGCACGTTAGAATGAGTCAACTTTGACCTGATATCCAGCTGCTTGAGAAAACGCTTTCTGTACCCAGCAGGGGACAATTTTGTTTCCAAAACAAAACTTCTGAGCACATGCTCAGTAGAGGGCATCCTTACACTTCACTAGCTTCAGGAGCTGGTGACTTTCAGAGAGTAATAATTCCTGGAAATTTTTCTTTTTCCAATAAACATTTCAGACTGATGATTAAAATGGAGGCGGGGAGTGGGGGGGAACAGCAGCTACTATGAGCCCTGAGGGCAAAAGGGCCTTTGATCACTCTAAGGGCAAATTAGTTAATTTATCATGATCCGATTTTAATTATGTGTAGTATTAATATACCCAAGGTGAAAGAATTAGAGATGCTCTATCAGATTATCAAAAGAGTAGGCCTTCTCTCTGCCAACACAGAAATATTTTAATTGAGCTCTGAAACTGCACGCAGAACCGTTTCCACAGACAGGCTACTCCACAGCCCAGTACATCTTATCACCAGGAAGTTTTAGCTAATATTTAACTCAAATTTTCACTTTTGTAGCTTGATCTAATTACTGTTAGCTCTACTGGTATACATCATTCAAAATAATTCCTCAGAAGTTCCTGGCGCTAACAAGAAAGGAAATGCTTCGCGTCCTGTTCCAGCCTTATTCCTCAATTAGCCAAACTGGAAAGCCTCTCTGTAAACTGTCAGGATACCCATTATACCACTGGCTTTTATAACAAACTGTGAGCACAACAGTATTTTCAGAACCATAAACCGAAAGCAAAGCTGTCTTCCAGGAAAAGCTGGATTGTAAAATCCCAAATTGCAGTAAAGCAGAATAAACCTGGCTTCTATGTAAACTGGGCGTGTCTCTGAACGCCCCAAAAGCTCCCTCGTGAGATTTTAAAGTACCCTGGAAAATGATGTTGCTTGAGCAACAGCCCCGCTTCATTTGCCCACTCCGGATCCTTGTGCTGCCCAGAGCTCTAGTAGTGAGGGAACCCCTCATCTGGGGCACCCGCTGGAAGAAACTGCTGCAGGTGTAGCTCCAGCTACGCACTGAGCTCGTGGTGGTCCTCCACAGCATGTGAATACTGGTGGATTATTGATGCTCTAACTTCAAACCACGCATCGCTTAGAGCAGAGATGACAACGGGGGCTCCAAGATGAAAACGATCTTAAAAAAAATATGTTCATTTAGTTCCAGTGTGCACGTGGATACCTAGGCAGCAACTGGTGGCTTTTTAAACCACGCAATTTGAAGTCACTGAATTTCTTGCCCTCACTTCTCCATGGGTTATAAGAGCATGTTATTGTAGTAATGTATCCCGTGAGGGACACTGTAAGGATAAGCTGGCTAATGTGTGTAAAGGCGATTAGAGGCTGACACGAAGTTTTAACAAAATCACATAGAAGCACACTCATTAGCTCCTGTCAAACTTACATAATGTCTAGTTTTGACACAGATTTTATATTCGAGCCTACATAACTCACTCTGGCCCCCATCCACAAAAGATTTCAACTACTCATTACATTTAATGTTCTAAAACTGACTATTGTACAGGCTCTGGGAAGGTATTTTCTGCGCCAAGAGTATTCTGGGTATTTATATTGAGAACTTCATAAAAATCTTTTGTCTGTGCTGAATTAGAGACCCCTGCTGAGGCAATGCTTGTTGAGGCAAGCTAAATTACATGATTTGCTTTTGTGCTGTGAAATACTTGTATTATCTTAAATGTCACGAGCCTGATGCTGTATCAAGTCACAGGATTTGTAATTTTCTAAAAGCAATCTTTTTCTAAATGTTTATTGCAGGAAGACACTTCTCTTTTCTTTCTATTTTCAGTTTAATTTCAGAGATGAGTTTTCTAAGACAACTCAAATAAACAGCCTTTCAATCAGTCAAGTGCACTGTCCTGACAGTGAACTTCTCTAGAAATGTATTTTTCTCATGTTTTGAAGAGCATTCATACTGGAGCAGAAAGCTGGCTTTCTCTCATTCATTATCGTTAACATATTGTGCCAAACAGAATTACCAGCTGTATTTCTTGGTGGGGCTACAGCTATATAGCAACAAACTGAAGGGCAAAATTTGCCTTCTGAGATATGCACAACTCTCTTTGGAAAGCCAAGTGGAAATAAATTCAGATGTATTTCAAAAAGAATGTCCACTTTGCATAAAAAACAAGGAATTCCTCATTCTATTTAGCTTAGTATTCTATACTACTATAGGTTGCTTCCTTTCCTTCCACACCCAGTTTTAGCCCAGCTGATTACATTTTGAGGAGAAATGTGATCTGTGAAGTGATATAAGCAGTGATTGCATTTAAGCTTTTTTTTTTTTTTTAACCGATGTGTACCTGCCCCCTCCCTCCTGATCAAATCTGAAACAAATCAATTTAGCAAAATTTTGGTTATTTTCTGTTTCTCTTTCTCTGAGATTACATCATTTAACTATCTTGTCAGTAAAAATTATGAACATGAGTAGAGTAAATTTGAAAGGATGAAAAAGGTGGGAGAAGAGAGAAAGAAGGAAAAGAAAAGCCTAGAAAGAGCAACTCCAGTGGGTGATATGGGACTCCTGCCAGGGCTGCTTCTGCAGAGGCCAGAGTTCTTAAATATCTCTCCCAAATTAACCCATCAAGTTCAGGACAAAGGCCCCTCATACATGAGCTCCTGGTATCAACCGCATCCAACATCTAGTGAAACTAGTCTTTAGAAAAAAAAAAAAGATTTTTGTTATGTATTACACTGTCCACTTTACTTGGAGGCACTGTAAGGTCTAAGGTGAAATGTAGTTACACACACACAATTCATGAAGATACTAAAAACATTTTTCAGTTTAGGAAAAAGCAAATTATTATAAAATATTTACTGTAAGAAGATGGGTATAAATAGCCACTGCAGTGATTTGCTTTTGCAATATGTCAAAAGAAATATGAACTTCCAAAGTAACGTACCTTCTCTCATTCCTCAAAATATCATTTCTAATCCCTTAATTTCCTAAAATAAATCCATGGTGAATTATATGGGTTATACATGTCTATTGGGGGGATTATACACTGTAATCACAATTATAGGTCTTAAAATAAAGCTATTTCTAATCCCTCCAAAAGATGCCTAATAACTATTAGACTACTGAGGAACTGATTAAGGAAAGGGATTAGATATAGAAGTGGCCAGAGTGAGTAAATTATGTAATTCAAACATGTTTTGGGAAACAGAATAATTTTCCAATTAAAAAAGATCTTAAAAGCGAGTCAATGCCAGAAAACCCTTACCTCTCAGTCAGGCTTCCTCCTTAAAAATGAATAAATAAATAAATAGATAGATAAATAAATAAACAAATAAATTAAAAAATAAGAGACTTCCAAGCTTTTCCAGCAAAATAGCCTATGCATCATAGGCACCCTCGACAGGTTCATAATGAAGACGCAGTTAAGTCCACATGTAGATTTGACATGTGATGGTAAGGACAAACACAGGTGCATTTGCCAGTGCTACCTCAGATCAGGCACACCTCTACCTGAACAGCTCTAAGAGGAGAAAACAGCCCTGGACACTCTCTCTCCTCTCTGCTCTGGACTCCCGTTTTATTTACGTAATACACACTGACATCTCATTTAAAATGAAGATTTGTAAGTCTCAACAAGACAGGGACGCATCTGCCCCTTCTAGGAATAAACCAACTGAAGGGCATTAATCTAAAATTGATAGAAAATATTAAGTATAATCTTTCATTTTTCTCTTTTTGAACTACAGTATGGAGTTTGCATTGTGGCAGATAATAAGACAAAACAGGACAAATGGGAATCCCTTTGGAGTCAGTGGCAATGCTCTTGACAGCCATGAAATGAAGACTTGGCCCAAGGCCTTTGAATCTGATTGTGAGATACAATTGCAAGAAGAACGGCTGAACAGTGAAAGAGCACCAAAATATGTTAAAACTGTTGCTGCATGGGGAACAATGGAAGACCGAAAATGATAGTTGCACTTCAGTGACACGCTGAAGCAACTATATTTTAAAAACATAACTAGATGGATGGAAAAGGAAGGAGGTTCAGCTGTCCAGATAAGGATCTCGTTTAGGCAAAAAATTGTATTTTTAGCTACCCTACTGCCTTTCAAAAGAACAGCTTGCATCTTCAGTACTACTCCAGAACTGCTTGCTTATGTTAAGAGAGCAATCATGTTAATGGAGCAGCAAATGAGTTCAACATTGTGCTGCAAATAAACTCGGTTGAGTTTCAAATGAAAAGAGCGACTGGGAGGAGAGGCGATTTCTTTAACTCTCAATAATCTTGCGCTTTATGTGAAACTTGGGGTGCTGGTAACTAGCTGAATCTTTAACATTGATTCCCACAGTACACTTTTCAGCTTCATCTAATGAAAAAACTTAATTTTATCTGTTCCTTTATATACACAGTCACAATTACATAAAGGTGCACCTTGAAGCACACAGCACACATCCCCTCCTCTCCATTCCTACACACTCCTGCGGTCTCCCGTGTGTCAGCATTAATAAACAGAGAGGTCACAGGACGTGTTCCTTACCAGATGTGGAGTGAACCAGACACATAAAGAGTAGTGCAGCTTAAGGCAAAGACAGAACTGCTCTTTGAGATACTAAGTATTAAGTGATTAATGTTATGTTCAGTTTTGAGTTTTGCTGTAGGTCTTGTGACTGACATTTTGACAAACCGATGGGAATGACACGGACTCTGTCCTTACAGCGCATGTTGGAAAGGACCCCATGCCATCTCAAAGAAACCTGAAATCCAAAATACAATCAGGCAAACTGAAACAGCAAAAATCACAAAGGCATCAGAGAGACAGGGGAGTACTGCAGTGCCACACAGCTGGAGGGTAACTCAGCCTGCCCCCCCACCTGCCCCACGTACAAAACAGCGAGGATGAGTCAAAGGGTTTGTCTGGTCGGTTTTTCAGACAGACGTTGCAAGTATGTGGAGAAACAGCTACCTGAACAGGTGCTGAATATCACACCATTATAGAAAAACTCTACTGAAACACAATAAGGATGAGACTATTGGAGAGTAATAATGCTCCTTGCACTAAAGTACTGAGCTAAGGGTCAGGAGACGAGAGTTTCATTTCTGCCCTTATCATAAAATCCCCATGTGAAAATGTGTGGGTCAGATGGACTTTTCAGGTTGTTTAAACCTTGGGACAGGCATAGATTTACCAATTATCTACACTCCCAGAAGAAGCAGTGGGCGGTAATCTCTCTGCCTTTGGAAAAATCTGACTTCAACCTTCAAGAAGTTGAGAACGTCTGAAAAGTTCTCCTCTTTCTTTTTCTTTCAGGTGCAACTATGGCAAACCAGAAACCATGCACTTTGCATGGTAATGCTGATTAACGTTGTATGTCTGCTGTATGGCATATTTATTCCATGTATTCTTAAACTTTGATGAACTGCCATTTGTCTCCCATGAACCAAGTTTTAGAATTTTGCAATTTTAAATCGGGATGAACAGCTGAATGGTTTCACTGGTCATTTTTTTCCCTGTTTACCTGTTTGTTTTACAAGTGCAGAATATTGTCTTGGATAAGTAAGTAAACATCTTATTCCAGTAGTTCTCACAATGTTTTCCAAACTCATGTCTTGTTTTGAGGAACATCTGATGATACATCCATTTTCAAATTTTCCTTTATAATCCTCAAAGCCTGTAAGAACTGCAAACCCAAGTAGTTCCCCGTTTAACTTCTTACATTGCATCTTAACACAAGTTTAGTGGGTTTTCTTGTATAGTTAAATGCAAACTAACGTCATTTGGCCGTTAGATTCTGCCCTTTACAATTCAGTAACAGCTGTAAAGTAAGTTCCAGTTTTATGAAACTGAATCAGCTCTAGCTCTTTTAAAATATTTCTATAAGCACTGATCACATGTGAAACCAAGGAATTAACAGAGGATTTACAGATTAAAACTAGCAGATGATATTCAGATGTGGTTAATATCATGTAATCAAAACCAAATACACCTGTGCCTCAGTTTGGGACCTACAAACAATTTCTACACCCTGAAATTTTATATAAAATTACAGTACTCATTTTAACAGCAATTTTACCCTAGAATCAGCCTTTCAGTTAAACCAAATGTTTCTTTGTAGTTTTAGGAAATATCATGAGTAAAACACTTATTAATCAGCAAACAACAGATGCGCTCTTTAGATTAATTATTGGCCAAAGACAAGTGAACAAGTCTCAAGGAAGAAAGCTGTGTCTGATGTTTGGTTTTTAATGAAGAGCAGAAGCATGTGAAAAAGGATCTACATGACTTCCTAAAGACACTGTAATGAAAGGTATAAGAAAGGTACTTCAAATGAAGGAGATAGATTAAACAACTTTCTTTAGATGGCACAGCTTCTCAGAACTGCTTTCAGCCCAGCGTAGCCTAATACGCCATGGAAGGTTCTGTAAAATGACATAAACTAAAGCCACCTTTGAAGGTCAACACAGAACACAAATCCTGTATTTAATAGGGATATGCCTGATAAAGGAGTGAGAAAATTGAACAGGGATGTCAGAAACCTTACCATATACGACTGTTCAGTGCACCTCACTCAGCCCTTCAAAGTCTGGCACGTGAACTGTGCAACACGACTGCAAGCTACAACCACTTACACAGGCTGTGTACGTGAGAGCATGACCCTGTCCTCTAGCACAGAGCAGGAAAAATGTTGCTAAATATCCTGCTCAATCAGCAGCTATGTTTGTCCACACAGGCACAGTAAGCTGTTTTGCAATTCACACGTGCCAAGAGCCCCCAGGAAAAAGTTCTGGTCCACTGGGCCATGCACTCCACTGGGGGCTTCAGTGGGATGTGGGGTGGGACGAGTCTGCCTGTCGCGACGCAGGCGTTGTGGGTCACCACATCTCTCCTCAAGGCCACAGCTCGCTCAGTCTCATTTGTTTCAAAAGAAATGTAACACCACCACTTGACAACAATGACAGCCGAAGTCTTTCTGAAGGAAAATGACTCACGAAGAAAGCGTGTATAACCCTCTGTTCTTTAGGGACTAGGAATTGAAAGACTTTTGCTCACCTCCCTCATTATCCTTGTTATCGGCACAGGCGGTTTCCATGGCAACGTTGCATCCAGGCCCCCTCCAGCCGGTCTGGCAGACACACTGCCAGCTGTTCTGACCCAGCGTGCATCTCCCGTTGCCATTGCACAAATCAGGGCAGCCATCTGGTTGAAGAAATGGAGAAGGTAAGTACAAGACACACTCATTCACACCGCCACTCAGACTTCTGACAATATTACTGTGCAGACAAAAAGGCTCGTCCCTGCTGGTGGGACGAACGCTCTCCTGGCCCAGAGCCACAGCCCTGGGATGGAGGAGGGTAAAGAAAGGGGACGCCTCAGAGAAATGGGGATTTAACTCAAGCCAAAAGAGGAGGAATCCTACCATCAGCCCTAGTATGTTTTAAGAACCCTGGAAAAGGTTCAGTTCTTGAGTTAAAGGCAATAGGTAGAAATAACAGTCTGCTGAGAGAAGATCACAGCCTCTTATTTTCCCCTGTATGTGTGCGCATACACCTATACAAAGAATGCTTTCTGCAACAAGCATCTCAATGGTCAGAGTGCCTTTTACAGTGTACGTTGCATAATTCTCCAGAGCTTCTCTAAACACAGTTTCTATAAATAGTTTTGAAAATATTTTCCTTAACAGTCACTTTAAAAGACCTACCTATTTAACACTAAGTTTACTTGTATTATGATGTAACATTTCATGCTTTCTGAAAGATACATTAGAAGAGATATCCCACAAAAGATGTACGTTTTAAAGTGACTACAGGTACGGTGTGACTTAATGTATAGCAAGAGCTGAATTAGGAACAAAAATATTCATTTGCTAAGGTGCTTCTATGTTCTAACAAAATGTCCATATGTAATAGAGTAACTTGACCGCTTTCTCCTGAAACTAAATAAGTCTCAGGAGGCAGTACTGTATCTTACCAAATATTCATTATTCATTATATTATTATTCATTATAGTATTATTACTGAATTTCATTACCCATGAAAAAGGGTAAGAAAACCAAATTCCATCCTGTAAGGTGCTTGAAGCCTTGGCATATACAATCAAACCCATCAACATCCAATCCACACAAGCGTGTGGTATTTGTCTGTGGAGGTGAAACACTATTTGAGTCCTGCAGCAGACCTTTCATAGCACCTTTTCATTACTCTGAGCAGGAGGAGAAGGCTGTGTTGCCATACTGACAGTAGATGGCGGATCCCAATTATTCACAAGCTCTCTCATTTGGGCTGGAAATACAGACTAATCCTGCCATCTCTACAATCACCAGAGAATATGGACTAATTAATTTTGTTGCTGTTGGTCTTGGACAGAAAATTTCATCTCCAAACAGTTCACAAAGCTTCATGCTCTCTCATTTTCCCCTCCACCAGCAGTGATGGGTCACTGTCGGCATCAAAATCCGCAGGGACCTGTTGCAGCCCTTTCAGGTCTCATCGACTCACTGGGTTAGTCCTTTGCATTTGCCACCATGACCCCAAGCTGTAACTATTAATTAAGTACCCCGCTCCCTCTCCCTGTCATTTTAAGAGCACCAAGGAACTAATGGGCACCCTACCAGAGAGCGCGGATACTCTTTTCACCAGCTGTGAGTAAGGAAGGCAGGAGTGGAAAATATCCTGAAAGCAAATAAATATGTTTTCTTTGTCTGAGCAGCACCACTTCAGATGTGCAGCACTGGAGAAAGACTAAGATGACAGCAAGTCACCCTTGGCCTCCGCGGGTGACCGCGAATAGGAGCAACTGTCAGACTAGCACAGCTTTCATACTAGTGTTGAAAGGTTGAACAGCCTCCCAGAAATCCCTAATTTAGACTGCCTGGGTGTTTCTATAAACCTGGTCACAAAGCCACAGCTCTGAGTTTGTGTCTCTTCCTGCTCCTCCTGGCTGCCTTTGCTGGAGCCAGGTGATGCTAGAGAGAAGTTCCTCTGACCCCATACTGGTTTTCATACCGCTGCAGGAGTTTCCACGCGGGAAAGTGAGCTACCTTGTATTCCCGGTACTCACACAAAGAGTATCATGATATGCAGGCATTCACTTCTACTTTTCCTCGTCGGGTTGTTACCTGATACATTCATAGTGATTAATTAAATTTTAATAGGACTAAGCAGTCGACAGCCACATTATTTTTTGATGTAATTCTGAAAGTTTCCTTCGCTACTTTTAAAGAAAAATGAACGCTGGGCCTGTGAAAGGTGCTGAACTGAGACCTCTGAGACCTCAGCTGTCCCACAGAAAAGGTTCTTCATAGGTAACAGCAACCAAAGCTTCTGTGCATTATCCTACCAAGGTGCCTGAACCTTCTAGCACTGGCACAGCAGCTTGGTCTCCACCAAAGCTCTGTGGAGTAAGACAACAGACCTCTGTCAACAGGGCAAAGACCATTCAGTTCACTTTACACAGAAGGCTACTGGCAGACACAAACAAGTCCTAGAAGTTTTATTTCAATGCTGTTATGTAGTAAAAAAATACAGTGCCCCTTTCATGTAAATGTAAGGTTATTTTCGCATTACATCTCTTAGCTATAAAGAATTGCACTTACTTTGCAGCACAGGTAATATATTTTCAGGGTATTTATTTCATCTCTCTCATTTGTCAGGTTGTTTGAGTGACCAAAGTGATAATGCTTGAGGGGAAGCACCATAGTGTATGACAAATTATTTGTTTTAAATGAAAATCAAACAGCAATTGTGAATATACACACACAGTTGGCTTTATATCGAGGCACTGAAGAGAATTAAATCACCGAAGCAGTTTGCTTTCCAGCTTATGAGCAAGATGAAAACACGAACAGTAGGGAGCTAGCAAAATCTCTGAAAAGTTTTACGTGCAGCTGGGGATTAATGGACATGACTTTGCTTTTAGCTTAAAGAGAGAAGCAAGCATCGCTGGTATAGACATGGTGTTGCTAGGAAACACTATACTACCTCTATAGAGTTTATTTAACTGTGGCCTTCAGAAGACAGACTTCATGTTTCAATAATGTAAATATCAGAAGGAAGGAAAAAAACTCCAGCAGTAGACTACAATAAGATCCAAGTACTTTGACAATAATGTCTTCCTTAAAAGATCTATTAAATTAATGATGTATTAACTTTCAAAAGAGATGTAAGTATGGACAACTATTCAGATATATTGCATGGTTATGTGTGTTTCTGTACATGCATGTGTGCATATAGGCATTTCTGTTTATGTCTGTCTTTCTTCAAGCAAATATTTACACAGCATTATAGTCTGTTAGACCAAAATATGTTTTAACAGCCTGTTGACCAGCTAGACAACAGAGCTCCATTATGATCTATTAGTAACACCTTTTCTCCTAAAAAAGTTTATATTTAGGCAGCGCACTGAATACTTCTATTTAAATCTTCCTACCTGTGCATGTGTGCAGTGATTAGTACTGATGACCATCTTCTGCACACGCAGCATTTGCACGTGGCTAATGGGCCTTGATGCACCTCAACGGGTTTTGACAGTGGGCAAGGTCCTAACGTGCCTAACTGAGGAGCCCTCAGAGCCACAGCAAACGTTCAGTGCTCACAGCTGGCCACACGGTCTTCGCTGGAAACGCACACTGCACAAAGCGTATCCTAACACTAAGTGCTTCGTTAAAGCTTGCTTTCATTCTGCAGTCCTAGCTCACACCGGCAGCATATTACCTCCTGGCTGTCTTATGAATTCACCCACACAGTGAGGTAGTCAAAGGAAGAGTACGGCAGTCACAGAGGGAAGGGGTATCAACATCTAACCTTAAGAAGTAATCCACCATGGTATGAAGCTCTCAGTCACAGCACAGAAAAGGGCCCTTCATGCTAAGCAGACAGGTTGCTATTCCTGGTGTGTAGAGAAATTCTACTCATCTTTTCCATTACAGTATGCTTAATGGAAAATGTCAAAAAGCTAGGTTAAAAAAAGAAGAAAGTGCTTGTTTAAAGTGCTAGATTGACAACCTATTTATTCACAGAACAGGCAGAGTATGGGCAACAGCAGTTCAAGTGTCTCACACTTTTCTAGCAATGTCTCTGCAAGGCTGCTGCTGCTAGAGGTGAAACACTAATTCAGCCTCCCTTCTCTTTCAGTCTCCCAGCTTGCCTGTGGGACTGGTTACCGGGGGCTTTATTACAAGTACATATGCATTTACAATTAAAACAGCAAGAAAGGTTTCAGTACGTTTGCAATGCAGCGTCAGGAATCTCTGACTACCATTGTGAGGGACCATCAGAGTAAGAGAAGGTTTCAAAATCCAAATAATAAATTTCATTCCTCTCCATACCACAGCAAACAAAATGCCCAGCATCACGTAACGCAAATGCTGGAAAGCAGTGGTAAGAGAAAAGGAGAAAATAAAGGCATTATATCTTTGGATCTAACAGAGAACGATGTAAACTGGTGTTTTGTACATATAAGATCCCCAAACAGTTTTTAGCATTCACACTGAACAGAACAATCTCTATAATCTTGCAGTTCTGGAACACTGGGGCTAGTGTTTAATGCCTGATTTCCTCTTTTACATTTTTTTTCCCCAGCTACCCAATTAAATTGTAGTAACAGAACAAATTCATTAATGGATTTCATGGTGTTTCTTGCTTCTCTTTGTTCAAACAGACTGTTGCATTCTTAACTTGCTTATAGTTTAAAAAGCCCATTTCTTGGCAAGTTAATATCATACCACATCTACGGCGGTAAGTGGCATGAGAACCCTGACTCTCATGGATCACAACAAGGACTTGAAGACAACTCCGAAACTCTACAATTTGTTAAGCAGAGATTCAGCAAATTTATCTGTTTCAGTACACGGGGACACTTGTCCCCTATATACCCACATTGTTTTTCAGTACATGAAAGCCTTTCACTTTCATTTCGTCAGCTTATCCATTCCAATGCACATATGATGACAGTACATTGCAATGAAAGGAACTCTGGTGATACGTAGTACAAATGAATAGTCAGTAACAACATCAGAGGTGTATGACAATAAAAAAAAAGTGTGGTATTTTTGCCATAAAATAGTTGAGTTCCTTCTTCTAGGAATGAATTAGATTTCTTTCTCTTGACTGTGCCTATTACTAAGAGGAAGAGGATCTACCATGGATGCTAAGTAAATAATGTAGTATCAGAAGAACAGGACGCTACTTAAGAAAACACTACGAGAAATGAGAACATGTCAATATGAAGAGTATTTAGTTAACTATTACTATATATACAATTATGTCATTCATCTTATTTCATGCTATTAATATTCATGGAGAAAAGGGATCAAAAAGGTTCGAGACCTTTAGTCATACACAATAGGAAAAGAAAGCTCCTGTCTGAAAGCCCATATAATCCAAAAGACAAAATGAGCGTAAAATACTAGATTTTGTTATTTGTAGAGCTCAGCATGGCCACATGATGGGTCCATGATGGGGCCTAGAAGACGCTGTAACAATACAAATTAAACTGCTTTTCATAACACCAACAGAAAAATAAATAGCGAGTCTAGAAGACAACAAATATTGCTGCTACCAAGGTCATTCTGAGCAAAATTAAGTCTACTGCTCCCTCCAGGCCTACGTAAGCTTTATCTATTTCTATAATTTCACATTTTCAAAATTTATGAGAGATTTATGAAAAGCTGAATTTAACAAGAAAGTCTGCAGAATCATTATGAATAGTAAACAAAATCAATATAGACAGTGCTTCTTTCTAAGAAAGTGATAGTGCCAGATATATTCACGAAAGAATACTCATAGGTTTTATCTACAAGGAAATTATTCTGAGACTAAATTGTAAGGTGATTAAATTAATTTCTGAACTCAGCAAATTAATTTCTAGTATCTAGGCAGTACATAAAAAATTCTAGTCCCATTTGGGGTAAATTCTGCAGAGCTCCTTTTCATTCCACTGATACTAACAAACTCCAGGTATACAAATACACATTTACCCAGCCACCCAGGCATATATAGATTTTCCTCTGCATAAACTTCTTTAAAACTCCAAAACAAACATTTTAACTAAACCAAAATATAAAGACACACCATCCAACTAATTTGTGGTTTCAGTCTAAACATTAATAATCATTAGAACTCCCACTTATGGTGGGGCCAATCATTCTGGAAAAGAAGGAAGGGAAAGGACAGCCAAGGAATGAGAATTAGAGAAATCTTGTTCTTTTTAAAGTTTGCTGACTTTGAGGGAATGGGTAGCCTCTTAGTCTAATTAAAGGGAAAAGGGAATAGGAGAGAGGGTGGAAAAAAAGTAAAATCTCTCTAGGTGATATCTCACAACCACTTAGAGAAGCGGACAATGTTTTTAGCCTCTACTCAGTTTGTGCATGGAAAATCAGATGTAAATCAAGAGATTACATCTTCTGAGTTCCTTCTGATACAAAGCTGTCTATCAGCCATCTATCCTCCAAACTCCTCCAAACAGTACCTTCAAGCAGACAGAATGGGTTCCCAGCACCTCTCCCCATTTACAGCACATGTAGCGCAGCTACAGTCTGGAATGTAGGAATTCTTGTTTATCTTTCCGCCTAACCCCATTTCACGCATCCTTATCCACAGCACGCTGCCCGTCAGTGGAGCCTTTTCATTTACTTGAACTGACACCGGACCAGGTGGTCCTACGAGCGAAGATGCCCTGCAGTAAAGAGTATGTTGTACAGCGCACTGTTGTCTTGCCCACAGGATACACGTGAGTTTCAAGGGGAGCATTTACATTACATTTAAATCCTTCTCTTCTTATTACAGCTGTTAACTACAGAACTGTAGCAAATAAAAGCAGTCTACCTACAGAATATAGAGAAATGACACAAAAGCAATAATGATAATAGCCTGTTTAATTTGGATTTTAGAGGATAATCACTGTTTTTGTATTTTCTGTTCATTCCTTCAGTGAGTTGCTGGGATGCCTACGGCTATCTAACAAATAATAAATGAGGTACATAGAACAAGGTACCTAGCAACATTGAAAATAAAATTATGCTTTTTATTTGCTATTGTTATTTTTTAATCCTTCAATTCCAAAGCCTGCAGGGCTTAGTTAAAACCGAAGAAAGGGCATACAAATAAAAATGACACGTAGTATTATGGTAGGCACACACAAGTTATTTTCTACAGAGTAATATTTCAACTAAAAGAAACAACTCAAACCCAAACCATGTAACTAAACATATGCCAATGCCATATAGTACTGGTTGAGTGAAAGATGACGCCCCTTCGAGTGAGTTTGGACAGTTCCAGAACAGGCTAGAGAGCTGTGCAGAACCACTAGCTCACATCTTCAAAGCAGGATAGTCACGCAGATTGACAAATTGTTCGGAATTAACCCAGCCTTTCAGCATAATAAAAAGCCAGATTTCGCTGCTCAAGTACCACAGCAGTGCTGCTTGCCGTTCCAGAGAGTGCTCACACAGAGCAGGAGCTTCTCCGTGGCACTGAAGCATTTGTCACCAAGATGCTCTGGACTGGCTTCCTTGCTTCTTTATTTATTTATTTTTATTTTTTAGAGAGATCTTTTTTTAAAAAAATTACCCAGTACCCTAAATATTTCTTTAAGCTAGATATCAGACAAAGGAATGTATGGAATAAATAACTATTTGCTGATGTGTTGGGGGGTATGAATACATGCCGGAGTTAAAACTAAAGAATGGGCCAGCTATAATTTCATTATTGAACAGGCTGAAAAAAATGGAAAGGCAGAGAAGTAAGTTTCAAGAATCCAGAATCCTGATTTCCTCCACTCTAATACTTCCGTGCAGGCAGACAATTAGGAACATTAAGTAAGGTTCCTTGAATTGCCTGGGATATGCAAGCCATAACAGAATTTCCTTCCAAATTCTATTTCCTACATACTACCTGTGCCATTTCTGTCTTTCACTTTTGAAGGCAGGATTTCAGAGAACACCCAGCTTTCCAAATGAGATAGGAAAATGTGAAAAAACCCACGTGCGACTGTTTAGAAGAAGAGTAGTAAACCTCACAGAAAGAGGAACTGCTGGTATTAGAAAGGAAGTATAAAAGTCACTTGCATCTTTCTGAAGAAAAAAACTGTAAAAAAGATACAGACACACACATACACACAAAAAGACAGAGGAAAGCTCATGTTGCAATATAGGCCGCAAGAATTTGAGATTGAAAAAAACCCCATGGGTGTCAGAGCATCACGCCTTGTTAACAAGGGATTGTTCCAAACAGCACATTCCATTTTATCCATCTTCATTTTAAGCAACTCAAGCAGCTGGGCTCCCATTACTTTCTTGGAGGGAGACACCCTCGAGGTCTCCCTCTTGTGTGCAACCAACAGAGTTCTCTAACTATCACCAGCTGTTGGTGTGACCCTGCCTTCAAGCCGCCAACAGCTGGGCAGGGAAAGAGGGGACAGTTTGTGCTACACTGTCCTGAGACTTGAGGAAACCAAACGGGTCAATAATAAAAAAATCCATGTCTGCTCAGAAGGTTCAGTATACACAAAGAGCTTCAGCTGAGCCCAAGAATTCGGGCTATTTTTATATATATATATATTTATATTTTTATATATATATAAAAAACAGTTTCAAGAAGGAAAGGAGACTGCATTGACGGGAAGTTTAGTCATAAGACTGAGAAGCTTCCGCAACAGTAAGAGACCAAGGGCTCCGCTGTAACCAGGGGGCCAGATGCAGCCTTGCAGATGTGGGATGTCCATGGAAGGCTGTCTCCGCACAGCCCCCACAACATCCACAGACTGCGGGCAGGGGGAAGGGATGGAACGAGTGAGGTATGCAGGCAGCACGCTGTCTGCACTCCCTGACATTGCTAACGTCAGCACAGAACCTTACCATCACATGCTGCGCAGAACCCAGTGACCAGGTGACAATCGTTTCAGATGTGTACCAGCATACGCTAAGTAGTTATATGAAACATATGGCCATAAAGACACTGCTGCAGCCCAAAAGCCACAGTAGCTCCACAGTTTCTTCTTTATGCTAAGCAGATTCTTTGCTGAAATTTTAAGCAAGAGCTAAAGTTTGACCCTAGCAGCACATTCAAGTTACACGGTGCATTCTTTTCAAACAAGACTCTCACTCAACTCTTATTCACATACCCAATAAAAAGATACATAAAAGATGCAGTAAAACTTATATTTAAGATAGCTGGTTCTTTCAAATTAATCTTACTGTAACAAAATCCATTTGGAATATAATTCCGGGTGAAATTGCATTCATAAAACCAGTACCACAACCATAATCTTTTATTGTATTAATGTTTCTGATATGGGATACAAGGACTGGCATCATCCTTTGTAATATGTAATATCGTTTCTGAGAAAGAAGCGTTCTCAAGCTGGATTTATCTCTAAAATAACATTTATATAAATAGTTTAGTGCTAGTGTAATGATAAAGTGACCTATCAGGCAGGATGTGTGAATTCAGTCAATTGAAGAGTAACAAGCAAAACACTGACCTCATATTTAAAAGAAAATATAAGCTAATTAAAATGTAATAACTAAAATCCCTACATTAATCACAGTGTTATGGCTGTGAGTTTCAGTCAGTCGTTCATAAAAACTAGGACTCACACAGTAATTGCTACTCAACCTCCTTGCACACAGTGCGATTTGCTTTTTTATTTGAAATATGTGGTAGCCATAGCTTTTCAACAATTTGCATTTGAACTTTTTTGAATAAATATTTTGCTAAAACGTTGGTATACTTTTAGATATACTTCCTTTAGATATACAAAGAATAAAGATATATATATCTTTCTAAATAAAGATATACTTTAGATATACAAAGAATCAAGAATCTCATACACACTGATGCACAAAAGATGCATCACATTTCCATACTCCTTACCCATTCCACCCTCTTTGTGTCCTAGGGAGAGACAAAGAGGGAGAAATACAACGCAATTTTTGTGGTGTGATATTTGTATCTGGCAAAAGGATGTTTGACACCGTGCTGTCAAGTCCCGGACATTAGATTTCATAAAGCTCAGTTTCATTTGGCTAACTGAAATTCATAAAATTCAACGGAACTGACCTAATTTTTCCTTGTTTCAGTCCAAAAAACAAGGCAAAGTCCTAATTTTACTACAGTTAACAGCTAAGGCTGTGTATGAACTCAGAATCATACCCAACTTACTGAAGTACCTGTACTTCAGCCTCAGGAGCGGCTGAGGGAACTGGCTGTTTAGCCTGGAGAAGAGGAGGCTGAGGGGAGACCTTCTCGCTCTCTACAAGTACCTGAAAGGAGGTTGTAGAGAGATGGGGACTGACCTCTTCTCCCTAGTGACAAGTGAGAGGACGAGAGGAAATGGGTTCAAGCTAAGCCAGCCAAGCTTTAGGTTGGATATTAGGAAAAGTTTTTTCACTGAAAGGGTTATCCAATATTGTAATAGTCTGCCCAGGGAGGTGGTGGATTCGCCATCCCTGGAGGTGTTTAAAAAAAGGGTAGACGTGGTACTTGGGGATATGGTTTAGAAGTGGTTTTGTCAGGTTAGGTTAATGATTGGACTTGATGATCTTAAAGGTCCCTTCCAACCTTAACGATTCTATGATTCTATTCTATTCTGACTTTGGAGGAAAGCATGAACTCACATGGTTTTAAAGATTTTTCTAGGTTCATGTTCCTTTATGCAGTTTTCATACCAAGCCCAGACAACAAAGGATGCTGCTACTCCATCCCACGCTCCCAGGCAGAGTAAGCTTGCCGGTGGAGATGGCATGGTGCCATGCTTATCCAAAGTTAAACCCAATTTAATGATGTTGTGAATGCAGCTTGTATAAAATTAGAGGCAAGCCCTATCCTTTTCCTGCTCAGATATGAACTTCTAAAATCCCTGTATACGTCAAGATGCCACAAAGCTAGGCCCCAGTTTCAAAAATTTACAATCTAAGACCCTGCTGATATAAAAATCACAAGATCAGGATTGAAAAGGGCAGGATGGCTTGTTGCTAGCAAGGCTTTGTCTGCTAGTGCGGAGTACTCCCAGACCTCTCATTTGATTGAAAACCCTCCAGTGAGGCAGATGTTCTTTTTCTCTATGAATGCCCCGATGGGTCAGCAGAGGAGACTACATTGTCACCGGCTAGCTTTTCTCAAGGCACAAATGCCACCCAGCATTTCTCCAACTTTAAATTTTAAAGGAAAATCACAGTCACTAGCTTTACTGCTCAGAAACTATTTTTAAGCAACAGTATTTATTGCAACAAGGTTTCAGTGCAGAGGCTGGGACTGTAAATGCCAAACCAAGTTAAATCACACATTTTCTGGAAAGCTAAACGTACCAGTACATTACATAAATCCATAATTCTTCAGGACTTCCATATACCTAAAACTATCCTACAATCAGGGTAATTATTATTAAGCGCGAAACATTGTCCTCTGCCGTGCTCACACATTTACATCGGAATCTAGTTTTCTAAATCAGATTTGGTAACAATAAAATTATTAAAGCATTCTGCAAACACCGATGGCCTAACACAAAATGGCGACAAGGGAAGCTTTCAGACTGCCGTCTCGTCAGGAGCCCCGCGCAGACAGAAACAGGCAGAACAACAGAACCACCAACGGGTGTGCTGTACCGAGCGCGAGAGCTGACACTACAGACAAGGCCTTGGCATTAGCCCCGTCAGACACGAGGTATACTGCAAATAGTGAAAAGTTTATGTCTTTGAGAAAAACTGACATGCTGTAACATAAAATTAACCGTTAAATCTGAAGTGGCTCGGCATCTTGGGATCACACCCTTCTTCACTGACCAGACTGACTCCTGATCCTTCTCAGTTGTATCAGCTGGGGGCCAGGACACAAGCTGGTCCACACTGACAAAATTCAGCCAAAGTCAACAGAATTACATGGATTCCAATCAGCTGCTGCACAGCCTCTAAGTTCACGGCAGTTTGCTGGACCTGGGCCCTTCATACACTAGTTAAAATTAACATATTGGTTGTTCTTCAGGAAAGCATGGGTTTTCTCTGGTTTCGATGTGTTAACTGACTGCCAAGCATGGTGAAAACCCTTGGATTATAAACCACTGCTGGTGGTTTTACAGCCCTTCCTCCCTCCTGAAAGGGTCCTGGATAACCAGGGCTTCTCCTGCCTGAAAGGCAACGAACCACTTAGAAATGGAGATGTCCTTTCATCAGACTGTCATGAGCCTGACCACTTGTCGTGGTTTGGGCCTCAAACCAGGACACCATTCCACAGAAGCAACCCCTGGATGCAGCCCTTCGAGCCAGATATCACTAGCTTCAAATTTTCCATTTCCAAAACTTTTTATAAAGTCCTGCTAAAACTAAACTAGCATTCCAGACCTCACGCAATTTTTGACTTTCGGGGAAGACACAGTTCCGAGCTCAGTCATTAACTTCACAATACTTTTATTCACGTCACAAGTGCTCCACGTAGGGCATACAGGAGCTGTGCTACCAACCGCTTCTGAGGGACTGTCAGACTCCATTTCACACCTCCCTCGCAGTCCATTCAGCAATGCAATACACACGGGCCTACACCAAATCCAGCTAAGTGAATACTGAAGCATTTCTTCTAAACAAGAACAGGTACATCAAATATTATTTTAATTCTCTCACCAATGGGTTACTAAAGAAATTCAAAATCAAGTTCAAGGCCTTACTACTGATCTGGTAGGCTCAGGATATTTAAGAGACTGCCCAAGGTACAGGGATGGAAACTGGGGTCAGGAGCTCTGCTAAGCTGACAAAAGCTAATCTTATCTGTGTAGGAAGTGGAGATTTTAAGAAGCCAATTCAAGACTGTGCAATGAATTCCTTCACTCCATAAATAAGAACTTACACATATATTTCAAAAAATAAATCACATATTATCCACTTTTGCTTCAAATACAAATGGCATTTCTCTGACCATAACTCCTTTGATATACAAATAGCTTTACAAAGCAGAGGAATTTAAGTCAAACAAAATGCTCTAGTAAGCTAAGCCAGCACATACAGTGACCAAACAGAACTGTTTCCCTTTTGCCAGTCCTACTTAACAGTAGTTTACGCTGGTATTTCTAATCCCATTTGAATTCAGAGATGTGAGGGAATGGGGTGTGTGCACACACGTGCACACCCAAGTAGGGCACTGCAATGAGAACAAGCAGGTATTACGACGTTGCTCACTATGCTACAGAAGATGCTTAGCTTGGGCACTGAGCGGTGAGTAACAGCCCATCCAATGTACAATAAAGAGGGTTGTAGGAGCTCTGCCTTAAAAACTGTGGGCCTGAGTCTGACGCCTGACCTCATAACTAACCCTGCTTTGAGGAAGAGGTTGGACTAGATGACTTCCTGACGTCCCTTTCAGCCTGAATTATCAAAGAACCCCTCCGTTTTAGAGTTTTATAATTCATAATTCTCAGGGCAGGGAATCCCAGTTTTCTCAGGCATTATTACAAAAATAATTACTTGCTATTCATCAGATACTGATGTCTGCATAGAATTTATAATTTAGCAATTAACTTTCAGCTATGCAAATGCAGATTCTCTATAAGTGTGCAGGTTATCTCTATCAGAAGAATAAATACCAGCCTTAACATAAGTATGCATTTTCCTCCATTACTGTGTAACAGATTAGTATGCTCTATGAGTAAATATCCCTTAATTTGGTACAGAACTTTGGAACCCCTTCAGGAGGAAAAGTGCTATATAGACAGACGTATTTTTTATTTTTTTTGTATTTTGCAGCTGATCTTCTTAAAGTATTAATTACATGGATTCCAATAAATGGCTGCACACTGTATGGTTTTAGACTACAAAGTCCAAACATTTCAGCTGTCGCCAAAATAAAATTTTTAAGAAGTATTGCGGGATAGTGCGGAATGAAAAAAGCCTTGGTAACATACACTAAATGCTTCTCATACCCCTTCTGGCTTGCAGGAATCCTAACTCTTCAGGACAGTAAAATATGATTAAGAAGTTAGAAAATATAATGAATATTTGTATATTAAAATAAATATATATCACATGTTTTTAGAGCTAGCACTTACAGAGTTTAAATATATGCAAATATAATGGGTGAAATAATGCCCACAGTATAGGAGCAGTACTCTGCCACACAGCCAACATATGTAAACCAAATTAAAATACATAAACAATGCATTCTGAGATACCCGAGTATTTGCGTATGCTGAGTTGTTTGGCAGATGTAGGACAGAAGATGAATATTTCACTACATAAAATTTATTTTATAAACACGCCTTTAATCCTAAAGCACTAGGCATCCATTCTGCATCCCTTTTCAGTATACCTAAGCCTCATGAATATCATGCAATTTTCCAATTTTTGTATCTACCAACTGCACAAATACGTAATAAAAGCTACAGAAATAAAAATGTTGTTTTCACACATAAACTGTTTTTAATCCTGCACACACAGACAAAGCATAGGATAGCTCTCTTTTTGTTCCTTCTTTATCTGCCTAAGTGGTGAAAGAAAAAAAACTTACAATCCTGCAAACATAACCAGTTGCCTTGATATTTAAATTCTAAATAAATCTGGGAAACTGATTTTGATCTACTAGGGAGATCATCTTCACCATTTCACCCCCAAGAAAGCCAAGAGTATTTAATCTAGACTTGGAAGACCTATGAAAGAGAAAAGACTCCTTAAGCCCTGCTTGCTTTATATCGAAAATATTTACTATCTGGCAACTGAGAGCTCTGCTCGTCCCCTAGCCTCGCTAGAAGTGACCTTAACTCTCTGGAACAAATATTTAAGTCTTTCTGCTTACGGACAGAGTATTTCTTTTCCATTTCTCCACTGAAGCCATCAGAAACACCAACTAGGCTTTTAACTTGCTTGCCTTGCATCTATATTTGACAGAGTTTTTAAGCCATGCTGGGACAGGCAGGATGTTATTAGTTATAATGGGACTGCTTGCTAGGAGCGCTTCTCTCAGGAGGAGAAACACAATATCTAAGCGAGTTGGAGATGCAGCCAAGAAATTTAGGGATCGTTCCACCTCAGCTTCAATACGATTGTGTGATCAATACTTCGGATTAATCCACTTTAGTCACTGATTCATGCCGGGTGAATAATGTGCGCAACGATGTATTGTCATGATACGTGCTACAGTTTAAAAAATCAACAAGGAAGAACAGCCTTAACATTATTAAAAATCAAAGACCAGTCAAAAGGTCATTTGATTTCCAGTAACAAAAAAAACTCACCCCAAACCACCACCAACAAAAGATCTGTGCATGGGACATCTACAGGACAATTTGCTACAGTTTTGTGCAATTTGCTCTTTCTTTGCAACGCTGAAAATACAGCACGAGTAGCTGATAGCATCTCTAAACATATCAAATAGATATTCAGGAAATTTTACTTTTCTGTTTTCTATCCAGGTTATTAATTAGCATTATTTACCCTCAGTGTTCAAATAAAATTATAACTTCAGTTACCGTACTCTGTCTCTTTCCATAATTTCAGTTGGGTATAGTATAATTTTTCATTTCTTATCTATAGTTGAACTGTTACTACATTCTAAGGAACCTTACAAACACATATTAATTAGGCTTTCCTTTAGACAATAACGATTTGTTCAAAGCTCTGAAACCGAGCAATATGTAGCAGCCTTTTCTGCTGCACAGCAACAATATTTCATCAGTTCAGAGCAGAGACTGAGAAGTACTGCCCTAACATAAACTGCAGAGGACTTCCATAACACCCCACTCTATATTCCATGATTAGCTCACAAAAGAACACCTTGCAGCATCAAAATGTTAGCTGAAGGTCTCTCACCTGAGGATTGATGCAGTTTGACTCTACTAAGTTTATGAGATCTCCGCGGGTCTTAATCAAGGTAAGTGAACTTTGGAATGGCTTTAGGTTTCAGAGTAAATACGTATGTGGGAATACATTTAATCAGGCATAGTGCATATCCAATTTACTGTAATAACTTCTGTAAGTGGTTAGGAAGTTTTTGCAAAAATCCTTCTTAACGGGGTATCACTCACTGGAAAAACTCTCCTGCAGTTTGACGACATCACCTTTCTCCTCTAAGTACTAATCAGTAAACTGAAGACATTAAAGTGCATTTTCCAGCATGCATACCTGCTTCTCATTCTGAAGGAAACAGGTTCCTAACTTTAATAATTTCCTAAGCTGGAACAAAGCTACCCAATTCAAGTAAGGATCAGTAGCGGTAGCCCTGTGAAACGTTATCTTTAATAAACCTGTAATTTTTAGTCATAGGACAAAAAAAAATAAAAAAGCAGCAGCAATGCTAAAAAGAATAGACATCTTCCTTTTCACTTCACTGTCATTTGAATGACATTCTCTCCTCACGCTTTATCTCAAGCAATAAAATACAGAAAATAAATAATTAAGATTTAGGTGCATATTCTGCAAATAACTTTTAAGAAAACTCCCATTTCATATTGATAGGAACATTCACATTAAGAAATCAGATACATCATACACACCTTCCTAGAAATTTTCAAAAATACAGTGTTTTATCTCAGAAATGCTGACAAAAATCCTTAGTACAGCAGGGTAAACTGTAACTCTAAAGGTTTAATAAACAGATGCAGATTTAAATGGAAGGCAAATATGTTAAATTACCTCAATTCTGCTGAATAAATATTTCCCTTTACAAAGCACCTCATACTTAAAACTTTCCATGCAGTAACACTTTCAAATTAAGTAATAAGGATTTTAGGAATTTCATGGTAACCAGTAATACAAATACTGGAGAAAGATGACAGACTTTACTTATCGAATTCTCTGTGTATGGAAGACTGAAAGATCAAAAGGAATGGAGGAATCATCAGGTTTTAATAACCACTGCCTTCATTTTATTTTAACAAAATTTCATGTGGTATGGAAATATTAACAATTTCAGGTGACACTTCAGTGTATCCACAAAATTTGGTATCTGACTGGTATCTCATAAGTAATTAAATCTTTCGATAAAGGATATGAAGTACTGTTTGAAATTAAGGAGGGGCCTGACTCATTTTGATTTGCTTTTTTCTTCAGCATATAAGCAATCAAAATTGTTATAGAATATATAACAAAAGATTCCAATGAAAAATCGTAAAACTGATAACCCCTACAGGCCCCTCTGGATTCGAATTAAGGAAAGCTGCAACGGCAAGCTAATGCTTGGGCATCAACAAAGATTTTTTTCATTTCCCCCTCAGCCTTCTAGCTGCATATGCAAGAGTAACACAGTATATATATTGTTTAGGCTTCTGGTCCATAAACATCTCTGCAGAGGAATAGTGCAGAAACAGTGAGCGCAGACCTGTTCACGCAAGCTTAACATTTTCTATAGCATAACACTCACCTCCTGTTTCCTTCAAGCAACTGCTGCCCTCTCAGCTTTCACAAAGTGACCTTGACTCTAATAACCCGTTCTCTAAATATGGAAGGCTTTCTCCATTCTAAATCAATATTTCTGACTTATTTCGGGGGAAAAAAAAACGTTTCAAACATTCACAGGACACAATGAAGATATATATGGATTGGCTTCATGATAAAGAATCAATTAATAACGATCCAAGGGAGGCAGTAACAAAAAGCAATTTTACCCCTAGTTTCCAAAGAAGCCAACAAAAAGATGCATTGGATATAAAAATCTATGTCACTATACTCTTCCCCCCCTGAATTCAACTATCTATTAACAATGCTGCATGGTGAGCAACGTCAACCTTCATTTCATATTCCTAACAAACTCCTCTGCAGTGATTTTCTGTCTGAAGTCTAAAACGTCTTTTCAATTTCTTTTTTTTAAACAAGAAAAGGCTTATTGCTATTATTTTTCCTGTACTGTTATCAAATTACTCTGAAAAAAAAAGAATATGTGAGGAGTAAAATTAACCAGAATCTGTTAACATTTTAACAAAGTCATATTGTGCTTTCACTTTTTGGCAGTAAATAACAATCCACGGCTTCCTGCTTTCAGCAATACTTTGCTTGTTCAAATGCAAATGACTCTGCAATGTATAACTACAAGAAAACAGGGAAGAGGGAGAGAGACGCCCAACATCCTTTTCCGTAACTGCTTAATTCTGGGCACACTATCTTGCATTGTAAAACCGTATGCTATAATGCTAATTCCTCTTTTAATTTCAGAGAGAAGTGATCTGTAACCCAGCATATACACATTCTGCCTTGCTTTATTAAAAGGAAAGTAAAGAAGTCAGATCAGTTTATATTCAAAATGTGCTGAAAAGTTGATGGCACCGCGCTACATCAGGAACTGAGTTCTACTCTCTGGTATTCCCACTGGTTAAAACAGAAAGGCAGTTCTCTCATCTGTACTAATGTGTCTCTGATTTTAGGCGAATCGGCATCTTCTGGGACATTTATGCTTTCGTGTTTGTGCGTGCTGAATTTACAAAAATAACTTCAGTGCGGTTCTTAAGGAAGTCATTCCACAAGAAGCTCAGCAGTCTCTTTTGATTCCTAACAACTGGAAAAACACATTATTTGAAGCAGTACTAGTTTTAAGATCAATACATCACCATGTTCTAGGTAAACACGTTATTCCTAAACTGTCCTTTTTTTTTTTTTGTTAATTTGTCCTCTTAGGATTATTTCTAGCCTAAAATCACAATGTAGTAACATTTTTCACTACAAACTGATTTAGTTTTTAATTAAAAAGAATGGTTTTAAAATCATGATTACACCATTATATTTATTTCTTAGATAACAAAACTATTATCAACACTATTTCTCTTCAGAACAGGGACTTCATCTTGATGCACTGTGGTTCTTCAGCTCAGTTGTTCACTGCTCTGAAAAACTGACTATTTGAGGTCAAATTAAAACATATGTGGTCTAGATGCATTATGAATCTTACTCATTTGTCACACTCATGAATAACTTTACTCTTTCAACATCTACCTAAAAAAAAAAAAAAATCTCATCTCCACTTTCATGATTAACTGAAATGAATACAGAAGAGATTAATTTTTACTTCATAGGCGTTTCTGTAAAAATATACTAGAATGTTAAAAGTGTATATACTTTTTAATTACATGAAAGGTTAACTATCAGCTTGTGTAGTTCAGTCTACCCTAATTACTCCAGAACATTTAAGAAGAAACACTTAAACCTTTCCTTGCAGCTATTTTGTATGGTATCATATTTTACAGCATTTTAAAAGCAGGCCACTGTCTATCAATGCCGAGTTGATCAACCTGCTCTGTGCTGGACTGTTAAAAACTGTGAATGGAAACTAAAAATACAATGGGATTAGAAAAAGCAATAAATCCTGACGGTGACTGGCAGTTTGTCAAAATTATGGCTCCCTACTTACAGCATGCGGAAACCCATAGCCTTCTAAAAGGCATTGTACAACAGATAAAACACAAATGTGTTGAGTAGGAATTAGGTGCCATTATGTAAGCTGCATCTGAGAGAATGCAGAAACTGTTTCACACTCGAACATCTGGGACTCACTGCATGGCTCCCAGTAACCAATGAGACAGCACGAGAAGAAGCAACGAATCCCAGATGTTAGACATCCGTCATGGGCCATAGAACTGGCAGATTACAGTAAAGCGGGAGTAAAAGTATCTTTTGAGTTTAGTAGAATGAGAGGGGAAAAAAGCTTTACATGGATAAGGAGACAAACATGTCTTCTCTGCCTAAATTTTCATTATGGATAATGTTATGATCCATCTCACACTGAAGTCTTTGTGAAAGCAAAAGTTATTACTTTTCCCTGAAAACTGCTTAACTGTTTGAGAGGTACTTATTTAGAGTGAAATATTTAAGTCAATTGTGTAGCACCCACTACTAAGGGTCAGCTCTTAGATTTGAAAATCTTCAAGGAGACAGCTGGACCATGAATCCTTTCTGCTCTAATCCTGCTATTGAATGAAGAGAGAATGAGGATAAATACAGTAACCTTAATTTCTCATGTCCCACTTCTCCTTCGGCTTTTAGTACTATGACTGTGAACTGCTGCTAGATTAATGAGACACCAGTATTGCTTTGTCTCTATCTCTCCCAGCATGGACGTGTTTTGAATACAACTGACCGAACAGGATGGACAGTTATATGACAATCAATACTGTATCACTGAAAACACTACAGTGGTATATCCTGGAAATTGCAGAAATCTAAACACAGTTACAATTTTCATAGCAGCTATAAATCAGGTAATAATGACGCCAATATTACTCCAACTATCTGCACTTTCAACATACAGAGATGAACACGGACCATAACCTCAGAACTGAACACCTTCAAGAGAACTCAGGTTTGTATTTAGTTCTTACATTTCAGTTACACAAATGTTGTTTGCCATTTCTTCAGGCAAATGAGATATAGGATCATTATAGGATGATTTCTGTTGGATAGAAAAATTTGCTTCTTTTTATATGTATAGAAACCCTATATTTAAAACGAAATAGACTGAGGCTACCTACAAGAATAATCTCCAGAAGCAAGGTTATCCTAATAAGCATTTCATAAGCAGGTTCAGAATAGGAACGGAAAGAAAGAACAAGAGAAAAGAGGTGAATAACATAAATTTTGTAAAAACTTTGTTCAATAAGAATGGCTGCTCAAGATACCTCACAGCTGGTGCCCTGAACAAGTCCCCGCATTCATTCCTTGAGATACTTTAAAAAATTGTCTTAGTAAGGGTTTTCAGTGGAAGAAGGATGTATCAATATTCAACATCAGTGTGTATTTCATCCTCAGTGACTAGTTACTGCACAAGAGATAACTGACAGTTTAAAGAGAAAGCTTTCAACAGTTTCATTTTTTCCCTAAAGCCCTGAATAGATCACACAACAAAATCCTGAACTGACACTTCAGAGGTGCTACGGAGACCATTTTTTCCTCTTTCTTTTTGACGCTAATGTTTTAATACAACATTAAAATAAGAAAATATTAAGTAGAGAATTTCAAAAGCATCAAATATCTTAGGAACACAAGCCTCTAATTTCTAATGCATCCTACTGTTAATTTGATACTATGGAGGAATCAGAGACAAAATTGACAAGGAGCTGCAAAAGTAAAGCCCTATGTCTGAATTGTTAGTCCACAGAGCTTGCAGAAGACAGGCAAAACACATTTGGCTTTATTTGCATCTTCGAGCATGAAAGATTAAGTGAAATTGATACTGAAGATACAAGAATTATACTGCGAGAATGTATAAGCAAGAATGCAAGTGAACAGATCTTTAACAAGCAAGCCTCAAAAGGACGGGCAGATATTGCTCTCTTTTTGTGGCTTTTGTTTGTTTGGGGGTTTTTTAGTAAGTATAAATATTATATACATATGTATATACATAGAAATTTCTCAAGATCTGGTACTACCTTTCTATCTCTATACAATCTATTGTCACTGACCTCTCACAAGCATTTCCACGTCTTTGTTGTTTTGTATCCAGCAACACCGTGTAATTCATTCACTTGCTGAAGCTGTGCTTGACACCACAGGGTACAAAATAACACAGAAAACATTATCTCTGGAAGAAGAGAAGATTGCCTGGTACTGTGAATACTCCTATGAACAGCAAAATCAGTTTTGCCCTTTCAAAAGTTAGATCAGCTGCTTGATTGATTGCCCTCCCCCTCTTTTTGTGTTTTTTTTAAGAGTTCAAGAATTGGCCAGAAAATCAATATAACTCATGCAGAAGCCCCTCCAAAAGGAGAAAAAAGAAATGTGATTTTAATTTGGGAAACTATTCACCAGTATCTGCTGGGTGCATCTTTGAAGCACCAGACAAAATGCAGGAAGCTTTGCTGAAAACACACTCATTAAATTTTTTGGGCTAGGAAGGGAAGAAGTAAGGTCATGTTCTGCAAATATCCTATATATAGCAAAAGAAAAAAGACACTCAAGTGTTCTGATACTGCACTGTGACATATTTCAATCATTTACAGGAAGCCCTCAGCAAAGAATGCAAACAGGAAAGTTCTTCCTCATGAATAAGTCTGCCTTTTAGCCAAAAAAGATCCCCAGCTGCCCCGTGTAAATTCTGCAAATGGAAAGGAGTTCTGTTTCTAAACTCTCTGAAAGTCAAACTGCTCTCATTGTATACAAATCTCTACACAGATCCTTCAAAATATATATATTATCGGCTATCTTGCTCAGCTATGATAAAGTAAGAGGATGCATATGGTAGTTCTGGATTCCTTAGTGCTAGAGAAATTGGTTAGAAAGTTTACTAATCCCCGATACACAAAAGTATCACAGTATATTTTAGTTACTCAGATAGGAATTTACAAAGGTACAAATCATAAACAAAAATTCAAACCAAGAGTTATTTACACAGCGTGTCATCTGGGGACTACACAGACAATAGATTTTATTCAGAAGTTTTGGAGGTGAAATAAAAGATGACACATTTACAAAACCAACAGAGCAACCCAATAGCAGATGTAGTTGCACAAGATAAAAAGTATCACCTTTCTGGGAAAAAATTTCTAATCCTTTATTTACAGGGAACTTGCATCTTTATCGAAGCACAGTGATGCTGGATGAGATGACCACTGGTCTAATTGACTAGCACATTGCCTTGGTTTTGGTTACAAAATGTAACCTGATATACCACAACACACATGACCAAAAAAATCACTTTATAAGGGAAACTTCTACTTATGAGTCCCTCTATGCTTGCATGGCGGAAATGAAAATGTAAATTATGTGCAGAGAATAATAGAAAACATTGAGAATCTCTCAGATTAATTCACGAGGTATCTGCTACTCTTTTGTTTTGCTGAAAAGACACATGGGGGGGAACCACCCTATCACACTCCAAATGAAAGCTTGACACCACGTACCTGAAAGACTGCATCACAGATGTGTTTACCAAGAAACCTGCTACCAGATGTAAAGACAATAGGACAACTGTATTATACAGGTGATGAACCTGAATCTGCAGATACAGAAACAGCCAATGTTTTTGGTTCTGTCATCGCATATATTACCAACGTATTTCCATATCATCAGCAATGAAAAGTGGTCATGACCCAAATATTTTATGCATTTTTCAAATAAAATGAAAAAACGTGTTCCTCCCTCTACAGACCATGCAATCTAAATCTCTGTCATCATTGTTAGAGGGGTTTCATGCCTTGATAGGTTATAAACTGTTACAGATTAATTTTAAGTTAGAAGTGCATCAGAGAAGTCTAATATATCTAGCTCCTTCTAAATTGCTCTTTGTCAGATACGATGGCTTTCCACTGTCTCCTCCCACACACTTTCCATCTCTCCTGAAAATTGCCTCATCTTTGAATCATTACTGTTGTAATTACAACAAGAAAAATCTGTAGTAGAAGAAAAAAATCTTTGGCACAAAGAGGATCATCATGGGACAAAAATATCCTGCTGTATCTAAAGATAACACAATGTTGCATTATTAATGTTTCTATTGATTATTGACTTCATGATAAGGTAAAAATCTAAATCTTTACACTTTGTATGTGGTATTCCTTCCAGTCTACAAAAAAAAAAAAACCATGTCCAAAATCTGGATAGGACACGGTCATCCCAAAACACTGGGGGGAAAAAGAATTTAGTAAACTTTTTTTTTTTAGTAAATACAGAGGTGGAATGCTATCCATCTAGTGTTCAGTTGGGCGAGTCTTGGTACTTCAAAGAGGGAGGATCTGAAGTATTTACCTACTGGGTGTAACATTTGCTCTTTCTTTGGATGTTTCATAGTGGCTCAATACGTACATTGACAACCCATTGTTCTGCAAATACAGAACACACAGATTAGTCTCCTCGGTTGGATAAATGATCAATTCTACTTCTAAGAGCAGCATTAGATTCTTAAAGGGGATGACAGTACAAATCTTAACATAGGCCATTATAAAATAAGGTACTTAGAAGGAATGCTTCCTTTAAGCTCATTTAAAATCAGACTGGAAGAGAGCTCATATAGTTCAATGATTTTCTAGTCAGCTTTCTGCCCCGTGGCAGGATACCTCTCTGCTACTCCTGACAGATGTTTGTCTAAATTGTTGTTAAAAGCTCCATTGCTGAGGATTCCTTTGATAATCTACTTCAGTTTTTCATTTACTGTTACAAGGTTTTTCTGACTGCCTAGCCAAATCTCCTGTACTCTAACTTAAACTTCATATCTTAGTCACCCCGGATGTGGAGAGTCCTCTCTTCTTCCTTTTCATGTATCTGAAAATTTTAGGTTATTTCCCACCATGTAGGTGACAGGACTGAGGTTCTTTCAAATCTTTCTTCATTACTCAAGGCCCTGAAAATCTAGAAGATAAGGCATAGGGCTAATACAGATTTCCAAGCCCTTTATTTACTAAAGAACATGCCCTACCATTTGACATTTCCAGTACAGAGCCCAAGGACTCAGTGGAGGAAAGGGAGTGCCAGATCCCCACCTCCGGAGTCAGGTTCAGAAAAGCAGTACCGAGGCCGGGAAGCAGCGTCTGCAGAGATGCGCACATCACCCCTGTTTGCATGCGACCTAGCAGGGCACAGTCGGAGGTTCAGCTCCTACGGCTGTCAATGGGGGTACTTCCGTTGAAAATAAAAAACCAAAAGGAACAGAGAAGATAAGAATTGTCTTGATCGTAATCTGCAGCAGAGTGTCCATATCATCAAGTATTCTTTACTACAGTCTTTTGCCACTTTCTGTCTGAAAGCGGGAAGGCCTAACCTACATTTAATGCAGGACGTGAGCAGACCAGAGCAAGACTTTGGGAATATGGCAGGATGCCACAAAGAGAACCTCACACATCATCTTTTGGTGAGCGCTTACCTTACACCATACAGTATGTTTGCGGACTTGCAAACTTTACTCATAAATACTTAGGATTAACACCTGGTTTCACTGGGCTCTCAGTGAGATTTTTACCAACGACTTAGTAACAGTCGTATTTCGTGCTGCGGGGGGATATGAATTACAGCTGGAATTATACTTTTAAAATGATATTTTTGTCTGTTTAAGATCTCCATATATACCACACTGTCCTTAGTATACAATCCTGATAGCTTATATAGGAACACCTTTCACAACAGTTTAAAACCAACAGTTTGAAACGTCCAAGTATCCTTTTCAGTGAAAGTAACAGACCTGTTTTATAACAGCACATTTTAACAACACTCAGATGATTCAAGGAAAAGCTAAATCCTCCATCTTAAAATTCTGGCATGAAATTGGTTCAAGATTTAGCACTGCTATATCTTAGTCTTTTGCTTTGTTATTAGTTTTCCAATATTTTTTTCCCTCATCTAGATTACCCTCTATTATTTAGTTATAACTTCCTCCATAATTGCAATCAATGAATAGTAATCACTTAATAAACATATCCTGACAGGTCTATTTTTGCTCTGGGAAAAGATTCATTCTCTTTATCATCATTCCAGCAAGCAATTTTTCTTCTTACCTTAAGTAGCAAAGTGAAATGTAGTGTCTGCTCTACTACATACAGCTTTTGAGCAAGACCAGACGCCACTCCTTTCATTTTTATATTATTTGGGTATAGATTTAACGAGATCTTTCTAACCTGGAACTTGCATTCAATGACTTTTATATGTAATTCTATTGCTGCACGTAGGAAAAAGCTGCTTTGCACAAACAGCTTGTTAACACTGAGCTAATAAGTGGCATTCTGGGAGACTTTTCAGAGTTACTAATACAGACCTGTCACAGGAATATTTATCTGTCTGCACACGACAGGCAACTTTTGACTGCATAAATTTAAATGTATAATAACTACAGGGAAAAACTTAGATTTTTTGCACTAGTATCAACTTTGCCGCAGGCAGACCTGCATTAAGTTTCAAGGAAATCTCTCTAATACATACCAAACAAAAAAGCTTATGCATATTTTAATCACTTCAGTAGTATCACCCTTTCTCTGAAAAGAATTGATTGTATCCATCAATAATAGGGAAAATACTTCACAGCTCTGAAAATTAGACTAAAAATTGCACTTCAGAATTCACTAGTTCAGCTTGTCATTTTCAGAATTCTTTTAAAGATATCAGTGCAAGGCATCTTTTTGTCTGCACAGTAATGAAGACTTTAAATACACTAATTATCTCTAAACATAGGCTTATTAATAAAAGATTATAAAGCAAAACAAATTTTGCACAGAGCGGCAGCTTTTAAAATAAGCAATTATTACACAACTTAATGCCAAAAAAATGTATATACTAGGCATTTTGTAAAGGTACGGGAAGTACTTAATATGAAAACAAAATGCCTGGATTAATCTAGCAGAGATACGTTGATACGATGGAAGTCAGAAAGCAATTGTGAAAAAACACTCTGCATCTATGCTGGTGACAAAGTGTTCAGTCATAAAAGCTTTGATTTAAATCATATTAGCATAGCGTGGTGGAAGCATGCAGCACCACAACATCAAAGGAGAGGCCCCAAAAATATGTATCTATTTCTCTTTTTTTTTTAATTTTCTCTCCAATAATTGCATACTTTTAGTTTCCAGCTCACGTGTGTATCAGAAATGGTTTGTATATCCAGGGAGAAATCAGAGGGGAATGAAAAAAAAAAAAAACAGTTTGAGGGATGCAAGAATCTCACCGTACTTTTAAGTAAAGAAATAACAATTCACTTGTAATAGGACTGTCCCATTAGGGTCCCTGATTGCCATGAAAATCTCAATTGACCTGTTCCTTTTCTTTGTTAAATTTACCACTTGAAGATAGTTAAAACAATATGACCTTGGATTTGGACTCCCTAGGTTTCTTTTGAGGTATACCTCACAGTCCTCCAAAAACTATTCAGAGAAAAATACTCGCGCCTGAATCCCACATTGTCTTAGCAGTTGGACAGTCTTGTTCCAGATAATTGTGCTCAGGCTTCTCAGGAGAGATGTGACCACTCAGAATTTCCCAATTTTGATTAGAGCATAGGGAAAACAACGATTTTTTCCTTTGTTTTCAGTAACTTTTAGAAAATAATCCAAATACACTACCTGACTGCTTGTAGAGACGAAATAAAGAACTTCATTTAGGAACAACCAATTCCTCTTCAGAATAAATTTTCAGGCACGGTAATTGAGAGGCTAGAACATCATTGCTTTGTGTAAGTATAACCTTTTTGAACTTCCCAGGCTGACACATCACAGCTGAGATGCAATCGTGTTAGTCACGGCACTCTGCGTGATGCCATTGCTGTACTGAGCAGCACGCTATTAGGAAAGGGTACAGCAGCATGTTGCACTACCGACAGGGCCCTCCCATGCTGGGATTGTCTATATGCAAACACCATGCCCACTGTCACAGCACAACACAGGAGAATGCTAGGGAGCTATTTCTGTAACACCAGGAACACTTATTCCTTCCCAACTTGACCCCTGCTCTGTGTGGTGATGGTGGTGATGTGTTTCAGATGTGATGTATAATAGCAGGAGAGCACTGATGCATCAGACCAGGAAATTAAAAAAGATGCCATTCGCACAAAGGAATGTTTAGTTAAGTTTGAAAATCTTGGCTCAGATGATACCGTGATGGACCATTTGTTACATCTTTACTTACTAATGTTCGTTTGCTGTGGAATTTGCTGTTGGTTTTGTTGGTTTTTTTTTGGTTTTTTTTTTTTTGTTTTTTTTTTCTCTACAGATCAGTTTGTTACTGATTTTAAATGATTCCAAGAGCTCATCTGCATTTCATCCAACACATTTTGAGTGAGAGATAATATTTGAAAGCACTAGGGTCCTTAAAGGAACAGCCTATTACAATACACAACATTAACTATGTTTCTACGATTTATGAAAAGAAAGCAATATGTGCCTGTTTCGGTGCCTGTCGTTTGCCTACCAATGGTGCAGTGCTCCCCATTCCAGCCCTCTCTGCATTCACATTTCCCATCTTTACAAGTTCCGTGCTCCGTACAACGGGGATGACACACACGCTGGTCACAAGCCACTCCTGTCCACCCTTCTTCACAGCGACATGCTCCGCCAATGCACACCCCGTGAGTGCCACAGTCTACAGAGCACACTTCTAGGAGAAGAAAAGAATAAAGATTATAGCTAGCTCGAGCCTGCGGCAACGGGGCAGTAGCAGCCACCTAGTCACGAAGGGAACAGCGGGTAGAACAGGTATGCTTCTGCTGAAAAACGTACGCTGTCAAAAGCCGGCCTGTTCATATTCAGTTCAAAACCAGCATTCAACTTTTCCTTAAAGACAAACGAAACTATATTAAACAGTCGTTTAAAAAAAATCTGCTAATGTATGCAGGGCAAACTGCTGTAGAGCTGCGTCCTCTGCTCAGATACAAACAAGTTTCAGAGGTAGCTTCCTCACTGCCTGCCAGCAGGGCAGAAGGGGAGCGCAAAGGTGTTTTACTCAAACCTGGACCTCTGGTGATTTTGACACAGATGTCGATTTGCTAAGAGCGAGGCAGACTCACCTAAAACTCATTCAGCAGAGAACGGTGACAATTCAGGGTCACTCAGCCTCTAGGAGTGACGGGTAAAAGACACTTTCAGGGGAGAGATTCTGGAATCCTATTACTAACGTGGTCAGTTATCTGGTGTCTTTTACTGCTCTCTGCCAGCTGCAGTTGTAGAAAAGCAACCAGAGGGGTCTTTTGCCTCATGCATCATCAAAGAAATTGACAGTGAACTTCTCATTCATGAATTTTGCTGGCTGCTGATGCATGAAGCAGAAAATACGCTTCTTGATATTCATTTCACTGGTGGGGTATTCTAAGTCATTAATCTTAAGAAATAACGGCGTAAGTGTGAAAACTATAAATATTGAGAGACGCACTTAATGACCTGCAGCTCTGTCTCAAGGCTCAGCTTGCGACATAAATGCAAAATTCCCAGTATTTTTTCCCCACAAATAGAGCATTTGCTGTCTTGTCAAAACTATTTTTTTTTCTCTTTAGCTCCTTCTGTTAGAATAATCAAGTTTTACAACTGTAGTTTGGAGAGGATGAATTTTTTTAGCCTACGCTTTTGTGCCTGCTTTGTAGTGCCTCTTGCTCTAAAACTATTTTTTTTAATATTCCATCTACAACTGAAAAGGGAAAAATACCCTTTACTTGAAAAGAGATTTTTCTGTTTTGTAATGTTTTTCATAAATGAGTAGCATTTGATACAGAGCAAAGCAAACCCCAAAAACGTACTTAATTGCGGTGTTTTCCATTCCCCAAATGTTATAAGCATATTTATAAATTACGGAAGTTTTCATTTAGTTGGGAAACAGATGTGAAGCACTTAAGTAACTTTTTCAGTCCAATTGAGGGTCAGTATTAGAATGAAATACAAACTCCTAACCTGCAACCCCCTCGCCCCCCAGCTGACAGTCCCAAATTAAGAACGTCACAAAAAGTACTATATAAGATATATACACACTTCTTCCCAACGTAACCAAACATGTTCCAAAGACAAATATCTAAATTATTTGCATTTCAAACTTGCCATAGACATTAACATTTTCACAAAAAAGGAACGTTATGGCAAAATCAGGTAAAAAATATTTTCCTTACCGACAGAGCAGTCAGGACCCATCCAGTTGGGGTCACAGCTACAAAGACCTGTGTCGGACAGGTAGGTACCGTGCCCGCTGCACTGGTCTGGACACTGGGCTCTGGGGAGCTCACAATTTATTCCACCCCAACCCGGGCTGCAGAGACATTCTCCGTTCACACAGACTCCGTGGTTGGAGCACGTTGGATCTAAGCAATCAACTGCAGAGGAAAACAAAAACAATGTAGAGAAAGGTCAGTTCACACAATATGATGTTTGGAAAACATGTAGATGAGCGCTCTGAAAAGTTTCTATCACTGTGATAAATAAAATAAATTGATGTGGTTCTTCAAGTCATATTAACACCTGGTTTGAGAATGGGAAAGCAATTTGTGTTTTAAAACAGGGTGTGACTGAACAATGAAAGCTTACTGCAGGAATGCTGCAGTGAAGAAGCACAAAGACTTATAAAAATAACACTTAAATATATATGATAAGAGTTCCACACATAAGCGTTTATCTGAAGACGTCTTTTCTGAAATACACTGACGTTCCAATGACTCATGTACTATATTTAAATAACAAAATAAAAAAATAATTGAATAAATTGCACATTTTAAAGGATATTTTTCTCTGGAGTGCCTTCATCAATACTACTATTATTACTATTGAAATGCTAGAGCGCTGTGAGAATAACATTATGATATCCACTTTAAGTACAGAGAAGGCAAAATATCACTGGCTTTCAGCTTCATTTAGACTCCTAAATTATTCAGGCACTTCTGAACATTTGATTCGTGTTCCATTAGTAGCTGAGCTGTGAAACTGAGAGTCCTAGTTACTTCACCCCATATTCTAAGCAGCATAATTCCTTTTAAAGAAATAAAGAAAAACAGATACAGATTTTATGTTTTCTCAATCCAGAAACAACAGAGTAAGAAAGCGAAAAGAGTTATGATGGAAAATCATCCATCGAAACTTCAGTTGCCGTTTCAATCCTGATAAATAAAAGAACGTTGTCAGCTGCCTTTCAGACAAACTCTATCAGTAACGTTATGGTTTTCTGGATTTGTATCCTGTATCATGAATTTGTATAAGTATACTACGCTGTACTGTAAATACCAGTGTAGAGGCTTTACCAACGGCCTTTTGCTGTGGAATTGAGGGCCAAGGTCGAACTCACGTCCTAAACAAAATGAATTCATCTCATGACTGGTATATATTAGCTCACAACAGAAGGACCAAGAATGATTGGCATTCTCTCTTGCAGCTCTGGGATGATCTGAGTTTATAATGAAAGTGATTTATCTCTCAACTTTTCCAAACTGATCCTTCTAAATTAAGGCAGAGACATTTTCACTCTACCTTATGTGAACAATACTTGATCTTTAAAATCGCAACTTTTCTATAAACAGAGAGTCTTGTCAAATTATTTTATGTAGTTGCAGAACATTTAAAGTAAGTATACAGATTAGATACAACCCAGAGGACTGAGGCTGGCACACTTAGAGATGCAATAACATGAGTTATCAGGATATTTTTGATTTTAATTCAGATTACAGTGGTACAGGAATAAATTACTACAAAATTTTTTCTAAGATTTTCATTTTAATGATGACACTGGCTACAGGGTGGTGTTTTTTTGAGATTTACTGCTTAGTTAACTGGACATGAAGGTATTATAAAGCAATTTCATATTTATAGGTAACCCACGACTGTTTTGTGGTTCAGTTCAGATCGGATTTGATAAATTCATAAATTCTAAAATTATCCAGAATGCTTGCCCTGTACCATTATTCCTTCTTAGTGCTTAACAAAATTAGAAATTGTCCAAAGTTTACACTATGTCTTTCATACTATTTCTGTTGAATCCCACAGACACAGAGCTGCGATAAAACAATCTTATTACGTAAAATCAATGAAGAACATAAAAATTTAGGTCAATTTACTTTTAGGATGAAGGTTACTTTCCCCCCCTAACTTTAGTCTATTCTATTATTTTTAGACGATGATATTTTAATGGAAAATTAAAAAGGGTAATATGTGTATAACATTGTATGTGGCAGGACAGCTAACTTTAGTAGATGTTGACGAGTCCTAATGCACTCTCAATTTCAGAAATGTATCATATTCCTTCTCAAATGAAAGTACTAATGAAAGCAATGTGGAGCACATGAAAACCACCACCTTCTGCTACATAAACTGTCTTTCCTCTACCCTGAACTACAGTATTCATGCAGCAAAGACTTACTTCCACAGAATAATCCTATCGATACCCCTAAGCCCCCAATCTCCCTTGTTTTATAGAATAACACACTAACACCCCTTTGTCTGTTGTTCTAGACAAATATACTTTACAGCTGGTTTGTTCTATCATATGGGTAGGTACTAGCTTTCATAGTTTAAACTGAAGAGAATTTTTACTTTGAACTCAAATCTTGTTCTATTTTAATACATGCTCTTAGAATTATCATCTCGGGCCAGATCCTCAGCCGCTAAAATTAGCATAATGTGATTACCTGCAGTAGAACTACACTGACTTATGCTGCAAATGCTCTGGCCCCAAGTCTTTAGAAGGGTTTACAATGGTATTTAATAGGGATTTATAAAAGGAGCTTCTCTGGTGTTTAAACAAAGGAGAATGCGCCTTATCAAGTAAGTATGTTAGACTCGGAACTCACAGCCCCTTGGCAGCTCAGATCATTAGAGCTCATTTAGCACCGGGCCCTCTGTAGATTTGACAAAAAAGGTACTGAAAGCAATTTATATCCCTAAGGACGAAAAAGGAGGTCAAGGAGTTTTCTGAACAATATGTACCATAAAACCCCCAGAGAGCCATGAATTACACTTACGAAGTTAAATGTCATTGAAAAATGACTCGACCATGAAACTGACAAGAAAACCACCCTTAACTTAACCTAATTTGGCAATTTCACTTGTCTCCCCCAAACTAGATTGAATGAAACCTGACAAATATGCCACTTCATCTTGTGTGCAAATTTGTTAATAGAACAACAGTGTTTATGCTGCAAAAATTGTGCATCACAAATATTGATTTTGGTGCCACTTTCATTTCAGGTAAATTGTTTGAACAATATGACCATGATGAATATCAGAAATAAAAAGCTAACGGGAAGCAAAAAACGCTGACCCACTTGTTCTAATTCAATACCCTAGTAGAAAATGGTGAATGAATCAACCTTCACCATTCCTTTTGGAAGCTCCAATCAACAGAGGAGATTCCATATATTATACATAAATACAGATATATTTATTTGGATCATTCTACCACTAGAATGGCAGAATTTTAATTTGTGCAAAAACTTCAAATAAGACCAGATGATTACCTGCAATTGGAGACACCAGTTCATATTATACCCTTTTTGCTGTAGGTCTTGAATTAATGTGAGAAATATGTACAGAACAAATGGAATTTGAGAGGAGAAACATGATGGCTGTTTTTAATTTATTTGTAAAATAATTTATTGACTTACTTGTTGCCCAATGATGTATGCAAAAGGTTATCTTATCCTTTCTTGTCATGTTATTGGCCCCTTCCAAGTTTGCAGTCAATACCTCCTGCCTTTATAATCCATTTTTTTTTTTTTAAGAAAAATCTTATCTTTTCAAGCACACTGTAGATTAAGTAATGTATATCATTTCACCTCACATAGTAATTCACCTCCCCAAAAACTTTGTTGACTGACAATCTTTTGCAGTGTTTCCAACTTTGAACGGTGTTAACATTAACACCTTTGCAAAAAGATACACACTAGCTCATTCTATAAACTCCTCTGGAGTTGGTGATGTGTTTGTTTCACCCATTTCAAACTTTCACCTGCAGATACAATGAATTAAGCACTACAAGAGCCTATTTCTCTTATAGGAGAGATAGGACATTCAAGATGTCTAACTCAGATACACCACAGCCATTCTAGGCAACCGAAAGTAGAGAGAGAATTCCATGCAAGGAACTGGAAATTACAATGAAGGTGAGGGAGGAACTGCTTGCAAGGTAAAATTTACAGAATCAAATGGAAAAAGATCATTTTAGGCCATCTGCCACAGTCTCTCCAATAATATGAGCATTTATATGACAACACAAAACATGATCTAACTTAATAAGACTAAGCGAGTGATTACAGTTAGTACCAGAAAGAGAGCTTCTGCATTTCTGGGGAACAGACTGAATGTTGTAGAGCATGCCAAAGACAGTCTTTTCCATCTTTGATTTTGATGAGAATGCTAGCTATTACAAGGCATTTCAAATAAGTTTTTAATATTTCGTATAATCATACACTCAGGGCGAACTGAGAACTATCAATTCTAGCACTCAAAAAGGACACTATAGAATTTTCCAGATATAGCTTAAAATGTAACCCATTAAAAACAATGGAAGAACTCTTCCAATTTCTAGTGAGTTCTGGATTAGAGCTTTAATAACCAGTGTTGTGTTGTGAAGCTTTCCTGGAATGACACAACAGTAATGAACTGAACAAACAGTTGCAGTGTTGGCAGTCCTACCAGTGAGGATCCCTGCTTCTTTTTTGCTTTTAGCAAAATAAGGTGACTCAGACTAATGCAAGATCTTGTCCTAAAGGCGATGACTACAGTCCACGCTCAAAGAATAAAACCCTTTGTGATTTATGTCCCCGTAGTTTTCTTCCCTTTGTTTTCTGATGGGAGAAACAGCTGTTTACTATAGGGTAAGATAAAAATTGATACACGTGGTGGACAGCTGTGCATCCCACTCAGAATACTCCATAGAGACTCTTTAGTCCTAAAGCCATGTAGCTCCAGTCCTAGCACTTCAGTCCTCAAACTGCTCCTCCTTTTGGAGGATTAATAAGCTCTGGAATGTCATCAAAAAGTAGCTTGAACTATTACCGCTCTGAGGATGCTGAACTGTCTGTTTAGCAATCGTCCAGGGAGTTAAATTCCCTTTTAAACCCACACTAATATATTTTTAAAAGAAAGGCAGTCCAATTTATGTTGTGCATTCTAACAGAAAACACTGTGAATAAACCCAATATCTAGCTTAATCTATGACCACATTTTGCATGGGTTATTTTGTTAAATTTGCTGAGTCTACGTACACAAGGAATTGGACACTTTCATTTGAAGAGCTTTTCTGCATTTAAAGGACAGTTATTGTTTGTGTGCGCCATCTATCTTTCTTTAATCCCATGTGATTGCAGCTGACAGGGATAATATGCCCTACATGAGGTCTGTAAGTAACGTGGATACCTAAATCTTTCAAATTTGTTTCGTCAACTTCTGTCTTAATAGTGACTGATGTGTTTGCTTTGAGAGGAGCTGCAACTCTACAATTTTGTGTACCACTGCTCCTTTTTCCTCTGTGTTTCACATCTAAATTGTTCCATAAATATAACCCATAAGGAAACATTTATCGTCACTCTTCAACAAAGGCATTATTCAGGTTTACTTGTGGCAGACATTCTTAATACTGCAAAACAATGTATACAGAAGACCAGAAGTTTTGTCTGAACTTTGATAGACCAGTAAAATTGTGACACTACATTTTTACCCCATTTTTATAATAATCTGCTACAGTAGTTTTGAATTTAAATTTTTATTCTGTTCTTTCCTTTTTTCTACCCATTAAATAAATCCAAACCCCAGAAACCAAACTCACAACACAGAAAGAAAACGTCCTACCTTCCTCACAGTTTTCTCCTTTATAGCCAACAGAACAGACACAGTTCCCTTCGATGCAGGAACCGTGACCTCCACATGAGGGATCGATACACTGGCTGATGGGTACATCACATTCTGGACCTTTCCAGCCACTGTAGCATAAGCAGGTGCCTTTAGAGTATTGACCATTGCCACTGCACAGAACCGGGCAGGCAGCTGGAAAATTGAACGAAAGAAAAACAGCATACAGGGTCATACATGCATTCATGTAGAAGTGCACTAAAAGTCAACTACCAAATACTTATACGTATATTCAAATATGTTAATTTACTGGAGAAAAAAAAAATCTAAGATATTTTGTAGCAGGTCAGTCCTTCATTTCCCAAAGAAATAATTTGATTACTATTTAATGAAGTTGGGCATTCTGACAATACAACTACTATTCTTTACAGACTGTTGATGATGTTTGCGATAACTAATGAGGTAATGTGGACAGATTTGAGTCTGACGTTTCTCTGCTTTGTTCCACTAGGTAACACCCAATTTTCACAGATAGCAGAACACAAAACATTCAGTCCCCAGAACATTTTATTATATAGGGTCTTTCTTCTTCCATAATGCTTTTTTATTGTAATGTCCCAAAACTTTTTTAGACCCTTTGACTCATTTTTTTCAGCGTAAGAATCTTGAACACAGGAATAACACAAGCTTTCATCTACAACAAATGCACCTTGCCACCAATATCCCTGCCGGACCTTGTTTTTCCAAATCCCAGAGTGACTGCTTTTACCCTGTGTGTATTGGCAAGAAAGCACCATTAACCCTTATCCCTCCCTCTTGTATTATTAAGGGGGTAAGACACATTCTGAGCAACTGTTCGTTTATGCAAATGAAGTGAAGCCTATGAATAATAAAGGTAGTCAGAAGGTCCTGGATGCCAGGAATCAGATGTTGTACATATGCAGAGCAATGGAAAGAAACAAGCGGTTTATTAAAAGCCAGTTGCACATAAATGTTACACTAAGGCATATTATCCACACTCCTGTACGCCCACATCTCCCATGTGAACATGGCAACCTGTGAACTTACGTGCCTGCCAAAGACTCAATGTGTGGTCACCAGCCAGAGAAATGGCAAAAATAACAGAGGAATAACAGAAAGTGGGAGTAATGAAGTGAATCTTTGAGAAAAGGTACGCTTTTTTGCTCTTCTCTCTGATGCAGTTTGATGAAGACAGAAAAGTATTTCCCTGTCTTTTCACTCTTCAAAGTTATTAGAAACTAACAGCTAGTTTTACAGTACCAAAAATATACTCAAAAGCTACTATTAATCATTAAAAGGTCCTAATGTCTTCTCGCTTCTATTATCCCTTTAACCTGAGTGATCAAGAAGAACACAAGTAATTGATTTCCTACAAAGAAATGTGTAATTGTCCAGTTATACAACTTCTCCACTGTTCAGTCCTGTAACCCTTATTAATCTTAGCCGTCCCACTGATCTGCTGCAAAAACATATTTCAGGATAGATTTTTTCAAGTGTTTTCTTATTTGAAATGGGAAAAAATTCATCAGAAAAAAATACATTCAGATTTGTAACCTGAGATGTTAGCTAAATTTAGAGTGCTGAGAATTATTTCAATTAAGACTACAGGTTGATGGGCTACATGTCGCATGTATAATCTTTTTTAGCCTATTTTTTCTATAGTAGAATAATAACAGAATTAGTATGATGAAGTTTGGGGGTCTTTTGCTACCCCTCCTCTGTCTTAGGGCCATATTGTCCATCTTTTGGTAGCAACAGGACTTCATTCTACTTCATTCCTGGTGTTCTCGCTTACTGAGTCTTGTTCAATCTTTTTCTTCCTCACTCCAAAAATGAATACGAGTCTGAATAAAATATAATTTCCAGCAGCAAGTTTCCGATTTCAGATGTGAAATATGATGTGACAAGGTGTTTACTGAGTTCAGTGAAAAATTTTATGCTAAAGTTCTACTGGTTTTGCTTTTTGCAGCTGGTTTCAGAATTAAGTTTACTGAACCAGGTGGATTGAATTACAATACAGACAAATATCCATTACGCCCATACTGCACTCTAGGACGGCCTCTTTTACATCTTTTTGTACACCATCATGAAACCCCCTTCCATGATATACAACACGCTGAAGTAGTAGCAACTTGAATGCCGTATGACTAACTGTTTGTTCTGTCTGCATGCATTACATCATGGAGTCAGCGTGCATGGCTTCTCACTGCCTAGACAGGCTAACTGTTGCTACTGCAAGTCATATAGGTGAGCCATAAAGAAAGGGATCAACCTCAGACCACTTCCACTCTGCAGGTATGAGGACCTGAGGACACAGACAATTCCTTTGACCATAACTCTCTATTTCACTGCCATTAAAAGTCTTGTCTGGGCTGACATTGATGCATTTTCCCAAATCACTGTAAGAAAGTTAATTGCTTCAGTCCTGCTCTCTTTACTTGCCACGGTGTAGAGGATCTGGAGGTGAGTGATCAGAAGGTGCCTTGTCCTGAAGACTTGGAATAGTCACGAGTGGCAAGTTTCTTGGTGCAACCTTCCACACCCTGACACACTGTAGACACACTTTCCCTTTATCTGGGCCTCATCTTAACACAAAAATGTCTCTCTCTAGCAAAGGCACCCCTCAGCTCCTGCATGTGGTGGTTACGCTTGCAGTCCTTTCATTCAAGTCCACCACAGAAAGAAGCACTATTTTTAGATGCAAATTCTCTGCACGCTTCCGAGCCGCTGCAGAAACTCAGTGTTATCATTATTAGTAGTTGCTCAGTGTGGATTCCAACTGCACTGGGACACGCCAGCATACAGCTTTGCCTTTGCCCATTAGCCTCCTCGCCATGCTGTGGTAAAGCTGCATAGAAAGAAAAGGTCCCAGGAAAGCTAAATCAATCAGTAGGCAGTAGACAGTTTCTTCAGACAAACCACATTTGTTCAAGTAGTGCTAAAGACAAAAAAGTTTGAGTTGACTTACGAGCTGGATACAAATGAGGAATAGCTTTTTTTGTTGTTTTGTTGTTCTACAGGCCAACATGGCACCCAACACCTGAACGGATTTCTGTTCTGCAAACCTCTCCTCTGCAGTCAAAATTCAAATAAAGGCAATAAGTCTATTTGAACAGCACAGTCCCCCGCAAGAGGCACTGAGTAGAAATAAATCCACTATTAAAATAAAAAAAATAACTAACACAAACAAGCAACTTAGATGTGACCACTCTAGACCTAGCTAGATAACTGTGCCAGCCACCTGCTGTAAGACTGCTTCTCTCCTCGCCTTGCCCCTAAGTCTCGTTAAGCAATGGGCAATTGTGGTCCAGCTAGAAGAGGTGTATATCTCCTATCTGGAACATGTCTATGGGAAGGCTATTCTTAGCTCCCACTTTCGATCTGAATTTTCAGGGTTCAACTTCTGGGACACCAGAGACTGGCACAGCAGAAGAGATGATGCTGGGTCTTGGGCTAAAGAGGTCCCACAGTAGTTTTTTCGTGTTCCCTTACTCTGCTATGGTGCTTCAGGAATTTAAGTAAAGCTGAAAGCCATGTCACAGCTTTTCATTCTTCTCTTCATGCTTCTACCAGGTCAGAGGTCTTGCTATGGTTCATAAATCTATTCAGTCCTTGTGAAGCTTGTATATAAGTTGAACAGTAATCTGCCTTCAGTGGTCTGCCACTGCAGTATGCACTGCCAAGACATTAGTGCACAAGAACTGACTTTGGACAAATGACAGAATCTTTCACTTAACCTTAGGGATGAAATGATTAAGTTAATCTTAAGACATTTGCAATCTAAAGCCACAAAGTTTAATCTATAACACTCTGCTGGCGTTACTCTACAAACTATACAACAGGAACATGACTTTGAGAATAAGAAAAATTACAGAGGTTCTTGGTCAGATTTTGGCATTTCCAAGACTGCCATGTCACTAAGACTGCAGGAGAAACACGTAAGCAAGAACGCAGGCAAGCGTAGGTTACAAGGAGCTGGCTTGTCTGCTGTCGTAAATAGCTCTCCATTAATGTTTCTGCTATGGGTTTAGAGGCTGCCCTAAGTGAGGAACGGAGAAAGAATCAAACTGCTCTTCCATAGAGAACAGGAGCAGGCACTCAAAAAAGAGGTCTGCTATGCTTATTTGCTAGACCATGTTGCTGCACGGTGAGACCCCAAACAGTCCACTCTAATTTTACATCCAGGTGGCTTCAATTAATGCACAAACAAGTCAAGGGCCATCTAGAGTTCTTGTTATCCAGGACTGCTTATTTTCCCTATGTGAAGTGGATGGCCCCTATTCCAGGATAGAACTGGCTGTTCAAAGTCTGCCGAAGGAGCGTGAAGGAAGGGCGGTTTATGTAATGGAACAACCAAGTTCCATCTCATTTCTGTGGACAGATTGGTCGTATAAAGACAACCACGTATCACACACCAGCACTGTCAAAAAGTGGAGAGAGGTCTTCAGGAGTAGGTACAGCAACACTCAAGTTAAGCACAAAGTGAAGTCTGAATAAGCACACCAGGTATTAGCTCTAAATGTGGTTTTGGTGATGTGATTAGGCCCCTTACCAGCATTCAAACAAAACCAGATTAAGTTCTTAACATGGGTCTCAGCTGATCAATGGATACTACAGACCTTTGGGTCCCATAGGTTGCACACATTTAGGGGCATGAATGGAGCAGGAAAGACGAGACAAACTTCCCTCTGAAAGTTATCTCTCTGAAGGTTATCTTTGGATAGGTATTTTGGGGTAATGTTAATATTCCCTGATGCATGAGGAAAGGTGATTTGCTAACAGCCTGTTACACATGGACTAGGAGGGGAGATGGTAAGGGATAATGCCCAAACGGCCTGGCATCAAAAGCCACCGTTTTGTCCAGTGACATTTAACCGAGAGGCATCCCAGCTGCAGTCTGCGTACACACTCCTTTCACCCACCCTTACGGCAGTCACATGTACATACTCACCAGAGGTGTTCTTCTAGAGCATGGCAAGAAACCAGTAAAGGATATCTGAGGAGTCAAACTCTTGGAGGCTGCTGCAGAACTTGGCTTAGTTACACAGCTGCTTGCTGGAGAGGGCTTCCCCTGCTACTTGAAGTTCCAAACAGGATTTGAAGGCAGAGTTCTGGTTGATTCCTCTTGCTGTAGAGCAAACATTACCCTGGTGCAGAGAGAGCCCTGTACCACTAGGATCGAGGCTGTCAGTTCTCTGCTGCAGACTTTGTTCAGTTCCTCCTCATAAAATAGACAAATTGGTATACTTCTTTTGAAAGTTATTTGAGTTTCTGGGCACAAAAATATGCAGACCTGGAAAGTTTTTGAACTCGCATCTGCAATACTTCCGTGTCCTGGAGCAGGTCACAAGCAATGCCCTTATGTTGCTCTTACTTTGCCAGCAGCTCAGTTTTACATTCAAATGTAAATTTTCAAACGGGACATAAGAAGTTTAGCTTCCTTTGTGCCATCTACAGGCTTAGTCAGAACCCAGACAAGCTGCCAGGAGTGACTCTGTACCAAGTCAAAAGGTTTCAACGTACGTACCACGGAATTTTGTGGCCAGATGCTCACGGCAGGTTGGTGAGGGGAGTCACTGGTCCAGATGGACAAAATTGCACCGAGCCTGTTGGGGTACTGTTTGAGTAAGGACCAGAGTGGTTGTATCCATAATGCTTGTAAACCCTAATCTTGCATATAAACCAAATTCTTCTAACCACAAGTTGTTGTGCATAAAAGATGAGCCTGACTGCCTAGTCACAATGTAAGCAGTACAGAAAATTAGGACTGAGTGTTGAAGTGCAAGTTTAAGGCCGCACTAACAGAGCACTTAGACACCATCTAAAGTGCCCTTACACCCTAAGTACCACTAACTGTTCCATCAACCAATTTTAACAAGATTACCTGAAAAGTTAAAACCCGTGGAAGAGTATTCCCTAATTTAACACATAATTAGACAAATTTCTGGAATGAAAATCTACAAAGGCTACTATACTCAAAGAGACATCGGCTACTGTAGGAAGTCCTAACAGAAGTTATCTCCAGAACCTACAGAATTTGCTGGAGAAGCATCAAAGACAGGTACAATTTTTACTATTCCTTAACTATCTGCTTTATGACACCATCAGAGCTGAAATCCTGGGTAAAATGGAATTTTGGTCTGAGCCATTACAGCTTTACTTCCGTAATATAACCTCTATATAAAGCCATTAAAAAAAACCCAAAACACTCTTAATAGACACTATTTATACTCCTACGTAAGATATGTTCGGCCCTTGTTGAACTGTACAGAACTTGGTCAGACCTAAGAGAAATAAAGATTATTTTTATCTGTAGATGTTCCTGTTTTGGAGGAGGAAGTGAGTTTCAATCCTGAAACTTTTGCTAAAGAACACAGATTAAAAGAAATGTGCCTGACAGCATACGCACTAACAAAACTACATAAGGATCACCTGTTCTGTATATGTAGTCATATACTCGTATGTGTAATTGGTCTACTCTGACTAATACCATCCAACAGTGGAAGATATGCACTAATATTAGCGTGAGTAGCACTTGCTGAGGTTTACACAAAGTTCGCTTGAGGTCAGACAAAAACTTGGTTCTACACATAAGACACATTTTGATTCTTCTCATCAAGAAGAACTTCCAAATTTTTTATCTGGTTTTGCTCAAACAATTCTTCCCTATATGCATTAGTGCAAGTCAGCCCAGTGTCCCTAAGCTTGGGGGAAGTCATTACATATCATGAAACACAGCAAATGTTCTTCAAGTCTTTAATACAACTGTATGAACATTCTGTAGTTGTCTCTCAAAAATCACCTGACCCTGCAGATTGGGCAGTTTTGATATGCTCTTTGGACAGAGTTGCATGAATTCTTATTTCTAAAAAAAAATATAATGAAATACACACTAGCATAATAGAAACCAAGTTGTTCTTTGTTTCACTGACCACCAGGAATTGTACTGAAGACAGACACAGGCCAAACTTCTTACCAACGAACCTTACCAGTGAACCTTCCCAGTGTGGTTCCTCTAGGGGAAAGTTAATTTAGACTCTGTAATAGCTCTCACTTGGACTTCCTTTTAGCAGAGATTAAGCTGCTACTGCTGAGAGATTATGCATGATTTTGCCAGTATATAAAGAAGATGGATTACTGTTTATGACAGTCTAATCTGAAACCAATAAATGCATTCCAGGTCAGCTCCAATCTGGAGTAGAAATACAGGAACGATCCAAAAGCAATGTCATTTACAACTGTCTGGTTCCAAATACCTAAAAAATAATAATAAGGTCACATTGTACCGGCATTTTTCTCTTTTTGGTCTTTATCTTGGCGCGTATGCAGCATTTAGTCTACAACTGCTAGCTTCTCTTAATTAGATTAAGATGTAAGCAAGTGAAGACATATTTTACTGGTGCTAGAGCTGAATACTACTACAACTGTATACGAAATCACTGAATGATTTTAGATTCATTCCAAAAGCTACAACCAAATTATTGCCTACAGTTGACCTCCTAAAGTGAAGTTATACATATTTAGATACAAACAATCTTAATTTCTAAATGACTTAAAATCCACAAAATCACTAAACCCAAAGGAACTGCACACATTTGCATTTTAGAAAATCAGCCCAGTTATTTAAGAAGTTCATTTCTGACAACCTGATTCAAAATGTAGGCTCTAGACTTTACATAATTATTATTTTAAACAAACCAGTACTGAAACATAACAGATGATCACGTCCTTTTTACATTGAGTGTTTGCCCATAAGATATTTCTAAAAATCAGGAGACATTAAATATATGAGTATTTTTATTTCTAGTTTAAGAATACTTTTTTTTTTTGTTTGACAACTCGCCTTCATATTTTATGTTTCAACCTGTTTTGATCAGTTGGGTGCGCGTTTCACTACTTGTCTGCCTGCCTATTAGTTTTAACTGGAGTTCATTTATGGATGTGAAAATCTGAAATAACTCCTAAGACCACTCCCTGGTTTACGCTGTTCACTTTTACTAGTTTATGTTATTTTTACGCTACTTTCCTGGTAAGAAGCTGCCCCACCCTAGCAAACTTAGCCCCAAGAAAATCACTCTGGAATGGGAGACTGAACGATTCCAGGCCCATTTTCTCTCATCTTCCTGCCTCACAAACGTGATATTTGCATGGTCAGGAAGAACGGTGTTTGACTAGACTGCCCGCTCTTCAGAGATCACTGTCTTCCGTTCGGCTGGAGTGTTCTTCAGAGCAGCGACAATTAGGAAGATCTAGAACATCTTTTAGGTTGCTCAAAGACCTTGTGCTCTTCCAAGCAGAAGTCATCTTGAAGAAATTCACCCAGAAGCAGAAGAATAAACAACTATGAATAACTGTTACTGATGTTATACGCTTTATTAGTTACTTCAGGAAACTGTTCACTTTGGCTACAGAACACACAAATAATTTACATGATTTCATAGTAGTTTTACTTTATGCTTGCAGGCATCAGGCCAGTATGAAGTCGAAGAGTACAGCCCTTCATTGTAGCCATGCTCTGCAATCCTTGCTGCAGCTGCCCAAACCCGAGCCTCACCAAGCTCCCTTGTCTAGTGCTGTCAAACTGCACATTAGTAAGCAAGAAAGAGATTCACAGAAGAATTTCCAGAAGGACAAAAAACCTATCAGGTGTGTCAAATCTCTGACATTCAGAAACCATTTGGGGAAAGTAGCACACGCTGACTTAAGCACTAAAGTATGGATGCTTTAATTAATCCGGGGTGAATTTAATTGCTTTAGTTAAGTGGAAATCGGGTTAAAAATGATGCAGAGCATGCTGGGGTGTGTTAAAAACATGACATATGAGTTGGATGAATCGATAAATTAAAAGCGCACAGATGTTTTAATTAAACCCAGGAAAGTTAACGAAGATCACTAGAGACTTTTAAGCCTATGATTAATTCAATTCATTTAAAATACCTGTAGAGATATGGGGATGCCTCCATTTGGGGAGTTATAGAAGTTCTCAATCGATAAGTACTTAAGCTGTTCTACAAAAAAAAAATGGCAGGATTTTTATAGAAGTGACTGAACAGCATTAATTGCACAATGAATATTTACATTCTTCTGAACACTCAGCAAACTTTGGCTTTGGCCAAAATTTATCAAAAAGATCATAGTTTTTCTCACTGCCTTCAGTGTGACCTTATCTGTCAAAAAGACAGCACTTTGTGTTCCCTCTTCTACCATTCTACAAAGTATCTATTTCCGTTAGATAACTGCTTTGCTTACAACTATTAAAAAAAAAAATCTATGTAAGAAATACGAATATGTCTTTCCACACATCTAGCAGCAATTTCCAGAAGCACAGCAAATTTTTAAAATTATCTATTTGGGGTTGGTCACTTGGTACAAGAAAATTTTGCTTCATGAATCGACCCTTATAATATTTTCAATAATAGTAGCAATGCAGTCTGTAAGGACAGGGAAAAGAAAAATTAAGCAAATGTCAGATACATTGGAACTAATTTAGTGGTGGATTGAAAGGGCTGAAGCCCCATTACTGCTAGCACGAATATGAGCTTAGACAATCTAGCTAGCCATCAACAAAGATCTAACACTTAGTTCTCTAAAGATATTGGAGTCCTGAGGGGGAAGAGAAAAAGGCCACTGTACTGTCTCACTGGAAAAGTCACAGCTGAACATAAAAAAGATTTTCAGGTGGTATAAAACAAACTACAAATTGGAGACAGAGAGAAAAGAGGACATTTGAGTTCAGCTAGGCACTTGAAAAATCAGCTAGCTGTGCCAGGGTTCATATGTCTTGAGGACCTTCTCTTGTCAGTACGTTCTGGATTCAACAGATTCAACTTCGTCTGCCTGTTTGTTCCCTCTCCACTACTGCAGCAGCTCTGTAACTATCACTACTACATTAAAGGAAGGATTGCAGTTCTCCGTGCAGTACACTTAAGATGATTTGCAGAATGGCAGACTGATTTGCAGCCAGTGCAGTTCGGGTCCTCCCCATCTACTACATCATTAAAGAGCTACACAGTTCAATTTCTTTTTCATATGCACCAGTGCAGTCAAGGAAATGGAAGTTACCCTGCACTGGTTCTGGTTTACCACAGGAGAATGTGACTTATCAGCTTGCCATATATTTTGTGCCTTTGAAAATAAAGGCAAAAAAAAAAGGGGGGGGGGGGGTTCTTTTCCACTCCAATGGGATTGGAGGAAAGTGTAAATGGTGGATACAAATGTCCTGAAAACACTGCCTTGCAATCTAAAACTCCTTTTCTGTGGGAACTAGTAACACAGAATCAGAGCTGTGAAATTCCCACTTTAGATATAAGCAAAGGAGTTGATGCAACTACAAGAACATGCAGAGAAATAAACTTTACTTTCTACCAACAGATGGAAATAAACAGATGTTGAAATCGACTACTGTCATAGCCAAGCATGTAGATCTTCATTTGTATGTCTTGATAACTTCATCACTAGAAAAACTGAGGAGGAAGGGAAAACTAAGCTACTTCAGAGGTTTCAGTAGCTACATCTCAATGGAAAGAGCCTGTGAGACATCAAAGAGATGATGCTTCAAGCTCACAAAAAAGCAGCAGTAAGGGTAACCACCAAATACCAGAATTATCCTTCCAAACATGTGTTGTGATTCATAACAGAGAAGCACTAACAGCATGAAGTCATTTATGCATCCAGAAAAAGAAATGAAAAAGTGAAACATTTCTTCAGAGGTTTTTGGTAAGGTTTTACACCATTCCCAGTGAATGGTGTAAAAACTATTACTTCTCTGGTAATGGTTTAGCTCTGGCTAAATAGTAGCGCAGCAGATGTGGGATTGCACTTCAGGGTATTTAAAATCCAGACTACTTTGCTCTCGTTTTAGTTCCTAGAATCATAGAATTGTTTTAGTTGGAAAAGACCTTTAAGATCAAGTCCAACTGTTAACCCAGCACTGCCGAGTTACCCCTAACCCACGTCCCTCAGCACTATCTCTACCTGTCTTTTAAGGAGCTCCAGGGATGGTGACTCCACCACTTCCCTGGGCAGCCTGTTCCAATGCTTGACAACCCTTTCGGTGAAGAAATTTTTCCTGATATCCAACCTAAACCTCCCCTGGCCCAACTTGAGGCTGCTTCCTCTCGTCCTGTCGCCTGTTACTTGGGAGAAGTGACTGAGTTCCGACTCACTGAGCCCTCCTTTCAGGTAGTTGTAGGGAATGACAAGGTCTCCCCTCAGCTTCCTTTCCTCCAGGCTGAACAACCGCAGTTCTCTCAGCCCCTCCTCACAAGACTTGTGCTCCAGAACCCTCACCAGCTCTGTTGCCCTTCTCCAGACTCGCTCCAGCACCTCAGTGTCTGCCTTGGAGTGAGAGCCCCAAAACTGAACACAGTATTCGAGGTGGGGTCTCACCAGTGTCGAGTACAGGGGGATGATCGCTGCCCTAGTCCTGCTGGCCACAATATTCCTGATACAGGCCAGGATGCTGGTGGCCTTCTTGGCCACCTGGGCACGCTGCTGGCTCATATCCAGCCAGCTACTGACCAACAGCCCCAGGTCCTTTTCCCCACGGCAGCTTTCCAGCCAATCTGGCCCAGGCCTGTAGCACTGCACGGGGTTGTTGTGGCCCAAGTGCAGGACCCGGCACTTGGACTACTACTACTGTTGGTCTTATTAAATTTACCAGAAAAGATTTAAATCATAACATGATTAATTGCGCAGGTCCACGTTAGCTGCAGATATTTAAAGATTAGAAATTATTTTGTTTGTTTGAGAAAGCGAAAGGGGTGACAGCTAACTGAATTTAATCTCATTCAAATAGGGTCTAAATATAGGAAAAGATTTAAATTACAAGTTCAAATCTAGATACAACGCAGATATGAAAAAGTAACGCATGCCGAAATCTGAAGCTGTGATTCAGGGCTGTTTCTGTTATTCAGGGATGGCAAATGTCTAAGGTTCTCTTAACAGCTGTATTTCTATAACGTGATTTACAATATTACTTAATCATAGTTGCTTCAATGACATTTACTATCATCACAAGGACTCCAAGATGATCCCAACACAACTGCAAAGATAAACTCTTAGAACTTAATGAAATAAACAAATATCAGTACAAGTCCATGGAGACAATGCAATCTAAAAACAAAAGGTAGATTGCAACACAATTAAATAAGCTAACCAATTAAACACAAAAACAAATTACAAAGCATACATCACAGTGAGCACAATTCCGCTCAGCAGAGCCTGGTTAGAACAGAGCGTCACCAATGGAAGTATTATAAGATTGGAAGAAAGATTTTTGGCTTGCCAGAAACTAGGCTGCACAACGGTTTGCGTCCTGCTGTATTTGTATGCATGTCCACCTCCTTGCTGCACTGGGAACCTTCTGAAATACTTCATTTATTGGCATCCCATTGAAACAGAAAATATTTGTGCAAACAGATGTGCTGTTGCTGCACGTGCATAAGAAGGGAAGAAAGATAAAGCGAAGTAACTGACAATAGAGCTTCAAAAGCAGCTGTGAGAGATCAAATGAATGTATGCTGCTTCTAATAAAATAATGAAAATATTACTATAATGCTGTTGAAGAAAAATCCATTAACAAGATTTTACTGCGTTTCCATATGCTTTCCATCTTGGACATAAGCAAAATAAACTTCCTTATACTCAGCCAACAAAACTCGGTTCCAGCTTGTAGGCCCCAGCTACAGCACTGCCTTTGGCTCTGCCTCTGGTCTCTGAATTTCTACAGGTTGGGTAATGAGTGATCAGATAAAGATGCACTAGTGCTCACTGAAATCAGAGACTCATAATTACTTACATGCCCACTTCTTTTTACCTATCACGTTTTCTCCAGCAGTGGCATTAGCAACTTTTCTCGGTTATTTCCTTCTTCCTTCATTACTGAATTCCTCGGCTTTCCCCATTTTGTTCTTCATTCTTTTAGTTTTGTCTTTGAAATTTTCTCCTACAGAAGTAAGTCTGCTTTCTTAGCTGCACCACTATCTTGCAAGCTCTTTGGGAAAAGGAGTCATATATAATTTCAAGCTCATATGCTGCAACATTATTTAGAAACATATGAAAGGGCAACGCAATACACAGGCACAAATTTGGCTGTATGTTTTCTGACGGTTTAATATAGAAAACAAACGCAAATTAAGTTGCTATACTGGATGCAAGTATTGGGTATATTTAACAACATTAAATAAATATCTTAAAAAATTTAAAAGCATTTTTGCTACACTATAAAGGCATAACTATAACAAACAGATGGAAGGACGTGCTTCTAAGCAACAGGAGCATCCCCACTTGAATTTATTCAGGAGAAGCTCTTCTGTAGATAAATTCTTTATAACCCTGAATTTAATGCTGGAAGCAGCAGAAGCCATAAAAGCTTTAAGAACAATGAGAAGTTAATATTTTACTTGCTGAAATCCATATTTTTAAAATCTGTTTTCTCAAATAATCACAACGCTAAAAGTAGCTCCTGGGTCCTATTTCAACTTTGTAAATATTCCCTTACATAGAATGCAAAGGATATGAAATACTGATTTCTAGCCTGGTGCAGGCTACGGAGTTATCTGAGTACTCTTACATCACCATCCTGTTACAAAGAGCATATGCCTTGCAAGGATCCGCTAATCCTCACATTTAATCTACAATGTACTATGGGACAGGTACATGACTTTAAACAGTAACAGAACCTTAGGATGCTAAATGACTTGTGTTGTAACGGAAATTTAACAAGGTATCTGTTGCAGAATTCAGGAGTCCAGACTCTCCAGTCCCCTGTTTTTACCTCTAATCTCACAAGGATTGATGAGGAAAGCTGCAGACTAGAAACTATGGTTCTTGTATTCTGTTCCTTGTCACACTACTGGCTGTGTGCCTTGAGCCCGTTTTGGAGCCATGACCAGTAACAATCAGAAAGAATTCAGCCTGTGACCCCTTCACTTCTTGCCTCCCGTTTAAATTGCCAATTAGAGAGAGTTACAGTGGCGGATTTTGTGTTGGCTCTACTTGTCTACCTGACACTGGATCAAAGCTACTATCTCATTTCATGCAGGCAAGCTAGCAGCTGATAGACGGCAATGACTGCCAATCATTGTCAAAATAGGTTACATGTCCATTTATTTATTCTGTAATTATTTTAGGCACAGTTAATGGCATTCGGAGTGTACTGCAGTTCTGTGAAACTAAGAAAACTGAGGGCAGACAGGCAAGCACTGCCCTGCATATAGAACTCATTGGAAGACAAGCGAGGACACGATCAGTTTGCCAGAACTGAAAAACGTCTGCTAATAAAATATGAGACAGGGAAAATGAGAAGACAATTTATAACAAAGGCATTTTAAGGTACTGAGTCAGAGAGGTGGGAACTGCTGGAGAGGAACATTGCCAAAGACAGCCTTGTCTGTTCAAGTATCAAAATGATGCTTCCACCCACTGAGAGAGAAGATTTGAGTGACAAGCCAGGGCTGTGCTGCTGCTGCAGCACACACATAAGTTGGCACACATACACACATAAACACACAAAGCCCCCAAACAAACCCACCCAGAAAGAGATACTAAGGGGGAAGCTGAACACGCTGAATTTTGTCAACTGCAAGAAAGGATGTGAGATATGTGTGGGTGAAAGTCATGAATGCAGAATTTCCAAAGAAAAGCACTTTTTTTTTTTTAGGAGTACAGTGTAAGTGATGAGACATGCTATGATTATGAACACATAAAATGCTTGCCAATAAAGTTGTTATTTCTCTAATTTCTCTTTTCTCTCTAACCCACTACTTCTCAGCCCTCCCCTGCATTCTTGCTGTATCACAGTGGACAATACCACTGTTCTACCTGTCATTAAGGTTCATAATCTGCATGTTATTTTTGACTCATCTGTTTCCTTGCCTCACATTCAGGCTTTGACAAAGTCTTACAGATTTGTTCTGCATTGCATTTCTGTCAGAACTCTTGCCCTGGCTTTCAGCAAATAAAATCTACATTAAATCAACACCTTTTTCTCCAGCGTTGATAAATTCAGTCGTCTTCAGTCATGTCTGCATGCAACAGTGCTGCAAGAATCACGTTGTTAATCTGTTAATCTAACCTTCAGCTATGTGGCTCTTCTTTCTCAGGCATGTGTCAGGTCCTTTTCTCTTATCACATGGAACATGAATCTCATGCTCCTACTTCATTTACACACCTGCTTCACCCCAGACTACTCACTGCCAGAATTCTGACTTCAAACTCAGTGACTTACAGTGCTTTTGAAAGTCATACTTAAAAAGAGCTATTTTGAGCTCTTTCCTACGCTCTGTCTCCTTTAGAAGTCACATTTGCCCTCCATTATCCACGATGCTATGTATCTGCCCCATTATCTCTCTTTAAAACTGTCTTTTACCACGGTGTTCCCCAAAACTGACAACAGCCACACTGCTAGTGTGTCTAAAACACTGTCTATCATGTTTTTCTCTTTATACCTCCACATCTGTCAATTGGTTCCCATTCATTCCCTTTCAGCTTGTATTGACATGGTAAATTCCTGGAAGCAGCCACCGTTTTTATTTATTTGGTTTGCTTGTAAAGCACTAGCCACAACAGAGTAGCTTTACAAGTACTATTGCTCATGAAAATCTCTTCACGATGCCATAAAAATGGCGGTTTTCCTATACTATTGTTCCTCTCCCACTCTTTCCTCTGCAAACCAGTCTGCTTCGGCTATCATCATGCTTAATGAAAGCTTCTTCACTTGTCTGATCTATAATCTGTTATTGCATGAGTTTGCAGTGATTCACTTGAATATTTCAAGACACACATTCGCTAGTTTGACTGTGCCACAGAAGACCCGCAGTGCTGCCTCACCACGGGTCCCATCTCTTTTGTCAGGCTATGAACATACGCATGACAGGCAAAGGAGAAAAGCTATTCAGTATCACCTCTCACCTTTCCCTTCAAAGTCCGGTGAGCTTCTGTCTACTTGCACTGTTTTCAGTTCCTAAAATTTCTAGCCAAGTTATGAAGGTAAATATTGTTTACCTTACTCACGCAGAGAGGAAATACTAATTCCTATACACTACCAGCATATGCTGAACACCATTCCTTCATGTGGACCACGTGCTCTACAGCAGCAACGAAGCCAGTACTGAATTATTCAGCAAGACGCATTACAAAATTCATGTTTTTCCCACTGCAGTCACTCCCAGAACCTCTTACGCCACTGGGAGCACTGTGGACATGGCACTACGAGAATGGTTTCAAGCAGAGTATTCAATGGACAAAAAAAACATTACTTTATGCACTGTTGCCCAAGCAATATGCCTCTTAATAACCTCAGAGCAAGAAGAGTCCCCAAAACCTGAAATTTGAATAACAGCTGAGAAAAAGCAAGAGTTGCTATTTCTAGCAATTATACCTTACTTACCTAATAATTGACAGCTTTTTACATTTTTATACAGAGATTAACAGTACACACATAAAGAAAATGGCAGTGGTAGGAACTCTTACTGTGGTGCGGGCAGTCATCAGAAACAGCATATCCATTAGAATAAATTTAAAAAGAGATAGACTACACTTTACAGCTTAGTAACTATTAGAAACTAAATAGACGTCGCAAAAGAAATAAAAAGAAATTTTAAAAAACCTACCCTTCTTTTTATACTTATTAAAGTGGCGCCGTCCTTTGCCAGTAAGCCAAAAACAAACAGAATGAAAATAAAATAATGAAAAACCCACACAAGGAAACAGGAAAAGAAACTGTGTATAACATAAATCTGAATCATTAGAGTTCTTAAAATCAGATTAAAAAGTCAACTGATCAAACATGGTACAAATTTCTGGTTTAAAAAATCCAAAAGCCTTCAATCCATTTAGATTAAAATATTAAACATGTTTCTTATTACATTGCACAATCAACTAGAAGTATCTGCTAAATAGCAACTTCATGGCAGCTAACATGAGCTACTCGACTCAAAGTTTTTTCTTTCTTCTACAAATCGGACACTGTCTCTTAACAGGTTACGGTCATCATGGCAATGTAGAAATCCCATGTGATGGTACACTTTCACCTTTTCAGATTAGCTAAATATGCTTCTGATGCAAATCCTAGTATTTTCAAATGCAAAATTAAAGGGGGGTCTGAACACATTTCCAAAACAGAGTATGACAGTGTCTTTGGAAGTATTTTTGTTAAAGGAGTGGAAGAGTTGCATGCTCTTCAAAAATATTATGAGATGAAATGAAACTACAGCCAACTCTGAGTCACTTTGAGGAACCCGACTCACTGTAACACTGAACTCTACAAATGGTGAAAAGCAGGACACGAAGAAGGATGCCTGCTTGCAGATTTACCACAGAACATGGCAGCTGAAAGACCAAACTGTTACCAGACATGAACAGTGGGAACACCAAGAAGGACATCTTGATATATTTGGGTGGTTATGTCATAGAGGTTACAGAAAAAGAGAGATGAATATAAAAAAAGTGACAACACACCAAAATAACATAATCACAGCTGCATGTCTGATTCTTTAAACGACCCTCGGCCATAGCGTCACTTCGTATCAGTAACTCCTACAGCTAATGGCTCATGCGAGGTTACTCACAGTGCAGTTCCATTTACAGCAAGTCTTCCACTGGCTTTAACTATCCACATTTTCTTTATCAGGCTAGATCTCCACCCACTGAATTATATTTTGATTATCAGACTTCCTTTTGCTTTATATGCTGTATTTTATCCATATGAGATTAAAATGTATCATTACCCTCTTTGCGTGTTATGTGGAATTCTCAATTAAGTTGAACTCCAAAGCTCCAAATGATTTCCAAGGGAATGTTGCCTGAGCAAGGGAGTAAATCTGTTGACACTGGCTACCTAAGAATAAGTTATTTCCACAGATAAGGCCCCAAGCATTTGGAAAGAGTGTTTGAGAGGGTGAAATTTCCTCCGCTTCAATCAAGGTATGAAAGTGTATTTCAGACTGCGCGTTGGGCCAAAAGTTCACCTCTTTCTAATAATTTTCATGGCATTTTCCTGGAGCTAATGGCTCCGAAGTCAAATCTGTGCTGTCTCTCATAGATTTCCTTCATTTTATCTTTAAGAACTACATGAATGGAGTAAAGCAACAGAGGGAGTACCTGCGCACTGTCTGCAAATAGTTTGCAGGTGACTCCCCTCAAGATTTGTTGCCTCTGATGCCCTCAAGATCAGCCCTATAACCGAGGATCCACCAGTATAAAGGATCACACTTCGTATCTATCAAACTTGGGTTTCACCCAATGTGAAGCTCTTAGACTGCTTTGTTATTGCATGAATCAAGTTCTAAAAGCCACCTGAGGAACTTATTCACATTTTCTCCACATTTCTTTATTTGAGTCTTGCCTCAAATTATTTTACAGTGGAGAACCGAAACATTAAAAGATACGTTCAGGGGAAATAATAATAACAAAAAAAAGAGATGGAAAGAAAATCATTATCTTTCCATACTTTGGACAGCTTAAATATAAAGTTCACTTTACAGTAAATGTATATTAAACACATTTCCATGTACATAATACATTAGAAAATATCTAACTCTATCTCACTTTACTGTGTTTTTACCATGCATACAATCCCAATTTTGATTTCTGTCTTCTGAAACTGCTCTCACCTATAATCGGCATTCGAGTAAGCAGAAAAATCTGTGGACATGAGAACAGGTATGACAGTGCCTGTGGAATGGGTGAGGCATACAGCCCTCACACCCTAGCTCAGCCGCACACTTCTGGGTATGTCTCATAGTATATCTAGATGTGCAGCTACGTGCTTGCACAGAAACAGGAGAGTTCTGTCAACACACTCATTTTGTCATTTTATGTGGTTTTCAAGCTCCTTTGTTCTTTAGAAATACCATGATGTCTGACAAGAAAACACTAAGAGAGTTGAAAGAAGCTTCCAAGAAACCATTTCTGCTTTTGAGGGGAAAGAGGCAACACAGAAAGGACAAAGCAGAAGCAGAGGGAATGTACTGAAGGGCGGGAGAAGTCTGACAGCTGCAGTTTGACAAGTACCCTATAAAAAAAAAAGCTATTTATCTGACATAGCCTCAACGAAGTATTTTCTAGCATTAACATAGAATACAGTGTTACACAGCGGTTCAATACAGAATGCAGCACTGCTCCACAACTCAAAATGCAAATGAGTTGATTTAATGGCCACGTATGTGTGAAGAGTGGCAGTGAAGCACACAGTCACTGCATGCATACTTTCACAGGTTAACACCACAGAAATGCATATAGCTGTCAATGTGTATTTATAGCACACATTATCACACCAGTTACTTTGTAATATACAGATATCTCCTCTATATATTTGCCAAGTGTCTTAATTTCTCAGGTAATCAAACAACAGGCACGCTGTATTTGAAGCGCTCTTTAAAATAAGTAGGACTAGCGCTGAAATAACGTCCTTAGCTTTCCAAGGCCCTTGGGGTCCTTCTCTTTTCTTTGTACTGGGGCACCTTCAAGAGCCAAATAGGGAGTCACAAAATGGAAATAACTCACTCCAGTACAACTATAGCAGCTATTCAAGGAGCAATTCACAGACATGCACGTGTACGCTGGATGCCACCCTGCTACACCAGCGACAGAGGTGGGGCACAACAAACTGTCCTCAGGACTCGATCGGGAGTCTAAGAAGAAATGAGCGCGTTTCTAATGCCCTTCAAGGCATTTCAAAAAGCTTTCAAAGACCAGGCTTCCCCCCTTTGAACACTAACAACCCTATCCCTGTGGAAAACAACTGTAAGCGCATGATATTGACAGTGTGCCTAAATCTCACACAAACTAAGAGGGAAGCAAACTGGAAAATGTTATGACTGTGCTCAGGAACAACAGGGAATACAAACAAGGCACTGATTTTAGACAACATGTGTGATACTAACTGCATGAACTAAACAGGCCCTCCTCGATGAATCTTTTCCCTATGACAGCTATCCCAAACTCTTAGAACATACTGCCAATCCACAGATATCTTTTAGATTTCTGTTTAATCCTTGATAATCATGCATGTCCCAATTTTAGCCGTTAAAATTTACAATCGACATTTAAGAAAAGGTTTATTTTAAGACTTTATCAAGTCCTACTTATTTTCCTAAAAAAAGGCAAAGCTCCCTTTGGTCAAAGAGTAATTTTATGGGCAAGAAAGATGCCCTGTACTAGAAGTAAGGCTCAGCCAAGCCAGCATATACATTACATGCTCTCAATGAAGATGATCAGTCTTCTGTTGCAGACCAGTTAGCGATCATCAGAAGGCACTGGTGGTAATTCATCCACTTTTATAGAAAATAAATCTTTTCTGCCATTTCTGCCTACTACCTTTGACACAAAAGAAAAGCTGTAGTTATGCAAGCTCGTCAGCAATGTAGCAATACTTCCACTTGATCATATTTAACTAAGATACCTAAGAAAAAAAATGCATATTGATCTATTTGAATCTAGCTTGGACCCGTGCTAACTAGCAGGCACTCTAGATCCATACATCACAAACACACACTGCGGTTATTTGTAAACATAAGGGAAATGATACCTTTAGCACAATCTGCTCCATGAAATCCTGGAAAACAGTGGCAAACACCTGATACACACTCGCCGTTCCCATGACAATTACGTGGGCAGTCTTGCACTGAATCTGAAATACAAGCATCACAGGCACATTAGCTGGTTTCTATTTAGGCTAAAAATTCTTTGCTTAATTTTCTTCATTTTATTTTGTCTTCAGTACTTTGAAGAACAATTCCTAATAACATTAACACCACAAAGTTCAGGTGAAGCAGAAAGGTACCAAGTTTTACAGCAGCATGAGTAAGTGTAGAGTTCTAGTGATGTACTAAAGTCACAAATTAAGTCTCTGAGCACCATTAGAACTCAGTCTTCTGACAGTGCTCAAGCCCTCTGTTTCAACAAGTAGACAGGACTGCCTCCTAGGACCTCTACAGCTAGGTTTGAACTCATATTATGTAGCAAACATAACGCTCCATCAGGAAAACCTACAATCTCCCTTTTTCAATGAGACTTCGATCTTGCACAACCACTCTTCCATGTGAAACTGATTATCCTGAGGAGTGTATCTTCTTTTCCTTCTAGACATTTAAAGCCTTGTTAATTAAGCTGACAGAAATATCTGTTGAACGAGACAAAGAAAAGCTCTTTTGCACCGGCAAATATTCTTTATCCAAAAAAAAAAANAGGATGAAGAAGAGGTCTGTGAAAAAAGAGGACAAGGTTTAACACCACAGTTTGAGTGACTGACTGAAGTGTTGATTACTTCAATGATCTGAGAGGATTAAGCACACCAGCCTGATGGTAACATTTCAGCTGTACCATAATACTTATTTTCCAGAATTTCTATTATTAGTTGGACAATATATACACTACTTTGGTAACAACCTAGAAATAAGATTCCCATTTTGAAATTAATTCTTAAAATCACTTTCATTTGAAAGCTGTTGGATTTCAGTGGAACATATTTTCAACGCTGAATTATTGGAACAAAAAATCTAATCGGAATGTTGTTACTCTTCACTGCTACTCCCCGTTGTTGTGGGACCTGTGGTCCCAAACTAAATGGCTCTGTCAGTCCCAGACGCTAAACAAATAGCAGCTGTACAACACAGAAAATGAATTTTGGATTTGGAATTAGCAGAACCACACAGAGTATTTTTCTGTCAGATGAAACAGAAAAGAGGAAAAAGATTCAAGCACAACTTTAAATCTAATTTCACAGTTGCAGGACACTAAATAAAAAAACTCTAAAGCAAATTTTCTGAGATGTCACTAGCTTGGCCTCCTGAAATGATTCATGTAAACAATGAAAAGAAAAATTGAAACATAATGCTCAAAGATATCAATTTGTCTCATGAAGAAGCTTGTCTATAGATTTATTCATTATTTTGCTTCACGGCACACAAAAGCATTTTCTATGTATTCAAAATCATGGTAAATTTAGTATTGTCTGGGTGTTAACATCATTTCTGCTATTCTTTCTTCTCTTCCACATCAGAGAAACTTTCAGCTGTTTCAGATCCTTTGATTATGAAACGTCTGATACTAGGTGTGTGTAGGAGAACCTCTGAACTGCGTGAAACACTATACTTCTCTCTACATTTCAGTCCAATTACTATTATTGCACTATCAAGTAGTCTACCCGACTATTAGACCTTTGATGCTCTTGAAAGATGTAGCCTAGACCAGGCAACTCTTAAGGACAGCTTATCGTATCTGAAGGTTTTCTAAGCACAACAGGTGCATAACAAGATATAGGGACAAATGTTTTGTTGTTTTCGGAGAAGCAGAAAAAGCCTTCTATGAGGAAATATGCAAATATATAAACCTTTCTCTCTCAACACGCACAGCACCTAGTAACTCTTGCAAAACCACATACAAGAAGAAAAATCATTTAAAAATGATTTATATTACAATTATATTCATACTTAATGACACAGTACTGGCTATCCTCCTACACCCCTTGGGACTTAAGCCAACAAACTGAATTTTATACTAACGTAAAGGGAAAAAACTAAGCTTGATATCATTAATCAGGCACGACTGGAAAAGATCTCCAACTATTTTTCATCAAACTTAAAAACTCACTTGGACTTTCTGCAGTTTCTCTTTCCCTAAACTAACAGGAATTACAGATTTATACACTATAGTGCCATTTAACACTTCATCAGCCAGGACAGAATACCACATAGACTATGTCAGAATTTTTTATGCCACTGTGACAAGATATTCAGCAAAGTTCATTAAATGCTTCAAAGTTCAACAAATCTTCTAATAAAGCGTGGCGAATTTAGAGTCCGTTTGATTTTCAACTAAATGTAACACTATTCTTCTAACAAAACTACAGGCTTCTCAGATCACAGGCTAGACGTTCTTCTGCTCTTGACTCCCCCATGTTGAGGAGATGACCCACTATTAGGTGAGTAGTAAGCTGTAAGACAGCATGTGGCTAATTAACGGACTCAAGTAATCTCTGGGGTGACTGCAAACAATAACCTCATTCACAAGTGTCAGTTCCTTGTGCTGTCTTTCTACTAAGATTAAACAGCTCTCCCGTTGGATGCTATTCCACCTGGGTGTAAAGAAGTTTCTCCAGAGAAGCAAATAAGAAGTATAAAAGTGACAGAGATAAGGAAAGGAATATTAACTGGGAAATGCTTCAACCCAGACTGAATTTTTTCAGTCTCATTTTCCAGAATTAAACTCAAGATCTATGGGAATGCTAAAATCTTAAAAGAGAAATCAGCAAATTAAAATCAGCACCCCAATACCAGACTTTTTGACAGGGTAGTGTTGAGAAAAAAAAACAATGCACAGCTTAACATAAGGATAAATAGGCCAGATACTGAAGATTGCAAGAAAGTATTATGACTTTAAATAAGGGAAGGTATAAATAGAGAGGAAAAATGCTCAGCTTGTGGAGATACCTACCCAAAATAACTGTACTGAAAGAGACCACTTCTTTGTCCTTGCCATCGTTGTAAAACGCCAGGTGCCACAAACCCACATCCAAGTACTGAACAAACACAGCCTCATTCTGAACAAGGGTCTGAATACTTCGACGTTCCCGTGGGGACTCCACCACACTCCATTTCTCTTTCCCATCCAAGCGTTCCATGAAATCATACTGCAGGGTAAAAAAAAAAAAAACAGGAAAAAAAAAAGAAAAGAAAAAAAAAACCCACAAACAAAACCAACACAAACAAACAAAACCCCAAACAAACAGACCTGAATACAGAATGATATTTCAGCTCAAAATCTGACACTATATTTTCTCTTCTACCTTGTCATAAAATTCTGGAAGATACATCAATGTGAAACTAATATTTACTAGTTGACCATGGAATACACAGAGATTCTGTGACTCTCATCTCTTCTTAAACAGTGACATAGAATTATGCATCTTTGCCCTGCATAGGTGATCAAAATTGTACAAATGATATTTCTTGACAGGCTAGGTTTTGAGAAAGAAGTCAAAATCAACAATTTGACCCATGACATTTTAGGTTACTACACAGCTTTCAAAGCTGGAAACCTTCAACCTATGAGACACACACCCTTTTCTAAGCCTACAATAGGTTCTTGCTGCTAGAAGAGCAGAAGTCTCAGATGTAGCTCCAGACATATAATCAAATGGAAGCCCCCAGAACATGAAAACAAAAAGGAACAGCACAAACAGGAAACTTGTTTGTCTAATGTTAGGTAACTCAGCACCCGATAAAAATACACTGTACAAGTCTTACATCACAGAGTAAGAGTTGCTTACCTGAGTTTGTATGTGGAACAACCAGGGACAAGTAGGATACAAAAACCAGAGGGAGCATGGAAAGGAATAACACAAATCAAGTGGCTGAAGGAATTGAACTTATATTAAGGAAAACTGAGAATTTCTGGTTGGATGGTTTCCAAGTAAGGTAGAACATTACATTAATCTTTGGAAAAGGGATCAAACAGAGCAAGCGATTATTTAGAGTATAAGAGGGATGGCACCATTAATGGCATGAAACTAAAAAAAGAAAGAAATTTAAGATGAATGTCAGATAAGCTTCCCATCTATTAAGCTCAGTAATAGCCTCCCAATGGAGATGCCACTGCATCACACAATTAAACAGGACTGGAAGAAATATTGGTTAATCTACAACAGGGAATAACTCTGCATAACAAAGCAGCTGGGCTAGCTATCCTAATAGGCTTTTTTTCTGTCTTCAATGTCTGTGATTCTGGAGCTCTCAAGCTGACGCTGCGCTCAACCTACCAGCTCACATAGTCCCCATCTAAGGGAAGCCCTTAAGAAACAACAAAAACAATATATCTAATCTTTTGATAGTTGTATAACAACTCCCCTATGAAAACACATCTTGTTTTAGACACATTTATCTACATAGGAGTAGATAGAGATAGATAGACGTGTCTAAAGAAAGATGTATATGTTCAATAAAATGCAGTAACAGTATGTGCTTGCTTGCCAGTAGTTTCATTGCGTTTCCCTCCGTTATCTCTAGCACATAGAGTATGTGCTTGCGACAGCTCTGAGAAAACATACACCTTCGCTTGCTTTCAGTTTAAATAGAAAACTGTAATCTTGCATCCTAAACAGACTAAACTTCCACAGAGGGCTGTCTTGTACACTGTATTTCACTCATTAACAGTGAGTTCTAGCAAATAATACACCATGTGCAATAAAATAATGAAGATTCTTCCTTCTAGCACAAGAGACAGACAGATGGACTGATTTAACGCTTTAGTGCCATGCTACACATCTATCTAAACCTGGGGTATAAAAGCTGACCTTTTTATTTGAAGTTTTCTAACTGTTGTATATGAGCAATATAGAGTCCTTCATACACTTAGCCTCACGTCAAAGGGAAAACTATGGAAGTAGTATTGCCTTCCTGTTAAACATGTGGAACTGACGCCAATACGCAGCCACAAAGGAAATCCATGGCAGGGTAGGAATTTCAGCCCACGTCTACTAACGTTGAAAGCTATTGTCACAGTAAGTGCACTACCCACTCTTTCACCATGCCTTTAATCGCGGGGAAGAGTAGGAGAAGTGGAATAAAAAGTTTCACCAACTTGTTAATATCAAGATTGCCATCCACCTGAGCCTTTTTCCACACAGAGTTTTTGCAGGAGAAGGTAAATTGGGTAAATTAGTACATTTAAGCCAATGCACACCAGAGATTTAGAGAATTTTGGCATGTCAGTTACTTTCAGAGCATCAGAAGTGCCAAACACACATATATCTATCTCTTAAATCAATGACATTTGGAAATATTGCTAAAGCCTATTGTCCAACAGTCAGAGGTTAAGGACAGACTCATCACCTCCTTGGGAAATGTTATTACTTGGGCAACATCTTGGGAAAAAGAAACCTTGCTCTTCAGAACAATCATTCACAAAGGGTCAACTAAGGAAGTAGCAATAAAAGCTGACATTTCTCACTGGCAACATGCTGTTCGTCTCTGCTTGTGCTGGCAGGTTCCTCTGCCTCCCCTCTGTTTGATGCTGATTCTACCTCACATAGTAGAGAAGACTCAGCAGTTGGCAAGATCGAAGGGGAAGAGTATTCAGGCTGAAACTGCTTGAAGTAGTTTTAGCTGCAGAATCTCTTTTCACAATGATGGGGTGTGACCTAGTGAGAGAAGATCCCTTGGCATGACTTTTAACTTTGGTAAAATTAAGACTGGTATTGCCCCTCTTCCATCAAATGATGAAGAACTATTGCACGCTCAGGCAAAAGCAAAAGGACTAAATCTGAATAACTTCATGAATGGTGAAGTACCAGTACAAACTGATACAGAATAATAACAATAGATTTTTACCCCTCTTTGGATTCCTCAGGACAGAGGAAAAAAGAAGGAAGACAATGTATCTGCTGGTGGTTCCCTGGGTGTACAAATCTTAATGTGTAAGCAAGTACTAGGTACCCCCAAATCTAAAATCCCTGACTGAAGGGTCACCAAGATGGTACTGTGAATTCATAACCGGATAAGATTTCTTCACATAGTTGGCTCAATCACCATTTTGCTTCTTGTGGTCCTGCTGATTTTCTGATTTATCACACTTGCAGGATTAAGCAGTTTTATATAATGTTGTGCTGAAGACACCACTCTTGCTTTAAAGCTACTTACTGACAAATATGCACAGATTAGAAGACTCATCTAGGAGAACAACTTTCATGTTTCATACTTCCATGATCATTAAGAAGCAACTGTGGAATTTTTAAACTAAGACACACAACTGCTAAGGAAGAGACAACTAAATCACCTGAATTAGGGAATGGATCTGTCAGACCAAACTAAATCTCTGAAGTAATTTGGAAGTTTCACAGACTTTTTTGTTTTGTTTTGCTTTAATGACCCTTTATATTTCGTGGCTTCATACCGAAAGTCATACAGAAATGGCAAAACCTTCTCAGAAACAAAATGCACCAGCAATCCCAAATGACACCTTCAGAGTTCAATTTTGCAGGAGGGAGTACTTATTATGATTAAAGCTCCATATAAGCAAGTAACTTCCCAGCCTACTTCTCTAAACAAATTCCAAATTCACATTCTCAGTGAGTTTGTATAGTTTCACTACACAGCGTACTAAAACCCTACTGCATACTTTTATTTACAAACCTAAATCTCATACTAAGTTCTTTCTGGGCAATTTGTTTTTATAATTTTTCCATTCAGTGCTTTCTATCCTCCAAGGCATTTTATTCATAGGGTAACAATGACTTTCTTTTTCCAGTAACCATAAGGAGTCAGAAAAACAGTTTTGGAACTTTAAGTACACGGTAGTGACCACATTGCTCAATACCATCCATATAGCACAGATCAACCGATCGACCCAGTTGCATACAAGAAGTGAACTAGTTGTGAAAGCACAGCAAAGCAAATACAGCTCGCAAGGGTCACGACTGAAAACTTCGAGAGCCCGCATAGGCTTTGTTTTTTTCGTAGATTTGAAAGTATTTGCATGCCTCCACAAAATCCCTAACAGTGTTTGAAATTAGGAATTGAAAGCAAAGATCTCTTAGAGCTCTTAACAATGGATGCATATTCAAATGGGGGGGGGGGCAGGGAAGAAGGAAAAAAACACGTTTGGCGTTGTGGCTAGCGTTCATCTTTATGCCAAAGCCCTGTAAGGCCTAAGCAGCCAAGAAAACATATGTCAGGAACACTTGTTTGCAAAGTGCTTTGGAATTAGTTCTTCATAAAATCCAGTTGATAATAATTCATTAAAGTACACCCATGAAACATCTGATACCCACAGTGACAGCCAACCGATTTGTTTCAACATTTGACTGTGACACAACACGATCTGTACAATGCAGCACAGCATTCGGTAATAACACCCCAGTTGCCGTCAGATAACTTTAAGGTGGTCAGAGCTCCCAAATGTTTCTGAGCCCCGGCTAAAAAACAAAGTAACACCGAAGGTCCCCAGCTACTCAAGTTGTTTCAAATAAAGCCATTTCCTGTAATAAATGAAAACAGTTTTCAGTTGACATGAAAAATTTGTAAGTATAAAACACTCTGCTGGAAATGAAAACAATTCAACTCCATGCACTGCCTTCTCCAGACATTACAGTGATGTTTCTATAAGGTTACCTTATTTCATGCGTCATTTGGAATGTTCTACCAACATGTAGTAACACCATAATTGCTGTAATCTCTGTAGAGTCACTTCATGCATTATTTGACGTTTACAGTTCATTTTCTGTACATTATCAATTTTATTAATATGACTATCTTCTACTAATTTCCTATTTATCATTCAAGCCTGCAATGTGCATTTTGTTATTTCTATGTAGTACTACACAGGTTGGAAGAATTTTGCTTGAAAGCAACACATTCCTGTTTGTAGCCTGCTTGCCACTCAAAACTGCATTTTTACCGCTCCTCTAGAGCTCCATTCCCCACGCACACAGCACACAAGGCTGCTCTTAGACAAGTTTACAGCTACATCAGTTTGACTGACTAAACCGGGCATTTGGAATATTTGCTAAACAGTAATACTGAGAAGGTTAAATCTCAGCAGGGCTCTCAGACAGGAACTGCATCTTGTTGTCTCAGGTTAATCATGTACCTAATTTGCTGATTATTGACTTGCTCCCACAAAGGATTTTACTTGGCTTGACATATCAGCACTGATCAGTGATGAACTGTCAAGTGTAGTTGTTCACTGCTTTACAGCTCACGTCCCTAACCTGCAGAAACAAGGATTTTAAATTTCAATTTTAAAATATTGTTTGGTGTCAACTTCAGACTACTTTCATTAATACAAAACCATTCTGCTCCTTTCTGTCAGAACAACTCTTCTTTTCACTACCTCAGGTCTGTAAAAGCTTGCCTTTCTTTTTCTAAAATTATTTGTCTTGGTAGGAGCTCGGCTGAATTTTGATTGCTGGGCAAAAATGCCAAGCAATCTTCTGCTGTACCGCCTGGTAGACAAGCACCAGGACCCTGCATGAATATGGGAAAGCAATTCTGCACATTATACTGGTGGCTTTCATTAACTCCAGTTATGCAGGACAGTTGGAATTGCTTCCTCTAAAGACTGGAAAACAGGTTCTCTGCGGAAGAATCCAGCTCAGTAGGAAACACAGTTGGTATTTCTCCTTGTTTAATTCAACAGAAAGGTCACAGAATTTATATCCTATCCACAGAAGGTGGAGTGAAAGAAAGAAGATAAACTTTGCCTGACCATAGCCTTCTCAGATGAGAACGTCATAATGAAATCTAGAACAGACATGTTTGATCACAGTGCAACAGAAATTGAAATTCAGCTTGAATTAAAATATTTTGTACCACCAGCTACATCCAACTGGATTCCTTGTAAAAGATACAGGCGTAACTCCATCGTGTCTTAGTCAGACAATTATAATTAACTTGTATTTTTAACAAACTGTGATGATTGCTTAGGAGCTTTGGTTGCCCTCAGCCATTTTCGCTTCGTGTTTTATACTTTTGTTTGTTTTCCTCAACTAAATTGCTCTTTTTTTCATGGTGGAACGATAGGGGAAGCAAGCACCTAAATTCTGAATTAAATGAGACACGCTCAATGAATTATGCCATTACCTCATTGCAACAGCTAAAGATCCATAGACATAATTTTGCCCTCAAGACAACATATTGAAACATTACTGCCAAAACCAAAACATTCTTAAGAAAGGCTCCCACCCTGGAAGATATTTGCTGTGGATATCTTCTGTATTGCATGGATGTCTGGAAATGTCTGAAAATTAGTCAACAGCTCTACAATTTCCCCAATTTATCTAGTCTTTGTGGAGAACTTCAGGATGCTGCATGCTAACCTCTAGCTTTATGGAAAACTGACCACTTGCCCGCCCCTCCTTGGGATGTGGACTGGTGATCCTTATTTCTTACCAGATGGATATATCCATTCAATAATTCACAGACCAGTTTAAAACAGCACACTACAGGAAGTTGATGGAGTTTGGATAGTCAAAGCTCCTTTTTCACCAACTCTTAGAAACAGACGTCATAAACTCATGTAAACCTCTTCTCTCCTCTCCTCCCAACTCTATTTAAAGATTTTGGTTCTCAATTCAGAATACAGGCAAGAATAAACACCAAGGAACAAGAGGCAATGCAGAATAGTTCCATAAATTTGCTTCACGCATTTGGAAGCAGATCCAAAATTCACTTAATGTTAAGTGTAGTTTTCCCCAGAAAAATAATTGGTTCACTGTTTGTACCATGAGTTTGTGCACGTACATGGACACAGTTCACTTAGGGCTGATATCTCCTTGCAGGCAATATGAACGTATAGCAATATGTAAGAGTGCAATTATGTTGTAGTCTCTGGGGTTTTAGCTTAGATCATGCATTTTAACCATTTACGTAATTGCAGTTTGCTTTGCTAAATAAAAAAAAAAAGAAACAATAAACTAGTAGCACTTCTTTGCAAATCAGGGCAAAGTGTCTAGAAATGTTAAATGGGGCTTTCCCAAAAGGGATCATGTAGTTCTACATTTGCTGTTTGGAAATCATATACTATAAAGCATTTTAAGTTTAGGTGATAATTTCCGAATGAACCACCAATTTTTAGCAGCAAGGATATGCATGAAGGAAAGGGTCCTTTCCAAAACCTGGTTGCTATTTCTGCTTCCCTTGCACTCTAAAGAATGGAGCCTCTTTCCTTTTAGTATGTGTAACTGCAAATATACTATTTCTCATTACAGTTCTAATCTAAGTAAATGGGAACCCTTCCATTCACATTAATGAATTTTCAATATCATAAAAAATTTCACTCTAACAGAATATATAGCTCTATCTTCTCACAGCAGGGAAATTAAAACACCTCACTGCACAACCTAGAAGAAAAAGATACTTAAGTTTGGTCTCACTAACTTTAAAACTATCGTTACCTACAGCCCTTAGCTGTGTACTACAGGACCACTGTAAACATGTGGTGTTACTGAGTTTTCCTCTTTGAGGCTGGTTAGAAATCAAGAACTGGGTTTCCCAACTGCAAGACTTGCCCCATGTCTGAGACAGATATTACACCTAAATACCTTTTTCCCTAAATACCTTTTCCCTTGAGGGAAAAGTAGTAAAATTAAAGCTCTCGAACACATGGCCGCTGCAGTATGTTCTCTAACATGGCTGGGTAGCAGTGATGCCAAAGTCTGTTGCGTACCCCAGTGATGCCACTCCAACAGCCTGTGGAGATTAAAACTTCTATGAAGACAGAAAATTAGATGTTAACACATCTAGCTGTGCATGCATTCCAACCGTATACAGTGCTTTCATACTGTAAGTTGGACCACCATCACTCATCATTTTTGACTGGTGTATAACTGGATAGGTTTATCCCAAGTGGTGCCAAGGTTTTGTCAGAGATTCAAAACCTTGAGTGCCAAACTGTAAAAACCTGAATGGCAAGAACATCACTGACTGATTACTTTTTTTATCAGTGTACTGTTAAGGTATGTAATAACCTAGAAACCTTAATATTAGGGTGTTCAGTCAACTATCACAAATTAAGAAATTCCCAGGAACCCCTAACCTTAAGCTCCATAAGTTTCAACATAAATCTAACATAGATGCTCTAAACTTTTGCATTTTGACATTTAAAGCCAACAAATACATTGATAAAGTACCTGGGCATGTGATGGTGGGAGTCCTCTTCTTATATAAACACCAAAAAGAGCATCCTTCCCCAAGGATATGTTGAACTTCAGGAACTGTGGCTGGCTGATATGAATCTGAGACCGCCAAAAAACTCCAGGGGGCACTTCCTGGGAGACCCTGCGGCCAACTTCTGTTTCTCCGCTATCTATGCTGCTATTCCTAGTGACCCATGGTCCTATAAAACAAAAGCAAATATAAATCAAATGAGATAACTGCTTTTAATACAGGTATTTTTTATTCATCCACGATGAACATCTGGGACAATGCTACCTTTTAAATCAAACTGTAGCTTTCCTTTCTTATTCTGATGCAATCTGCCTGCTGTTTCAATCAGTGTGTAACATTTTGGCCACTATATTTGAAGTAAGAAGGCTGTGAACCTTTTCCTGTGGAGCATCTGCAATCCTCTAATCCTTCCAACCCTTTAATTCTGCGATTGCTCTTTGCTGATCAAATATCGTAACAGTAGAGTCAATCAAGCACACACAAATCTCCCTGTGTTCTTTTCAGTTGCATCTTGTACACAACCAGAGTGTAAAAAAAAAATCAGAAAGGTGAAGTGAAGGGATAACTTCAATCTAAATGAACTGATTGCAAATTTTTATTATCATTGTCTCATATAGTAAAGTAGTCCAATAAACTCCAGGACATAGACAACAGAGTTGACAGAAGAAGTGAAATACACAGAAAAGGATTTAGAGGACAGCGTCTGTACTCTAACATGCACCTTCTCCTTCTTGAAAGAAAGTTAGTACAACTCAATACGCTGCCTTTTGAGTTCTCTCTGCCTGAAGCAGGGACTATCTACAAGTCTTTCTCCCTTGCGCTGCGGTTAGTTAGAATCCACCATTTGATGGTTCTTCAGCATGCATTATTGAAGACAAGATACAAGACCTTTCAGGTTGAGTGCTCTGGCTTCCAGCCCATGAAATACTCCAGCTTTAAAACATGGTGCAAATCCCTGTTCTCAGCTGAACGGGATGGTTCTGAGGCTACACATATTTTAAACATGGAGAGTGATACGTGAAGAGTTAGCAGTGCTTTCAAGCTACAGTGTATAGCAACGTTTGATTTCGTGTTCCATATTCCCAAACAACATGCTGATAAATCCATTTTAAAATTATTACGACAGACACCATAAAGACCAGAAAACCACAGAAAATATCTGTTAACAATCACAGAAATTTAAAGGTACCGTTAATATCACTGTTAATACAAGCTGGATGGCAGTGATACCTCTGATACAACCCGACAGTATTTGTTAAAAGCTCAGTTTACTTAATGCTTTTTTCATGTTGTAACGCTGTTTTCAGTAAATGGCAAGTTACTTTTAAAATATATTCCAGCACTGTATGACTATAACAGGATGGCACAGAATGACATATAATTCCAGCAGGTAAGTACATAACAGCTCTTCTGTCTTGACTATCTTTAATTGAGAGAGCTGCAATAGCATGGTTTCAATTAGATTCCAAATTATCTGTGTTAGCAGCACTTACACTTGTACATAATGAAACAGATATTATGTTGGCAGTGTTTTGAAACGGTAAAAGAACGCTCTGAATACCAACCACTACACACATTTTGGCAACTTGTTTGTTTTTTCATCTTCTATGTTAATGGGTCTACAATCACAGCACTAAGAAAAAAAGAAAGCTGAAGAAGCTGCAAAGACAGGCTGCAAAGAAAGGAAAAACGGCTGAGAATGTCAAGCAATGTGAACCGCCCGAGAACACAGATATCAACCAGATTCAAACATGTAATGTTTTGTAAAAACTACATTATTTCAGTTCTAACCGATTACTGCAACAGAGAATATCTCAAAGTTCCTACCTCAATGAAGTCAGGCACCATCTCACTAGAATTTAAATTAGTCCTTACCCACATGGATAGGAAAAGCAGGTACAGAGCACACAAAATCACCTGTTGAATGCTGCACTGGAATCACCGGCAGAGCTGGAAGTCAGCCTAAGACTGAGGGCTCCTTCATCTCCTTTGAGTACAACATTACACTTCACTTCACAACTCCAAGTTATGGTAATAAATGATGATTTTTTTTTTCAACAGTCTTAAAAAGTGTGCTATAAATTCTTTCTTTGGAAGCAGACCGTGCTTACTTAAATGAACATCAACAGTATCTAATCTGAGAACAGTCTCCTTGACACACCCTGAAGAACCTTGTTCTTCAGGATCGGTGTATCCATAGTCAAAGTGAAACAGTCAAAGAAAAAGCTATTTCCAGCAAGTATCACAGTAGGCATTATTAGTATGATAAAAGCTGTGTAAATAATAAAGGTGGGAAGAATAATAGACCAGTGCCTATTCCAGTGTTCTGACTCTGTCCACAGACTCCTTATATTCAATGAATTGTCTGCGTTCTGACTCTGTCCATAGACTCCTTATACTCAACGAATTATCTGCATTATATATTTTTTCAGTTTAATTAATCTCACGACTATAACAAAGCTGCTCCAGTCTACGGAAGCCAGCGGAAACTTTGACAATAAAGTATACCGCAGGCAGTAAGTGTAATCTGTTTCTGAAATCCACATGTAAAATGCGTGGGAATCTGGAGCTTAGGTCTGTTTGAAATCAGTAGCCTCCACCCCCATGTTGGAATCCGCTTCTCATTTAGTTTCTTTTTAAGCAATACTTTATACTTTTTAATGCAGTATATATAAAATACTTTATAGTTTTTAATACAGTTCTAGAATGTAGTAGAGCAGTGGTCATGTACATTCAGGGATATATTAGCGGCATAAATTCCAATTAGTTAAAAAATAGGTAGCTTATAGTCACTTACCTCGTGTCATAAACATACATATATATGGTTTTTAATGTATATCAGGGATATTAAGTACTGAAACAGCTACTAACACACATAAATAGCCTATGAGACAGAGTAAGTTTTAGAAAAACGAATCCTTGTCAGAACACTTTAAGAAGTGACGTGGTGTTCGAATGCTCTCCCACAGACACCTGCTTTGCAGAGTACTGAGTCACGTGTTTTTCATTTACATCAAGTAGAAATGATACTGAATATTGCTTCAGCCATTTTACCTGACTCATCCAATGCAGCAAACTTACTGAGCGTGCAAATGTTAAGACCACCATAGTCTCTGTTGGGGATTATGATTTCACTGGCTACTAAAGCAGCTCCAAAACATGACTATCAATGACTTTTGCTAATTACACTGCTTCCAAGTCTGCTGACTATATATTGCCTAGCATTATAACTTTGCAAATAAATTTAATTCTTATGGAGGCTAAAATTTTAACGTGATTCTATGATTTCTGGTTGAATTTAGCCTTAGCCTCCTTTGGTTCTCCAAAATTCTGGTTTCTATTTTTATCTGGGAAAGGGCATTTTTCAGGAGTCAAGAACCCTCAAATACATCAATTAAGCTAAAAAGAGAATATCCCAGTCATCAAGAGAACCAGAGTTACGTTCACACTACTTCAGCATGCACCTCACAGGTAACCAAATATATTGGTGTCAAACTTTCCCAACAGAAAGTTACTAGAAAAAGACCTTCCTTTGTATTACTCATGAAAAACTTGAAGTTATTAGTTAAAAAATTGGTGAAAACTGCAGATGAGACAATTGAATTTGTAATTATAAATCAGCCTAGAGACATGATTCAGGTTCCTAATACTGAAGTGATTCAGTTCAGTTTGGCATTATTTTTGGAAGCATCTCCCCATGGATGCTCTTTTTTTTGCTCTACAACCTAAGCGACCTGGCTTCTAGTTGCCCAAACCACTCCTTTAGGAACATTTCAGTCTCAGGGAAATCTATCTAGGAAGAGAACTGGGACAGCTGTAGGGGTTCAACATAGCAGAGGATTTTAAGAGCAGGTTAGATGAGCAACTATCACAAGTGACCAAGATATACTTAACCTACAAGAAAGAAGGGAACGGATGGATGTCTGTACTTCTGAAGTGTGGCATGCCTCTGCTCTAAATTCAACCCATGCCACGTCTGTGAGAAACAGCTGCTGCCTCACCTCTGCCATGCTGAGAGGAACGCTTCTTTTTGCTTTTAAGAATTTAATACATGAGATCCTATTTTTATGGCTCTACATTACAATGCTGAAATAACACTATTTAGAAATCCTTGAAGTTGCATGAAATACAGGTTCTATATTTGCAAGTTTAAATAACAACTTATAAAGTTCTAAGTCCAGAAAGCTACCAGAGCTCTAAAGATTATGCACTATTGAATCATACTCTCAAAAATTCCTGTTGAGTTACTCCTGTTCATGTGAGACACAAAACTAGTGCGAGCGCCTTGGTTCTACTCCTTGCTGTGACACAGCCAGTGCACCTCAGTTGGTCATGATCTTGATGTTCTCAGATGACTACTTCTAAACCAGAAATATTAACAATGACTTATTAAAAATTCTCACCTTGAACATGAGTAATGCAGAGCAGTCACATAAAAATACTACAGGAGGTGCCTCAACATTGGCGTCTTCATGTTTCTTCCTCCCCAAGTTAGAAATACAGCCGTGAAATGCAAAGTAGATACGACCACTGTACCTCTTTTCTTAGTCAATAGGCTTAAGTATATTCTTTTTAAAACTGAAAAGCATAACTTCATCCTAGCTTTATATTTGCAATGGCTTTTTCTGCACTAACAGCTTCACTTATAAACTCTGTCTCTAGAGACTCTTAAAGTAAACTTTTTTTTATAGCTTCCTTCAGTCTTCACCTGCTAATGTAGAGGATGTATCTTGCCACCTGACTCACTCCTTTCCAGCTATTTTTAGAAGCTTTTCCATTTTGATGGACCACTGCAGATCACATTCAAAGAACATCAACTGCATTTAAGTGAAGTTACAGATGTGACAAATCTGGGAAGAAAGACTAACCCAAACAACTCATACTGTTGTGAAGAAATAAATCCCAACATCATTACCTCTGCTGAGGGTGACTGTTTTAGAGTTTTGTCTGTTTATCTCATACCCCCATGGATATTTGATTTTTTTTTTCTGTGATTTCTTCTCTATAAACATCTACAAAAGAGAGTTTTAAAAGCATACTTCTTCATCTTACCCAGGGGAGCCATTTCAATCGCTCAGTCAAACATATATTTATCAACTAAATAACACTTATTCATTTAAACTGCTGTGTTATTTACCCAGTTGAATTACTATTTTGGCATACGTATTTGAAAAGACTGTTTTAGCACTCAAGTATATTTGCCTTTGAAGCTATCAAATAGGCAACAGATGACAACAGCAACGCAAACTCCCCCTGCTAACTTGTCAGCAGGCCTCGTCTTTGAGCTGGAGGTCAGTTTCAAGGTGGCGGCTGATAGGACGTGCCCAGTCAGCCTGTAATTTAACTGATGTCAAGCAGTGTCAGCTCTGGAGGCAGAACTGCGTCTACACTGAAACCAGATACACCTCAGTATTTATTATAGGCTCCTCTCCCATACTGTAGTTAAAATTAAAAAACAAAAATGAAATCTGGCTACCAGCAGTGTCACGCTACAGACATCACATTTAAATAGCAATTAACTCCAGCACTTTGTGTGCCTTTGTGACAGCGATGACTGCAATTGCGTCTTTGTAACACTCTTGAAAAATATCTAGCAGAATAACCATTCCAAGGGATCCATAATGAAATACAAAGGTAATTTGGACATTTTCAAGTTAAATACAAGGAATAAATATCACCAATGTTGGTTAAAGAGAATTCTCTTTCATTTATCTTCCTGTACCTCTGCACTTCTGATAAATCACTGCTGTAGACATAGCTTTCCTCGTCTTTTTATTTAACTTATTTTTCCTGTTGTTTCTTGTTACATAGTTAAGAGATTTTCACAGATGACTTGGAATTTGAAAGAAATTTATGGTACAGCTGTGTAAAGGAAGCCATTCAATATAAAAATACACTCCACTGATGTTTTGCCAAAAAAGAATGTGTGGGAATTACTATGATTAGAAAATATCTTTTCTATACAAATTTCTTCCACGGAAAAAATCAGTGCTATGCACTATTATCACCCCGATCACTTCCTATATGAACTTACGCTTCAAAATATCTGCTACTAATACCTAAGTGCCCTAGGACCCAAATGAAAACAGATTCTGTTTGAAATGTGTCCAATAGACTGACTGCTGATGACAAATTCCCACAGCTATAATAAAGTAAAAAGCCAGGAAATGAGAGTTTGCCTGAAGAAGCTGCTATGACACATCTTGAACTCCAGTTATGCTGAAGATGCTAAGGTACTAATGAGCTCTATTTTGTCAAGTGAGGAGGAAGGAAGCTTCTGAATTTGTATGAGCTTTCAGGAGTCCAGTAAACCAGCTTCTGAAACAAAATCAAAACCTCAGGTTTTCTGGTCAGTATCCCACATTTCTACGGTGGCAAAAGGGAAGAAATTCTGCAAAGAGAGGGTCTGCTTAAGACCATTGCTCTGGCTCAGCTGCAGCCAAACTATCTGGCCCTGCAGGTGGAATTAAGAAACATGCCTTAATACCCTGATACACGTAAAAACTTAGGTACATCTTCACATTCGTGTGGGCATGGCTTCACAAGATTCAGAATCAAAAGCAAACTATAACTGAAATAAAATTAAGATCTGTTAGTTAACTGCATTTCACAAAGAACAAATACATCCTAGCATGAATTTCTACATCAACTTAACAATCAACTCTGATGCTATATAATACATTTCATCACCTAACTTTAAACACAGCAACTCATAACATCACCATCAACACAATCACAAAAATAAAACTCCTCTTCTGTTCTATTGAGCTTAGTCAAATACTTTGCATCTCCAAAGACAGACCTACAGCCTGGTATTTTTCAGAAGACCACATCTGCATAACGTCCATATTAATGCTTCTGCTTGGTAATGTGTTAATTAAGATCTACATTACATTAGCCACATAACTACTTAATAAGATTAATTCACCTGGAAAATGATGGCATGTCTTGATTAAATTGAATGAAGGTAAGGGAAGTGACATTTAAAATACATTGATTGTTATTACATTTTGATCATCTGTTTCGAAGCGTCTGAAAGGAAATAGCAGAAACCAAAAGACTCATGTTGTTTACATTGTTAATGAGGTATGAGCTTTCCATCTTTTTATCTTTTGCAACATGACAAAGAGTTCCCTTCAGCTGTTCCTGAGTTCTTATACTGTCTGAAGAGCAGGATTTGGTTTCAGCAGAAACACAGTTGGGGGCAGCACCAGTGTCTCAGGCATTGAAGTCAGGGCCTATTCTATTTGCATCTGAACCCCAACTCATCAATTTGTAAGGGTAGCATATCTTCCCATTTAATAATTTTGTTATTCCTTTAACATTGCCTGTCTGCCTCATCACTAATAAAGTATCTAAACTATTAGAAAATAATCATTTCTGCACGCAAACCAAAATATGACTTGGAGGTGCAGCATCTGGCAGAGGTCTCAGAATCATTTGGAGAGAACTGATGACGACCTGTACAGCTTCACAATGACCGCTGAGTTTAGCTTTCCATATCTATTCAAGACAAATTTCTGCTAGATTAGTAGAAATCTGTTTTTCCCCTCTCTGATCTCAAGCAAGCAAGATGGCGTCACATTTAACAGCAAATGTAACTTTCTTCATTTCACTATTGCTGTTATATTTACAATGCTGAATTTGACAACTGCAAACAAGCTTATTTTGATAACTGGAAACAAGTACTTTTCATGACGCTTCAATACTTTACCATTTAATTAACTGTAATTGTCTTTTCAAAATCCACACACTATGGTATACTTAGTGAAATATCTCATAAACTGAGCATGAACCTGGACCGAGCTGTTTGGTCCAAAGAGACACAAACCCTGGATTATGTATCAGAACACACATTCAAATCTACCTTTTCCAATTAGTCAGTGTATTTATGGTAACCGAAGTGATCTTTCAGTTCCACAATCCTTGCCCGTAATTATCTTTGGTATCTTCTAAAATTTGGGTTTCAAGGATCAGAGACCACAATCTCCTACTGTGTTTTTCAGCTTTATAGAACCTTACTATAGCAAATAATCAAGATTAAAAAAACTATGTCAATTTTGAATTAATAGACATCCGCTATATTTGTGAGCACACCGAAGACAATATGTCATAAACAGAAAAACTCTTCACCAAAGCATTCTTTACTTGGATGTGCAGCTGGAGTTAGTTTGGATATTTCCACATAAATGGTAGTTTATCTTAGGTGTCCTCTGAAATGATTAAAGTTGACTTTTATAGTATATTCTGTCAATTAGAAAGGAAACAGCGCACAGATAGTCCCATATTTTATGGAAATGTGTGTCTAGCCTACTACATAATTTTAAATGTAGAATATATTTTTGGCATAGATTAACAGAATCTAGGCACAGAAAAATCCCATAAGGTCATCTAATTCATTTCTTCGTGAAGAAGCAATTATTCCAAAACATGCCTTTTTTTTCCCCCCTTCCCTTTTCCCCTAATTTAGATTTATTACACCAAAATTCTAACATTATCCTTATGCAACTGTAACAGACAAATGGGCTTCACTCTCAGAAAGTCTTTTTTTTTTTTTAATGTCATTGCTATCTATCTCATCCTTGTAGCAATTCCACAATTCTACAGCAGTAGAATTTTTTGGGGTTTATGTACTATGAAGGGATACTACCTTATTATTTATATTAGGAATTTTTCTTTACTTTTATCTCTTAATCTAAATCTCTAGTTCAGCACAACTCCCAGAGCATAAAGGCAAAAAAAAAAAAAAGCTATCTATCTGGTGCTTTGATTACAGTCAGAGCATGGTGGACTTCACTTGCAGTTTTCCAGCAGCACTGAGGATTTTTCTACCCATTGCACTTGCCTACTCCTTTCAGACATCCCCAGTATTAGCGAAATGTAGTGTGTAATTACAAAAAACCTGCAACTGTGTTATCTTAATAGTGAATTTTGTTTTCATTAAGATAGGAAAATGCAGTAATAAAGTAATTTACATTCCTCTTATATTGCAGTTTTATTATTTCATACTAGAATTTAGTCTCTTAATAAGGAACAAGCAGATCAAATTGAAATATCTGCTTTTTTTTTTCCCTTTCGAATTGCTCTACTTTAAAATGTCTTGCTTGCTGAGTAGGCACAGCTTGCGTTTAAGTGGCCGTTCTCAGTCTAGGGGTTAAAGGTTTCTTCGGGAGACCCACGTTTTGAAAAGAATGGCTTCATCCTGAGTTGTGTCAATTATAGAAAGGTCACTCTCCACAGCCAGAGTCTGGAGTCCTGAAATGGTTGTTGTGTTAAAGAGCTGTCAGAGGCTTTCCTAAAAACTGCTGGGACAGCAATATTAACTTGGACATAACAAAAGGAAAGGTGAGGTAGAAAAAACTTTTCACCCTTCCCTGCTATGAGGATTTGTCTTTTAGATACTCCTTGTGTTCATCCAAATCTGTCATTCATATTATTCCACTGTGGAAGATTCCTTGCCTAAAAATCGTTCTCTCCCCTTCCCCCAGATTATCAACATTTCAGCAACCTTCTACAAAATGTCAGAAGAACAAGCAAACTTTTCCAACACGCTCTGAGGAAATCTAACTGCAGCAATTTAAGACATAACTAGCAGTTCTACCTCCTTGTCTCCTCTACAGGAGGTTACCACTCCCAAAACAGCCGGCATCCCAGCCTCTTCAAATGTGGAAAGCTAATTAGAGTGGGGCTGGGATAAACTGCCAGAATTTGCACTGAAGTGCCCCAGGCAGATGAGCACATTCCAATTCAACAATCCTGCTGCCCTATATTTGCACAGAGATGGCAACAAAAAGCTACAGGGGAGGGAATTTGGACACGTGTTAAACACTGCAGTTGTCTGCTAAGTGACCATAATTGCAGACCTGAGCTCTTCAGGTTCCTGCCTAAAACCATAGGGTCTCTCACCTGTGCACAATCTGGAAGAAGTTCAGCAGTAATATAAACATTCTGCCTTGTACTTAGGGATGTGCTGTTCGTCCAGTTTGACCTACAGTCAGTCAGAGATGAAAGCCAAGCCAACAAACTGCTGTCTGAAAATCTACATTTTTTTGCAACCACTAGGATGTAGGATTTCATGAAAAGGAGGAAGCCAAAATTAGTCCCTCCGTGGAAAATGTGAAGAAGCAGCATTTATTGAAAACAGAAGCAAACGTAGGAAATGATCTGGCACACCAAAGAACAACTCATCTTCCTCTCCCAGCTCTGTTTTAACTGATTTTTTTCTAATACATCCAACGCAAGTATCTTGTTTCTAACACTAGCTTCAGCAATCAGCAAGTTTACCGTGAGCCACGGGTGCTCAGCTTTGAACAAAGTTCTCCTGTTGACCACTAGCAAGCGGTCTTATTTCTCTTCTGTTTCAGTCCACCTTCATAATACACTCAGGCCTGTGAGGTGCTTTGACTAATTGAAATTTTGTTCTGTCTTCTTACCATATATTTTGTAATAACCAGGAAAAGCCTTATTGCAATGTAGGAAAGAAAACACCTGAACCTCACCAGTAAAAAAGCATTCAGTTTAAACTATCATGACATGTAATTTCTCTGTATTTTTAATATATGCTTTCACAGTTTAAGAAAGTATTTCTGTTTCTAGATTTTCCCTCATTCTGCTCATTGCCCTGTCTCTGTCATCCTCCACTGGAACACAGTTTTTCTTTAGGAGAAAAAGAATCCGTTTGTTGCTTATGTTGCTCATACTAACATCACAGGACAGATTATTCACTATGGGTGAATATAATATAATGAATATAATAATGGCTGTCCTCGATGTTTTCTATTAGAATTACATCTAAGAAAAAACAGGGATGTGGTCCCAGCTGGAAGCCAAAGTTCTTGACTTCTCCCAGGCAGTAGAATGTAGCTGCCTACTAAGTCAAGCTTTTTCCTCTTTCTTTGTGATCTGGAAATAGGACGTATAGCCAGTAAAACGTACATTTTCCGACTGAGCACGTCTTCATTAGTGCCTGAGGGAGCACATCTTCATTAGTAGACGAGGTTCTAGAAATTACATGATTTTGTGCGCTAACGCACTGTAAGAACAGCTGTACCTGGGCAGCGAACCGGCAAACGTGCCGAAAACACCAGCAATGCTAAAACCAGCCTTAAACAAAGATTCTGCAGCCATCTCAGCGTGAGTATATGCACACACATATATACACACACACACACAAAACTGCAAGAGGGCCAGAGCTGTGGATCGCGGAGGGCCTGGAGCCGCGGCCTCTCTCACCTCTGCCTGCAGATGGCACCGTCGCCCCGTCCTCGGCGCCCGGCGGGCCCGGCCGCATGCCGTTGTTGAAGGTGTGCCCGTCGGCGGGCTGGAGCTGCCAGTTCAGCCCCAGCAGGTGCATCGCTGCGGAGACACAAAGCGCAAAGGGACAGTGAGCGCACAGAGGGGACACGCTGGGGGAGAGAACACAGCTTACATCAGCGAAGCATCTTCGGGAACGTGTCTCGGAGGAATGTTAATACGCTAAAAAAAAAAGGGGGGGCAACAAAAAACCCACCAAAACAAAGCCGTGGTGACTCGCGTAAATCTGTGTTATTTTTTGTTCACTTATCAGATCTTCTAAATTACTGAAACACAAAAGTTAAAATGCTTGCAGCCCGGCCTATCAAAACAGAGGTGAGCGTTTTGTTCAGACTGGCATCGCACGCTGCCTTTCCCATTCGCACCCTACAGGGCGAAACATTCTTGGAGAAACAGCGCTACTGCAAATGCTAGCTCCGACTTTAAATTATGTGTGATAATTTATACGTTGATTATAAAATTACCTTTAGCCCTATGTATACTAATGACATTGTAATGCAATTATTTTGTGTTTATTACAACTTATCTAAATCAACAGTTTTAACAGCCTCTGTCTTCCTTTTGCAGATTAAACTTCCCTGACAAGCCCTGGTCTTTGCCGATCCTTGAACCTCTCAGATTTTTTTTATAATCCCGCGCACGAAACTCAGCCGCCAGGGCCACGGCAGAGAGAGCCATGCACAGCCCCCCGCCCTCTCTGGCCACCCCCGAGCCGGAGGCAGCCCCGCAGGTACTGCGCAGGCCACGCGGCTGCACCTGGCAGGGACGACGTGGAGCGGGAGAAAGGCCACGGCACCACCTTCGTGAGCGCATGAGTTATAGGCACTGCGGTAGGGGCTAATTGAGTAAGTCCTGTGCATAATGCATGAGCCTTGACAGGTCGGAATCATCCAGCGAGGGGATTTATGTGCGTCTTCACCTTGTATAAACAGAAGCTACCTGAATACATCTCCATGCTTTCCGCATATTATCCCTACGGCATCCTCCCAATGTAGAGGAGTGGTGAGGGATAGAAAAGCCCACAAAGCTGTTTTTATTGACTTTCTTTACGTCCACCATCAGCAGTCTCCCTGTTTACATAGGACGTATGTAAACCTACATACCACAGAGAGCAGTATTTCCAGTTATATACTAAAATGGCGTCTGAGGGGATCCACTGTCAGTTTAGGGGCAGAAAATACCTATAATTATGGGCATCCTTATATAAAGTTGTTCGCTTCTGCAGTGTCAGATCCACATAAAAGTAGCAGATATTTTGCATCCAGTTACAAGCAATTGTAGAAGAGCTGGTGTGGTCACAAATGGACCATCAGTGGCCACACAGCTAAGTGTTCACAGATTAAACATCAGTGATAGGCAGGGCAAGGAAGTTATCACAGGAACTGCAGTTTACAGTGATTGAGACGTCACTCAGATAATCTCTGAATACAGGGAATCCATTTAGATGTGACCCATTCATATACATATTCCTAAAACCCAAGAAAACAAAACAAAGCACTTGCCACCCCCAGAAACCATCTCCCCCAACTCCTGGAAATCTCTCAGCACCCACACTACGTAGAGTTTACCCTCCATATTTTTAGCAGAAACAGCTGAGAAGCAAAACAGCTTTCACAACATCACCTTCCCCTAGACATACCTACGGACCAAGCAAATGTCTAACAATAGCAACTAAATCCCAGAGACAATTTGTGCAAAGAAGGCAGTTGCCAGATTTTGCTTTCATGCTGAATTTGCAAAGTTTTTTCTATTAGGGAAAAAAAATGAAAAGATATTAAAGCATCTGGTATTTTAAGAAATACCAAGTATGAACCTGAAAAGGATGCTTTGTTGAGAAACTACTCAAAATTTATTCCTAGGGAATGTTTAAGGATTCCTGAAAACTATACAAAAATTTTATGTGAGCATATTTTTTATTCAATTTCAATGTTTTTGTTTTGCCAAAACAAACATTTTAAAAGGCTTTTCAGTCCAATCTCAACCAACTCACTTCCTTCTCAGTATTGCAATGAAACTGAAAAATTATTCCTAAAGCTGAAACACCAAACAAGTCGCTAGCTTTTACAGACTCTTCCCATCGAGTGAGAGACATCATCTGTGCTGTAGGCGCGAGAGGGCTGGGGGACAGCAGGTAGCAGAGCAGCTTGTGGTGCGTTTGTGCTGTCAGCAAGTCCCAGGCGATGTGNTGCATAAAGATCAAGGGAATTTCAGAGCCCCAAAATGAAAACAAGTCATAGAGGAGAATTAGGTTTTTGTGTTTCAGACTCCCAGTGTATCTATTCACAGATGCAGGTGTTTTTTTTTTTCTATTGCAAGTATAACCATTAATGTAGGTCACTTGCAGAGATGAAAGTCTGCTGCTTTGAGTGCGAACCGTTCCTTACAACAAAGAGATAAGGAAATCATAACTAATAGTCTGTCCAAGAGAATTATAGTTGCTAACTTATAATTACCAGGTAAATTCAGACATGGCATTATAAAAGATCTTATTAACACGGTATTAAGAAAAACTTCGAACCATCTCTTTCCAAGTATGCCATGATTTCATTAATAACTCCATTGCTCTGTGTTATAACCATAGATGCACATTAGGTAGGAGCAATTAGAGCTCCTTTGTAATGGGGCAGGGATTTGCATGTCTTCTATAGTCCTTTACGGAGAAAAGATGACAAATCTCCTGCAGAGCTCACGTATCCATTACACGATCTACAAACTTCCACTAAGACAGCTGAAGTCACAAACATGAGGAATGTTCACCTTCTACCAAGAATACCTCGAGAAAAGTATGTCATGGGGGCCCGAGGGGAAAGCTCCATGTTTGCATTGCATATAGCAAGCCTGACTGGCAGCCGAGCAGGGAGAAGTGGCTCCTTAGCTACCTATTCTCTCCTGCTTCAGAACGCTATGAGATGGCAAATTTATATGATTAACCTTTTGTTCTGTTAATCAAACCGAAATGCCTCCAGCAAAGGAATAAGGAGAAGCCCGTTTAATTAGAAATATGGGGATCCACTCAGAAGTTCAGTGCATGCGTGTCAGAAGAGAAATTTGGGCTAGTGAATTTGTGCCTGTTTCCTATTTTTTCTATTGTGTGATTTTTTTAATTTTTTTTAAACTACAACTAAATAATCTGTGGTGCTCCGGCTTTGCCTTCTTCCCCAACGACACACTTGCATCAGCTATTACAGTACCGGCCACATTTTCTCCAAAGGACATTCACCAGACAGCTGAGCTGGGGTACTCAGCTAGATCCAAAGCTGATCACCAAGCTGAGCGCTGATTTTCCCAAACAGTTCACTTACTCGAACTCATTTCCAAAGCTCCACATTTGGTTTACAGATTAACCTTCAGGGACAAACATATCCCTGAAGATTAAAAACACAAAAAATTGCCGTTTTATCTGTTACACATATGGTGTATTCATAAATTATATTTTACAGGGCACTTAACGTATGTTTTGTAGCTATTATTTGGGTTTGTTTGCTTTTTTCCCCTCAACATTAAGCATATTTTCTAAGTTGTTCTCTCTGATCAGGTATCAAATATATTTTCAAACACTGAGCTTGTCAGAATTTATGTGGCTCATTTAACAAGAACATCTAGTAACTCAGGATAGTGAACTGTGTATTTATATTCTCTAAGAAATGAGAAAACAGAAACAATAAATTCTGAAGTAAAACCCTTGAGGTTTAGGTAAAAAATAATCCTCAACCTCTCCCTCCCACCCCAGCAACACACACATACACACAGAGCCCGAGCACCTGGAAGCCAAACCTGCATGCCCATCGAGAACAAAAGCAGAGAACCTGTTCATCACTCCAGGTGGTAGAGCTGTCAAGGATCAATCTAAGACTTACATAAGATCGAGGTTGCTAGAGTGAATCACGTACTATTTTAAGAAATCCCCAAAGGTACACAAATCCACAGAAAAATGACAAAACTTACATGCAAAACTTTCTTGAATATTCTCTAAGACTCAGCACTGTCCCCACATTCCTCTTTCGTTGAATCTTCTCTCGTTCCGGCTGTAAACCCAATGCTCACTCCATTCAGAGTTTAGTCTAACAGACAATGGTTTCCATGCTCAGAATACACACACACCATACATATTGACCGCTCTTGTATTTTCAGAACAAGAGACCTCTGGCGTCTTCATGTGCTAGAATTGTCCCTGTAGTACAACTCAGTATGGGCCAATAGGCAGGGCAGAATCAGGTTTTGCACTTATCCCTTTGCTCTACGGTATTCCTCCTTAAAGGGAAAAATATGCAGATTAACAATCCACCATTTTCCCCATTCCTCCTGCATCTTCCCAGCTGAGGTCTGGGAGACATACACTGCTTGCTTGTTACAAAATTTAGTATTACCTAAGCGAGTCAAAAAGATGGGAAGACTATGAAAGTGAACAGAATGCTTCCATATATTAATTTTCCAAGTTAAATTATTGTCATCCAAAATGAACCCACCAAACTCTGATCTCACTTTGTACGGATATATCTAGTCATATTACGTTTAACTGTAGCAGGCTGGCTTCTTTTCATGTGAAAAAGAAATTGGTCCATTATCTCATGAACAACATTAGCAAATAAACACTAAAAGCACATTTGTTATAAGTAGGCTATTGCATTATAGGGGACTGGAAACACTGGAAGTTTCCTTTCCATCCACTCGTGGGGTGAACAATGATGTAACTCTTGTTATTGCAGTATACTTACTTCGTCTTGAGCAACATCAGTGTGATTTCCAAATCAGGCCTAATGAATCACAGACGTGGAACAAAAGGTACCTAATAAATGTTAACAGCATGTGATTTTACAGCATATATAGTCAAAGAACTATCTGCACATCTATTTTTTTTTATTTCATATGGTCTGTATATTGTTTTAATGCACCACAATCATAGAATCATAGAATCGTTAAGGTTGGAAGGGACCTTTAAGATCATCGAGTCCATCCATTAACTTAACCTGACAAAACCACTTCTAAACCATATTCCCAAGTACCACGTCTACCCTTTTTTTAAACACCTCCAGGGATGGCGAATCCACCACCTCCCTGGGCAGCCTATTCCAATGCTGGATAACCCTTTCATAGAATCATATTTGTACGAAGCAGAAGTAGTTTAGTGCTTGATGCTTCTGGGTTCATATAGATGGGTAACCCAGATAACTTGAAAGAATAAATGTATCCCAAATAATTAAAAAATAATTAAACATTATTACATGCTTACCTTATATTACACATTATTCAGCTGGGACTCATGGTTCTTTACTAGTTACTACTGCTTGATTATGCAACAGGCTCCAGGAATACCAGAAATTGATCTTACTGATCTCAGTTAGTATTCATAAAATAACAGTTGCTGAAGGGACTAGAAACATAGTAGTTTAATGTTCTACTACTGTTGCTCTGGAGAAATAGGTTCAAGTCCAACCCAAGTCACAAGCGGAAGGAGTGTGTTGGGCCTATTCCCTAGAGATTACTTGCCCCCGTTACAAAATGAATGCACAATTCATCACAGCTGACAACCTCTCCTCAAGAGATGCCCGAGACAGGAATAGCAGGGCTCGGAAGGTCGGGAAAGAGCAATGGAGGAATTGCACAGCAAAAACTTGCGTGGTGCCTGAAAACACTACGCTGGGTTCTCACTAGTGCTTTCAGGCCTCTAGCCGAGGAGCAGGGATTATTGGGTAGCTGTAACAAGGAAAGTAAGAAGCCTTCCCTAGCTCCTCTCACATCGGAAGAGGTTACAAGACAGTTGACAAACACACACGCCACCAGAATTTGCTGAACTAAATAAATCTCAGTTGAGATCCGTATTTCGCTAACATGTTTTAGGATTAAAGGAAACTGACCCCAGAGGACAGCCAGGCTTTGTGAGACGGGCAGTTCCGCAAGCGTTATTTACGTACGAGGTATCTCATCTTGGGGACATCAGCAAAAGTCCTCTCCCCCAAAGTTTGGACTCGACGACCAACATCCCTGACAAAGTCAGATTTCAGTAAGTCTTAGATGTTTTAGAGGCTGACACCATCCCTTGCTTGTTAATTTTGTTGGCCGGCCTTCAGCTGCATTTGCAGCAGGAGGAATACCAGCACTGTCAATACGCAGCTAGAATGGAATATATGACTCCTTGTACTAAACAATGGCCGAGGCAGTTGTCTCAAAGAAACCCGCCGAATCCAAGAACCTGGACTCACAATTATACTAATGCCCTTTCGTATTCTGTGACTGGGAGAAAGGGACAGTGTCTCCAGGAATTTCTAATCAGTGATTCCTCTGCTTTAACTTATATTAAAGTGCTTGGAAAATCATGACCAAAAAATATGGGTCCTTGTTACTTAAAAGAAACAGTCTTAAGACAAACAATGTGAACGAGTCTCACCTTTCCTCGCTAGAGAAACAACGACGTCTCTCCTAAAATGCAGGACTAACTGCCTGAACTTTCTCTTCTTCCTTGAATACCTAGTGTGATTGTGACAAGGATGCCAGAGTCCTCCTGAGGGTATCCAAGAGATCCCAGAAAAATTCATCACATTCCCTGGCCTTTTTCTAAAAGCAAAACAAAAGCCATACAGCTTGCTGGGTGGGCATCTGCCATTTTTGATATATTATCTACAGGAAAGTTTAAAGTAGTACTTAAAAAAAATCCAAACCAATCATATATGATATGAGGGAATTCCAAACAGAAGACAGGCTGTGACGGGTGGTGGCACAGTCTGCTGCTGACAGTGCGTTATTCAAGAAGAGGGCTGACTGAGAACTGCGTAAGGAAAAAACACAACTGAGCCACTGGGCCATAAAATGGCAGAAATTCAAACCCTGTTAAGATAAACTAACATACACTGGAAAGGAGTCATCTTAACTTCACATATAAAATAATGAGCTCTGAGCTGACTATTATCAAGCTGAAGGGAAATTTTTGGCTGGATGATAAAGCTCCCTGAAATTTTCAAGGAAGTCAAACATTGAATCATTATGAGAAGAGCGAACAAAGCGAGGAATATTGTTATGCCACCTCCACTCATCTCAGAAAGGATGTTGGAAGATCAGTAGGGAAAAATACATATATGATTTGCCCATTCTTATAAGACAACCTCTTTTGGACACTGTAGATAAGTTAATGGCTTATTTGACTTTTATCTGACCCAACACAGCTGCTCCTACACGCGTGCAACACTCCTTGGTGTAGCCACTAGTCTCGGTGTTTCTTGAAGCATTTGTATGCCCTGTGCTGTACCACAGCATGTCCCGACCCATCCACCAGCCCAGACAATCAACACATCAATGGCAAACTCTGGAATTTTTATGCCACAAAGCATTTCCTAGAAGCAGTAGGATTTTATGTATCCTATGGCATAAGCTTCAGTACAGCAAAACAGGCTGAGAATGTAGTACATAAAATGGCAATTGCTGACATACCACAAAGTTTGTGCAAGTTTCTCAACCTACTGTAGCTATTCTCCAGCATGATAGTAAATACTCTATTTAATTAACAGCAAAGCAGCGTCAGTTATGATTACGAGAGACACATTTTCAAAATATCTTGTTGGAGATCTCAGGGACACAGGAGATAGGAGTTTAACTCTTACATTTGATATTAGAGATTAAAGATCAGGTAAAAAAAAAATTTCTCTGGATTACCAGTACTTAGGGAATTTATGAACTCGTGTTGTAATATTAATGACTAAGATCCTACAGACCTCACATAAAACAGCTGGATGTACTCCTGACCATATTGTCTCCTCTACTTGTGAGCATTCAATTGTTTGCAGGAAAGGTTAAAGCAGTATTTCAAAAATAGATCACTTGGTCTAAACTTAATATTACTATTGTAGAACGTATGCAAAAAGTACTGCTTGTTGACTGTGACCACTCAAGCTCAGCAATGAATAAATGACTTACTTTCAAGGTCATTCATTCTCAGTAAATTATCTTAATCATCAGTATGCTATTTGGTATGCACTACATTTTCTTAATAAATTAAATTAAAAGTTCATTTGGGAATTTCATTTAAAGCATTACCGAACTACACAACTTTACAGAATTAACAGATCACACTGTTTTCCTTAAAACAATAGCTTTGCCTGTATTATGGCTAGAAAGCACACTTAAGGAACATTTTTTGTCTTATTTATCCTGCACATGACATGGAACAAGACCTTTTGCTTCTCAGAGTCACTTTTTTTTTTAGTTTACATTGTTAAAAATGAAGAATTCCATTAACTACAATGGCACTGCTGCATATTTTTGTATCTTGTAACATGTTTTTTTCCACTTCTCTGTCAATTGGATTTAGCCAATATTGTGAGCCACATACAAGCTTTGCTATGTTACCCATCTACAAGTTGCTACTCTTGTTAACTATGCCTGAGCTCTTCAATAGTTTTACTTAAAATAACAACAACAACTACTGTAAGTTTCCAAAGAGAAAGACAGAGTGTATTTTCTGACTGCATGAGGAAAGCCGTGAGAACTGATTACCCAGTAAGGTTACGAAGCAATGAACGCAATAAATATCAGGCTGCCATTTCTGCTAGCCCTCTCACAGCTGCAGCGAGAATACAGCTCCGTGCTGCTCTGATCCAAGAGTGGTCCTATAAACACAGTCAGAGTAAAACTTGAATTTCAGCATCTCACTTTCTGGGACGGAAGCCGAGGGAAACAGAGGCAGACCCTTATCTTTGCTTCTGCTCTCTTTGTGAGGACAGTGCTTGTGGTGTGAGGGGAAAGCACGGTGCCTCCCCTCTACGGCAGAAATGTCAGGCATGCTCCTTCCGCTCACCAGGGAGACACAGGAGCTATTGTGCCTTTTTCAAAACACAATGGAAAGAAAAGTTGACTTCACACTACCTTAAACATAAGAAAGCAATCCTTAGGCATAATTTCACCCTCAGCATGTAAACTCTTTTAGACAATAAACTGTTTAGAACAGGGCTTTTGCTTTATGAAACATCTAGCCCAAGAAGCGTTTTATAGAAATACCATAAAGGATCTATGAATGAGTGTATTGTTATAATCAGCAGCAAAACTGCTGGGAACTATTAATTGCTTTCCTTTGAATAAATGTTATTAAAGATGAAAAAGGAGATGGAAGAAGGGCTATAAGATGGTTCATTGTCACTGTGTTCATATGGAAGAAACAGGGGGACCCAAAAAAGGCAACCTTTTTTTTTTTTTTTTATTTGGTCACACCCTCCCTCCAAGCTGACTGATTTCTTTCCCCATGCACGTCAGCAAACTGAATGGAATGAATTTTCAAAGCACAGCATGAAAGATATACCCACAAATCCCATTAGTAGTAATGTGATTTGTGTGCTTATCTGCCATGCAATGCTTTGAAAGTTCATTCCTCTATCTCCAACTTCAGTCTTTCTACTTCCAAAATACTTGAAAAGCTTACACACACTTGCAGTTACTTTGGGGGTGGGGAAAACTGGAAGATGTGAAGACCTGGCTCCCAATTCCAAGGATAACAACAGGCAAGCAGAGCTTCAGCCTGCAGGAATAAGAGGTGTACCGTGGGTGGTTGTTAGTTCCCCAGTCACCAATCAGACTGGGACTGAGAAAGAATCCCTAGTTCAGGCTTTTCAACTTTTCTCATTTCAGTCCTCTTTACTGAAATGTTTTGATTTTGTGCCACTTTGAGCAATCTTTGTCACAAGAAGGGTAACAGCATTGCATGCTACCTTCAGAATCTGGAATCTCACTACAAAGACCTTAAAAGAGAAGCAGAATACAGTGCACTATTCATTTATTCTCGTGACAGGCTTTAGATTGTACAGAGCGTAGAAAACTGGCACAAGATTAATCAGTTCCCGAGACTGTGTAAAATGAACTCACTTCTTACGGCAATTTGAAGAGTCAAGGCTGCAATCTTTTTGGTCCTGCATCTGAACTAGGTGGCTGTAACTAATAAGAAAAGTGTTTATATTTTTATTTACCTAATACAGCATCTTTCAGCCTGGAAGGCCCTGAATCACTTTATACAATATCCGCTTTACCAGCCTTGCCAAAACACTGCCACTTTTGAAATAGGCTTAGAATAGCAGAAAGGGATGCTCTTGACTAAAGCACAATGGAAAACCTCTCTTTTTTGAGCAATTGTGAGCATTTAATGTTAATACAAAGCAAATCGAATCCAATTTTAATTTCACACCTAAAAGACACCATTATCATGAACAAAGCACCCAGTTTGTCTTTAGTCGGTTTCCAAGAGGAAGAACCTAGCTGAGACCTGAAACTGGCGTTTCAAGGAATATGGACACAAATATACTCTCTTAAATTACTGATGCCTGAACTTACAAGAATTAGAATAACTGCTTTACTTTTAATACTGACTGTAACCCTAAGGGATATCACGTCAAACATTTATTCGACTGCATTCATCTTCCGAAATTGCAACTGCCCTCATCTCTACAAACACGTTGAGCAAGATTTTCATAATCTAACTGGTTCAAAGCATTCGGATCTTGACTCAACCTCTGATCGTTAGCCATATTGATAAGAAAATAATTTTTACCCTTATTACTCCTTTGCATACACTAAATGAAGTGGAACTGCATGATTATGAATGGCCAAATTTCTGTCCACAGAGCAAAAGAGTGTAATTTCTAATCACAGAGTATATTCTTCCCTTAATAGAAATTACACAGAATAGTTTAATTTAATCACCTGACTGTTAAACCTTGCATGAATGATAAAATTTAAGGTTTTACTATCTATACAACATAATTATTGGAGTTTTTACAAAGAGGAAATAAATCCAAAGATGAAAAGTAAATATGATTTCTACTCCCAAAGCTTCTAATTCACTTTCAACACTATAAACTGTTTACACTTCTTTTATGATACGCTTCAAAAGCTACATATAAACACAGCCTAAATTGTATCTTGATATTGAGATAAAAGTACAGATTATATTTAGCATCTAGGCAGATTTAGACCTCTATACGCCTTGCAAAGCTGACATTATTCATGTACGGTGTCCTACTGATCCAGAACAGAAATGTGTATGAAAATCAAATATACAGATTTTATTTGACAAATATCTTATACAATCAGTCAGTTACAGCCTTGTAATTCATAGTACTTTGTGGGTTTCTTTAAAGGTAACTTTTTGGTTTTGTTGAAATACAGAATTATCAAATTGAACTTTAGTTATGTTTTTGAGAATTACTTTTTTCCATTGTCCTTGATTCCATGATTTCTATTAAGCATTTCCCATAATGGGTTTACTATAACTGGAATCTACTCTATTTTTAATCTTAGACCTGTCTTACTCTAGGCAGGTTTCCAAGTCTGAAGCTTGCTTATTCTGCCTTCACAGAAAAAAATAGTTTTTCTAACAAAGCAGAGACTGCAAGCTTGCCCTGCTGCACCCGTGCCTTCTCATCTTCCCATCTAGAATTCTAGAGCAGGTAAGGAGGTGCAAGCTGCAAGTGAGGACATGATTTCCGTGTGATCACACCAATATGGAAGTATATTACAAAACAGAGAAATCAATGAAGGGTTTATATGGTGCCAGGATTTTACTTTCGGATCACTGCTTTCATTTGAAGTGGCAGAGTTGCAGTTTTTCAGACTGCAGCAATATACATAGAATTTTTTTTACATAGAATTTCTATAGGTATGTGTTCATATGTGATTATCAGTTACATCACCAAAACATCCTGTTACACAATTTCATCAACCAATATAGGAATGAAGAAAAGCTTGCGCATGCATTTTAAGTCCCAAGAAACATCATGATAGCACACCAGTCTACATAAGTCCATTTCAAGCACTGTGCACCATGCACAACGGAAGACAATTATATTTAATTTGGATACCTACATCCGGATTCACCTAAGGAACATCATCATAATATACACTTAACTAAATATTAATATTAGTATTACTTTCCTTTATCTATTATGTCTTAAATTGCCTTTTATAACACGTGGTTTTAAGACTAGCTCAATTTGATCTACCTCTTGATATAACAAAATTCACAGCAGAGTTAGTAGAAATCAGTTACAGATGGAGCTGCTGTCCACAATGGAAAAATGAAACCAGCTTATTGCACAGAGGATCTGATACCTGATCATTTTAATGAAGCTTTCCGTCTCACATACAAAATGGTGCAGAAGCCAGTTCCACTGAGGTCAGCAATGCAGAATGCTCATCAGCAGTCAGTATAAAGCTGTTTAAAATCAAGGCCCATAGTAATCAAGGTCAAAATTGTCACTGACTTCAGTGGAGAGAGCTTCACTTCAGAACTCATCTATTTATTTTGAGACTGTGAATATCATAACAACGACTGAAAAAACAGTGCTTTCTACAGGCAACAGCAATGCAACCTATAAAAAAATGTTACCCTCCAAAGTCAACAGCTTAAATTGCAGGGTGAATTGGACATGAGTGATAATGCATTAGCATATGCATCACTGTAAACAATTAATTAATGAATCACAGAATAAAATATGAACTAGATTACATACCCTTAAAAACCTTTGGCTTCAATTACGTACACTTTGTAAAGCATAATTGAATTGTGTTAAATGATTAATACAATAAATTAATACACGTAACAATATTACTTAATAATACCAATAAAATAACTGGGAATTATCCTCCAAAGAGAAGACGATTTACACTAGAAGGGGCAAAAAGCAATATATGGTAGCTAGAACTACACATTAGTACTTCATAGCTAATGGTCAAGTTCTGCTTCTTCCTGTCTGTCACACCCAGTTGGTCAGCAACCAAACCAGGATTATATATCCTTTTTCTTTGACAGATGAAACAGTAAATACTATTTTCTAAAAAAAACCCCAAAGCCTAAACTATATTGAAAATCCATCTAGCATTTCAGACTCACTCTTCACTATGAAATTTATTTTCCTTTTTTCTTTTCCTTTCAAGAATTTGCTTCATCTTGGAAGCAGGTATCAAAGCTGCTCCTCCATAACTTAAAAGAAAATGACTAGAAACTCCTCAGTGTCACTGTATCTGACAAGTTTCTGCAATGTATTTACCTTCTTCTTTCACAACATTACTAACATTTAAGTACCCAGAAAGTGCTACAGCTGAGCACTTTTTTTTCCATCCATTTCAATTTGAAAAAGATGCATTTGATTTTATGGTCTAATAGAGAAAATCTGCTTGTCTACTGGAGTGGCTGTCCATACTAATTAGTGAGAAATAAAATCCACACAACCTTTATTTTGCTAGGATATGAACAGAAATTAAAATGAAGACATTACCAAACTTATTCATAAACCTTTACAAATCTCACCTTCTAGGACAGGTTTAAAAAAAAAACAAAAACAAAAACAAAAAAAAAAAACAAAACAAAACACCACAACCTGTGATAACACCTACAGAGTTATTTCATCATTTTTTCCATTTAAATGTGATTTTGACAATTTAATGACTGCATTCTTTCAAAAATAACAATGGTATTATGCGACTGTCATCTAAATGTAACTCAGGATTGCTACCAGTTCATAAAATTATTTCAGAAATCTGTTCAGAGTCCCATGTTTTTGCCGAGTTTACATAAACTGCAGCTCTCACTTCATTCTTGGAAAGTATTTTAACATTTGCGTTCAAGTCCTCTGAGATAAATTTTCAGTTCAGATGCAGGATTAACAAATTTCCATCCCTATACTACATTATGGAATTTTATGCAAAAGCAGTTCTCTTTTTATAGAGGACCATAGGCCTTTGGGACAAAACAGTCTCTGGAGCATTGCGTTGTTAGCACTCGTGTTGCAGAAAGCACCATGAAAAAAACCTGCTTTCACACCGTGCTTTCTAAAATGTAATATTACCCAATGCAGTAAGTAACAAAGCTGAAATGATCAGATATTGTTCTGAACAATGTGACTGCACAGTAACAGTGAGGTCTGGGGAAGGAATGCATTATATTCTGCTGCATATTTCTGAGTCAGACCTATGAGGTACTTTGAACCTTTACTAAACAATTTTGTATTTGAAATATTTTCAGAACTTACCTTCTCCATTTTAGCAAGCTAGACACAACACACTCATGGACTCCTGTCAGGGAACAATGGGAGGGACTGAGTGCAGGGTGGCTAAGCACTCTCATTGAAAAAAACAGAGGATGCTGCAATAATTGTCCTGAGAGGGGAGAAAGGAAACAAGACTCTAGGCTGACAGCTTAGCTCAGCATGAACTCTCATTTTTCACACGGAGCTAATTAAAAACTGAAATTAGTTAAATATGGAAATGACACTTGCAAGCACTTTAGCTGAATTCTGGCAAAATCCCTCTAGAGTGCTGCGACACTACCTGCTGCTTCAAAACTCCCCAACTGAATTTCACAGTTAAAAGGCTGAGCAAAGGGAAAGTTATTACACAGATTTCCAATTCAAAATATGTCTGTAAAATTCTAAATTAAATTTCATGGTAGCCCTTTCAGTAACTAGGGACATACTGTGCAGTCCAACGATATGGTGCTCAAATAACGTCCCTGCATGTATTCTCTGATTATCTCACCTTTAGGCACTGTGCTGGTTGTGCCAGAACTGTGAAGCTCACAAGGATCCTGGCACTACAATGCTACGAAGATAAGCCATGTACTGCTACAGAAGTAGTTATTTGGAAAACATGGACGCACAGCACATAAAGGAATTACTTTCACAGTTTAACAGCAGAAATCTCAGAAAAATCAGAACCCAAGAACCAAAATACTTTATGCCTCGTGATTTTAATTTATATTTTTCAGTGCTGACTACATAGGCAGAGAAAGGCCTACACTGCAAAAAATTACGTGGCCTATATATATATATCAGTGCTTTACAGGCAAGGTAATAATAAAAAGAACTTGTGCGTATTTAAATGGGCATAAAGAACCAAGGGACGGGATATGCATAAAAGGTATGATGACTGACATTAGCTTTTTGACTAAAGTACCATGTGAATTCCATTTTGGTGCATGTGACTTGCCTAGTATGCATAAAATCAAGGGTATTTGCCCAAGGGCAAATATGATTTCTGAATGCAATTTAACAAAACCCGCCCATGGAGCAGATCATTTTGGATCAGTACCAAGGCATTCAGGATAGCCAATCACTTTCAAAACAACCGGAGCGGTTTGATTTTATTGTTTTTCCCACATTCCATCCCTTTACCCTTGAGGCAATCCCCTCCCACTGGCCTGCCGCCACTATTGCACCAACAAATTTCTGTCTAGGAAAGCCAGCAAAAGACGCCACATAGCATGAAAGCCACTGTTACTCCCAAGTCTGCTGGCAGCAGGTATTGCTGTACCCAGCCTGCCAAAACCTCTTCCCTGGCAGCTAGCTGTATAATCTGTATATCACACCCAGGCTTTGCTAGTCCAGGGCCTTGAAACATCTCAGCTTACCCAGCTGGAGGGGATATGCTGCAGCTGCACCATCAGACCCTCTTATTTTATTGAATTTTGAATATGCAGTTTCAAAGCTATTCAAATGAATTTGCCCAAGGCCTCAGATCAGTAAAACTACTGATACCATCTGCAGCAGGCTTCCTAAATTTGAAGCATTTAAAAACAGGTGACAGGATAGGAGCTTTCAGTGTAAGGACTGACACTCATGAAAAGCCTGCTAAACAAACTTGGTTATGCCCCATTTTGGCAAGGAGGGAATTGTATGGCTTTCAGCCCAGTTCTCACAATAGCACTGGTAATAATAGGAAGTTCCATTTTAAATTATTTTTTAAATCATGTATTTTTTCCCAAGTTAAAAAGGAAGCATTTATTTGATCACTGAGTTTCATCTATTTTAGAGCAGCTATATGAGTGGAGATAAAGAGCAGACTATGATGAACCCAAACTCTTAACAAGAGGGTCTATTGAGAAATCCAGAAACCAACATCTATCAGGCTGAGGCCTCTTTCAAGTTTATGAAACTCCAATGAGGTTATTAAAACACAGGTTGTCCTAAAGAAGGAAATCCAAAGGCATGATTATAACACCCTTCCTTTCAAGCAATATTTTTAATAATGCCCATTGTTTAATCATATTCAATACCCTTAAACATCCCAGATGATATTGAAATACATGTATATACAGTATTGTTTAAGTCCTGCAGGGACACAGAGACTAACAGCAAGACTACAGTAAACAGATACTACATTTTGACCACGGTCCCTTGTTTAGAACTCTGCTTCTATGAAACAACGGAACTGTAAATAGCCAGAAAGGGCAGAATAATAATTAAAAAAAAAAAAAAAAAAAAAAAGATACCTTGATGCCCAGGGACATATGTAGCTACACTGAGCTGAGACTCCTGCAGATTCTGCACTGCCAACATCACCCAGATCTGCCAGCTAGGAAACCACTAATGTTTCCCCACTCATAAGGCCATCCAATTCTTCTTCCAGCAAACAGAAGCAAAAGATTAAATTCCCTATCTAGCAGTCATCCACGCCCAAGGCCCATTTAGAATAGGCCTGATTAACAGGTACAAGCTTAAAAACTACCGGGACATATACCTGGCTGGCTATCAAACCAGGAGACAGAGCCTCAGCCAGAGGAAGCACAGCGTGTCAGCCAAAGTCCTTTGCAAGAACTGTGTCGAGGTGGTTGTGGTCCCAGCCTGGCGCCTTGAGCTTCCTCACTTCACACTGAACGGGGAGCCAGTGAGCTGCATATCGGTTTCTCTTCTTTCATTGCCCTGACTCTATCTGTAAACACAGCCGTGTCCGGAGTAAGAATAGAGCAGATAACTTGTACCTGCTTCTCTTGTCTGTGGGTTTTAACAGCACCCATGTTATTTTTATGAGTAACTACCCTATTTGGGGATCAGTATTCTTAAAAAGAGAAACTATTTTTATCTTCTCCCTCTTCTGTCATCCTACCCGAGTATGCTCACAGGAAGATACAGCTTGGTGAGGAAGCTAGGAAGCAGAAAAGGGGAATCTGGGGAAGGGTACTGTCACATACAGTCAGACAGCTTACTTTGAATAGCAATCATAAGCCAATGACTTATGCCTTTTAAAAGATCCCTAAAGACTAAACTATAAAGAACTTGCTAGAAAGAACAACATATATTCCAATCAACTTGTGATTGTACTTGAAATCTGCAATGAACATTCACTCTCCAAAGTGCTTTATGCTACACTCGGCACATGACGCAAATCTGGGTAAGCACGACAGGGATAAAACCTAAGACATGCTTACAAGGGGGACATCCATGCAGACAACTGCTTTTGTCACTAAGGCTTCTGGGAAAGTATTTACTCAAGAAGAAATGAACAGTTGCTTAAAGGTGAGAAATTAAGACTGAAGATTTTCATCTTCAGGCACTTAGAGGTATGTAATCATTCTCTTGCTCTTTTCCCCTCCTCTTGCACTCAGAAAAAAAACAGTAAAATTTAAAATCTTGAATCAAGTAAAAAATCCGAGCCTGCAGCCTCCCTTCAGGGAGGGAGAAGAAAGGAGGGAGCAAAGGGGGCTGACAGACAGAAATACATTATTTATTATTTCCATAACCAATATAGCATAGCGGTGTGAGCCATGGAATTACACCCACCCAGCACACATGCTACAGCCACCTTTGCCCTTGTAGGAACTATTTCAGTGCTCGGAAGATGCAGCATGCACAACACAGCAATGTCATCCTCATGACATAAACCAGCCTCCGAATGCAGAAAGCAATGGAGCAAAGATTATTCCCAAAGCTGGGGCCAATAAAGGGCTGCTGGTTCCAGAAGACTAGCGAGCCAGGTACCCCCAGAGAGTTTACAAGCTGGTTCTTCGAGCCAGAGGCCAGAACAAGACTCATAAGATCATTCAGCCTCACTCTGAACCGCTGCCTCATACTGATTTTCTTTGTAAACAGCACCTAAAATCATGCCGTAAAAGGCATAAAGAGTCACTTTCTGTCTTTGCCAAAAACAGGGTCCTCAGTGGGAGCTACACAGGTTTTGCCCCATAAAGTGATTTTGGTGCTCCAGATAGTCTAAGTGACTAAATGAATTCTTTGACTTGTAAAACTTCAGCCAAGGTCATTTGCAAACATAAACCTTGAGTTCAGTTATGTTCTACCAGTGGATGACACAATTACAAGAAAAAAAACTGTTTTTATAACTCAACGGTCTTTTCCCCTTGGTTATCAATTTTTAAATACAGGGCAAGGAAAAAAGTGTGCTTTTGAGAAAATTCTGAACACATAAATGCTTCACATCAGTTCTACTGCACAGAACAAAAAAAATGTTTCTTTTAATAGTGTGATTTGATCTAATCTGCCTTCTGATTTTTCTTAAGGTACAGCAAATGCCGAACAGAAAATGGCACATATTCATTTCAGGATACAGAGCCAAATTCATCCCTGCATCTTTTTCATGCCCCACTGGTGTAAGCCAATTATTTTCAATGTAGCTATATCAGTGTGAAAAAGGAATAATGCAATCATGAATCAAGTCCATACTATTTTTCATGACAATTCCACTTCAGCAAAGCCTCAGACATAACCTAGTGAACCACAGATCACAGTAATATTTTATAAAATTTATTCAACAAAATATATTAAATAAACTTACCTTTCTGCCTGTATCTAAGCAACTTAGCAACCCTTAAAATATCAGAACACTGGGAACAAGCCTACAAAAATCTTACCTACAAATGCAGACTTTACTTTTGAGAATAGCTGCGCCAGCATTGATGGACATAATTACGAGAATAAATTTTGCAGAATGGGGCCATAACACATACATTTTACCTGTATCTGCACCCAGTCCTTAAGGTATTTCTTAATTAGTGGTATTATTTTCTAGGCTATTCGCTAGATCCATCATGTAAATTCAATGGCAAGGATATTAAGGTGTCATTACAGGAGATATAAAAATAAAAGTATCCCTAAATACCTTAAGTGTTCCATGGCCACTTGTCGCATGTTTTATGGGTTCTACTGATTTCAAAGTGAGCCAGAGGAAAGAACGTGCCCTGAGGCGCTGTGTCTTGGGCCCAGGCATCCTTCATAGCACCAGCTTTATGCTCTGCAACCAACTACGGCCAACGAAGCACCGCATAAGCTTTATACCTTAATATGAACCCATCGCTACAGAGCCAAGAACCGTGCCGTCTAACTGAGGTTCAATAGCTGCACGCAGAACAGGGAAATGAAATTTAGTTCCTCAGGGAAAAATGCAATGGGACTCTACGAAAACTGCAGGAGCTGGTCCACACCAGTTTTAATCATATCTTCAGATAGATGGCAATAAATCCTTCATATTTGTAACAAAAACTGGTGTACACAAAAGCAACCCACAGTTTTCCCTTTGCAAGAGCCGAGGAGGAACTTAACTGTGCACACGAAGGGTACAACCACTGTCGGCTTTGTGAAACAAGGGAGAATACAGTGTCAATAGGACCGTGTCTAACTGATCGTTAGACCAAAGTAAGAAATCTGGGGTGAAACCCTGTTGTCTTAACTCAAGATCGTTCCCTCAGTACCTTTTCATCAGCTTCTGCATGATTTGGAGTTTAAATTAAAGCTTCTAACCCTGAGCTCAGTACTGTGAGAAGAAAAACAGTTCAGAAAAGCCTGGCTCTTCCCTCAGCTACAGACAGGGCTAGATCCTCTCTGCCTGAGCCTCTGGGGTCCTTATCAGTCGCGTTTTGTGAGCTGGGAAACTAATTTCTTCCATTATTGGTGGCAGGTTGACATCACAGCTGTTCCAAATGACCCCCCGGCTCCTGACACCGCCCATGGCTTCCCACCAGGGCCCACCGCCCGGCCGGGGCCCGGCCCTTGCAGCTGCTCGGCCCCTCTCCACTCTCCCCTCAGCACCGGCACGGCACAGGCTTGCTCCGCACGGAGCTCGGCCAAGCCTGTGGAAGTTGTCCTCAAGCGCAACAGCTCCGTGTTCCCCAAGAGAAAGGGCAGAAATATGGCTCCTGCCACTTCAGAAACACAGGTATGATAGATGTGGGAAGGAGTGCAAGGGATTCAGGAAATGTAAATATTGATGCATTAGACACATAACAAACAACTTTAGCAACATCCCCCGTTAAATATCCTCGCACTGGATTTATCAGAAATACTATCAAATGCTGTAACTAAAAATCCAAGCAGTTCTGAAGCAGCCACAGCAACATAACTCTGGTGTACCTAAGGCATCGGCATCCTGCAGACTGAGCTGGCAAAAAGTTAGAAGATATAGCACAATATTGCTCGTTTTCCTCCTTTTTTTCCTAAAAGACAAGGACAAATTTATCATTACTATGAAGTTTTCCTGACACAAGCACCGCCGAGGACAGCCAGCCGTGCCAGGGAAGCAACGCCGGCCTGTTGAGGAGGTGGCCAGGGGCTGCGGAGGGGGCAGTCCTGGACCCCGTCCCCACGACTAATCCTGACACAGAAACAGGCTCCCCTCGGTTACCGTCCCTCCACATCTCCCAGCTGCTAGCTGTGGCACGCTCCTTAGCTTAGCTTACCTTAAAATTTCCTCCTGGATGGCTGTACGATGCACTCCTGTGGGCTGATGATTTAGTGGATGCCCGCTGATATCAGAGAGAGAAGCATTTATCCCTTCAGTGTCTGCCTTGTAAATCAATCGCTAAATTATGTGCTACTTCATTCACTTTTTTTTGGGCCTCTAGCTGATGTAAAACACCTGCTGTGGTGATAACTGACAAAATACATGGAACCTGGGGAGAGGATGAGGAAAAGAGAGGGATGAGGAGGACTCTGACTACCTTTGCACATGCAACCTATTGGCAGAAATGCTCAGGCAGTGGCGAACGAATGCTGTAGACTGAAGCTACCGAATTTTTTAGCAGCACAATACACTGCCTACCATTGCTGTTGCACCAGAATACAAGCACTTAACGAGCAATCTTCAAAAGCAGTAACATAAGACATACCCAACTGTGTTTCAATTCATATGCATCAACAAGAAAACTCATACTTTTCTATACTAATTCCCCAGAGAAATCAAAGAATAAAAGCTAACAAAAAACCTGAACGAAATACTAGAGTCAAACTTTAACAATCAAAAAAACCCACCTAGTTTTATTAATCTGTATCATGGAAACACAAGCGATTTAAAGCAGCTTTGCAACATCTCTCCTAATTAATCTGTATCAGGTTATTTGGATGAAATCACGCTCTTACTGTCAAGATCAAAATAGTCACTGTCTTCTCCACAAAACGACTATTAAAATTTTTAAAAGCAATTTGGGAATGTTGGCAAACAGAGTTGTCAACATTACAAAGAAATAGGTACTGCTAACATTCACATCTCCTTATACTTGATCTTTCTTTTGCAAGGCCTTAAATTTTTTTTTTCAGTAGTAACATACAAATTACTTTCCTCGGAATCAGACTCAAGATTCCTGCAGATTCTTAAATGAGAACACACATTATCGCCACTAACTAACACAAACAAAACAGAACTTCTTCTACATGTGACAGAGCATTGAAAGGAGGAGTGCCGTAGTATCAGCATCAGAAGATGGATGAGTAAACCAGAGGTGGGAAAGGGCAGATTGCTGTGCAAGCAGAGTAATTTTGAAAGCTTCACTAGGGGACTGGGATCTGCTCCCTCCAAAAGAAAATCAACCAGAAAACAGAAATAATACGCTCTTTTTAGTTGCTCTGTAAAGATCTTTTCATCAAGTTGTATGTGAAATAGAATAAAACTTGTTGTCTTCCCTTCAGAACACAGCACTGATGTAAAATACTTAATTATTACCGTTATAGCTTCTGCCACATTAGATTGTACTGTAACTCATTTTATTTTTTAAGGTGAATATCCTGCTAATAAAAGACAGTAGACTGATAGCCCCAGAATCCGATATTTGCCATTTATTCTCAGAATAGGAGTAGCACTGAAAAGATTCCCCAAGTGGTCCAGCTTCTCTCCTACTCTGAAGAAATTGCTCCTTTATCATTGTCTATTCTGGAAAAACAATACGCCTCAGCTAAAATAATGATAAAAAGTGACTTAGCACTGAGTGTGGACAAAGGGTGTCATACCTGATATCCTGGCAACAACCGGTGGATTTCCTTAATATCATGGGCCTGGTTCCCCTCAACAGAGCCTCCTCAGAGCTGGGCAGTGCTGTTTTCTGTTTCCCCTCTGCTCAGCTTACAGGGGGAAAACAAGTGCAGAAATAGCTGCACTTCCCCAAGGAGCAGTACTCCCCAGCAAATGGCCTGAAAAACAACACTTTGCCCCGCAGGGACAATAATTCGGGGTCCTGAAATAAAAATGGATAGATAAGATTATGCTGGGAAAGCAAGTCCTGCATCCTAAAAGACCAGAGGAAGATTTTAATTGCTTTAGTAGCACCCAAGACTACAGCCCTCTCCATGCATAAAGTTACCTGGGAAAATCAAACTAGCTGGGGAACAAGCAGTTAGGCCAAAGAAGACAGTGAGAAAAACACTCTGACAGGCAGATCCCCAAAGCTCAGCTGACCCTCATATTAAGCGTTAATAGAATATCAGAACTCATCTGAAAATGTATACCGATATTCTTCATTAAAATAACTAACAAAATGTTAGTTATTCACAAATAAAGGTATTAAGATGTTAGCTAGAACAAATTCTTTTGCCTGCTGTAAGGGAAAACAATGTTAAGACATTGATCCAAATGTGATGTGAGCATCTAGGATTCTTTGCAAAGTGAATCTCGTGTTATCATTCCAGCACTAGGTGAATTCGCTTCGTTACCGACGGACAAACATTCACACACACAGAGATGTCCTCCTGAACTACCTGAAAATAGGCACGAATTCGCTGACATGCTCTGCTGTCTTAATAGGCATGAATTGTCTATCATACTGTACCACCTTGTGCTATGATTTCTTTCTGAAACCCAATGCTCTTCAATACATCTAGTTATTACAGGACTTGTAAATACCAGAACGTAGAGCCTGATACTACTCAAAATGGACACTCCAAACCAGCAGACCCAAGATCCATTTTTTACAGTAATGTAAAATATACACATTACTGAAACTCGATTTAGTCATCTGGAATGCAGGAATAATAAAATTTACTTTCCCTACAGTAAAGTGCTTATAAGCTAAATTAGCATTAACTATTATTCATATCAAATCTAGAAAACAGTGAATCATAGCCTTAAAGTCAAGCATGATTTTTTAAAAAAGGAGTAAGTAATTTCATTGAGCAGGAAACAAAACTTTTGTGTTTCTTTTCAATTCCTCCAACTATCATTATTTACCAGAAGCTAATTTAGCCTATTTACAGAAAAATCAAGTCCTTTTTTTTGGCTCCTCTGTGCTAGAATTAATCAGAAGCAGCATGATTCCATGTTTAATTTCAATCACAGCAGCTATTGCTTTACAAATAAATAAAACTTACAAAATTTTTATTGCTCCTAAATAAGATGCTCGCTTTTTCTTAACAAAAATAAAATTTAGAATAATGGCTTCTACACGAACTTTTGTTTAATTATGAGAGCATCACAGAATATGTGTTTTCCCTTAATAAAATCCAAGTGTATAATTCAAACTGCATTTTCTTGAAAGACATCACCAATATCTGGGCCATTTAGAAGATGTCCAGACCATCAAGAATTACAATGCCCATAAGGAAATACAACAGGGAGGGGGAAGGAAAAAAAAATATGATTAAAAGACATCTATGAACCCTAACTTCAACCACAGAGGCAAGTGCTATGAGGTGGTACATGGAATTTCTTTTGTAGACCTAGGACTTAGTTTATTTCAGTTTAAGTTGAAAAAGCTGGTTATCAATTTTCTAGCTAGATTTACTAAGAGGGTAGCAGAATTTAGCCCCATCTGTTAGTCCTTGGCTAGGTCACTAGTGCTATTTGTTTTCCTACTATGGCATCCCAGCCCGTTTCTGACTTGCAAGCTCATACAACAGATTGATGGTGCCAGAGAGACCCTGTGAAGTGGTGCCTGCAGCACTGCCAAGGGCAGGAAGAAACGGATGGTCAAATCCAGATGATCTTACATTAAGAGGAGGAAGTGAAAAATCTGCAGTGTCTGCCCTGCCTCCCCCCTCACCCTATGCTCGCAGGAGACTGTATCCAACCTTCAGCCAGCAAAACAGAGAGAAAACTTTGCTTTAAAGCTTTAGAGGTGTGTAAGAGTACTTTCAGCTCGAGTTTTGCCCAACCATGGGCTGCTTTTAAATCCTTACTGTCAAAATGAGAGTTAGAGGGATTTTCCCCAGCTTTGTAACTGGGACAAACTGCTTTGTCCTAAATGGCTTTTGCCTAAATTAAGACTTTCTCTAGTGCCCTCTTTCACAAAAATGTACACAGGGAAAGGCAGTTTTCTGCAGACCCAGCTGATCTGTAAATCTGTTGGGAGAGTCTAGATTTAGTGTTCAGAAAAGCTTACGTATGCTATACTAAAACTTAATACAAAACATTGCACTGCAACTACAGCCAACCCTATGGCAACGATGGGTCTAAGTCACGTTTCTCACTATAAAAGAGTACAATTTTATAATTCATTATCAGTAAGTATTGGTGGCCAACAAGTACTAGATTACTCCAAAATATTAAACTGTGAATATATCAAAATCTTAAACTGAGATACTGTGAATTTCACTAAAGAATATAAAAGTATTTCCAGTTACTGCCTCAGGGCTTTTTTGTAAACTTTTCCCCTGCTGCAGAAAAGCCTACATAAGCTATGATTAATTTTCCCATTCCTGACTTTACTTACATGTGCATTTCCAACAAACTCCAGAAAGGTACACATGGAATATTTTCAAGAATGGGCCAGGGGTAAAACTCTGACAAACACATAAAATAAGCAAGCTAAAAAATAGGGGAAATATTTTCATCTTTTCTGTCAATTTATCGTAAGATTAGTCATTTTAGTACAGCACAAAAGATTATCTACATATGACTTAATTGCATCTAGTAATACAGAACAAAAGAAATCAGTAAAATATGTAGAAATCAGTTTAATTTGTAGACGCCTACAAATAAACACAAACAATAAGCAAACCAGAGACATGTATAATATAATTCTGTCTACTACAAATTTTGCCTTTTTATAATCTGCAGCCCAACCTCTATTATAAACTTGCCACTTCAATCCAGACCTTTGATGACCAAGAAAACGCTTTAGGGAAAAACTGTTTATATTTAGGAAAAGCTTTAAAAGGCAAAACTATCACAGAATAATATTATCTTTATCTTACCAGACTAGCCAGAGAGTTCAAACTGATATGGCACTTTATACTAAGCAATAATGTCTCGATTTGTAAATGGCATGCAAGGCATCTACATTACTGAAAACCAGGGATAATGATTCCAGGATTTCCAGTTCCTGAGTTGACAAAGAGGATATTTTCATGAAGGTGACACACATGGGTTTCAAAGGCCTCCCCCAGACAACAGCTGGCACCAGTAAGTAGCGTGACTTACTAAAGACTGAACACACGTGGCACAGTGCACATGCATGTTGATGGAAATGGTATTTAACAAAGGATATCCCAGCAAAAGAGGGCTGGAAGAAGCCCCGCAGCCCTACTGTCACTTCAAGTGAGGAGAAAGCATCGAGGATTTTGTGTTTTCCTTCAGCCAAGAAAGGACATGATTGCGTTTAAATTTCCAGCCACGGGAAACAAAAATTCACTATCTTCAATACAACTGCATGCCTTCATCTTTTTCCACAAGTACCCACGTGCCTAACCACTGTGATGGAGACAGTGACTGCTTAAAAGAATCAACTTACTTTCAAAGCCTGTCTCCTGCCCTCTGATCAAATCAGTAAATTTTTCATCTGAAGATTTTCATGAGCAACCTTATTGAGCAAGGTAAAAGACTGAATTACTGCCACCTCCAAACCCCTGTATCTTACCCTTGGCATTTGATGCCTGTTTTGCCTTGTGAGAAATACAGAGTCTCTTGTCTCTGAAAACAAAGATCTGGGGTCACACAGTAAAACTGAGTAAGGAAACCTGCAAATTTTGGCTAAAAGCATCCACGCAGAAACTTACTGGTGATCTGCTGTGTTCAGTAATTTACCCATGTGCCAGACCCCTGAGTACTGAACTTAGGAAACCGCTTTGTACAACTACAAAAAAATATAGATGATTCCAGAGTCATGACTGTACTAAAGAAAAAGCAAGGTATGCAATATATGCAACCGTTACCTCTTTTGCAAACTGCTCTGCGATTGTCAGAGTATATAAGTTGTAGCAGGCAGCAGAAGCTCTTTAAAACAAAATCTGCTGAAAGTATGTAAAGTATAGCTGACAGCTGAAAAAAAAATAAAAAAATCTACGTGTTAAGCAAACTAGAAATCCTAAGTATTGGGCCTGAGCTTCGGTTTGGACCTTTCTGTTCGGAAAAGCCAAGAACTGTGCTCAGGATAAGGCTGCATACTCAAAAGGTAAGAAAAAACGATGGATTTTATGAAGTCAGTCCAAGGCCATGTGCCACCCCTTCCCTGGGGAATGACTGAGTGCACGCTGGTCACAGGTACAGGGCAAAGGCATCCACCATGTGAACTGACAGTCCAAGGTCCGGGCCACAGAGCTGTCACTGCTTGGCAGGGGAGGATTTGCAGCACAAATCCACAACCTCCAGTTCACTCTTTTCCCGTGTCCCTGGGACCCTTGAAAAAGACAGTGCCAGAAGGAGCCCAGGGACTGCCCGGATTGTTCTAGCAGGCTACACCTGCCCAAGGACCTAAACCGCTCAGCTGTGCTGTACTGCTCATCAGCAAAACACTCCTCCACTGACAGTAGCTACTGAAAGGTCTCCTATTTCAGACTTGGGTTGAAATACCATCTGGGATGCGGATAGCTTTGAAACGGGTATCCAGGAATTCCGAAACAGTGCATTCCACACTAAATATCTGTTCCTCAAATCATGGAAACCACAGTCAAAACTGTATATTTTCAAATGCACACACAGCTGAAGCAAAGAAAATTCCCACTCTTTCAGTTTACCTGTCATGTATCTAGTGTTCCAGGAGTTTCAAATCAATGTTAAGCAAATTGCACTGTGTTTAAAAGCCTTTTTCTGTTCTAGCTGTTTTCCACTGGTAAATATGGGAGAAAAGATGACTGACTTATGAATGCTCACTTTCAAAAGTCAAACAACATATTAAACCAATACTTCATAGCACGGTGAAATAGAGTTAAGCAGACCATCTTCACAGTGATTTTTATAGAAAATGCATAGATTTTTGACAGGAAAAAAAATTAAAAATCTAAAGAGGAAGAGAACTGTGTGTATTAGAAGTTGTTAAACCTTTATTTGTCCTAAAGCAAAAGATGAAACTCGTTCTGTCAGAGTTCTATATAAAATGTAAAAGAAGAGATGAAAATCACAGCTTTTCAACCTCAGTAGCTTCCTCTTACAAATATTCTAAAATGAGACTGAGTGAAACCCTTCACCAAACTACATCCTGAAAACCAATACTATTTCCAGGCTCTCTGTTACTACGAGAGTGGGTAGTGCTGATCAAATGACAGAAACCCAATCAAATAGCAAGATGCATCTTGCTGTTTTCTTGAATGTCTATAAATTCACCGCTTTCAGTAACACACTTCCTTAGCCGCAGGCCTAATTGGTGGCAGTTGCCCGTGGCTGCTTAGGCAATTGCAATGACCCAGGTTGTGCAAGCAAATAACAAGTCCCTGAATTGACTAAGGAGCGTCAGAACAACAGAAGGAAAAATCGGCTAAGCAGCAGTATGTGCATCCTCAGGTGGTACTCAAGGAGAATGTATATTTTAATTTGTAGCCCATTTGCTGCAAAAGGATAGAAGTTTAAGATATGCCACGCAGTACAATATGGCAATCCAAGCAAAGAAAAGGAAAACAACTTTTCTGTATTTCTGAGAACAAATAGCTGTCTCTACCATCACATCATTGTTTTACTATTACCAGCTAATACAACAGCAGACAGAAAGTGCAGCTGCGGTCCACAGAATATTTGGCATTTCTGGCCCAAGCATAATCCCTCATGTAATGAAAAACCTATTTCTATTTCTGCATCCTCGCTACTCTTCATACTGAAGAGGCTTGCGTCTGTCTCCCATTTATTGAAGCTTATTCTTCATCTAGACAGCCAGGTCTGGTTTGTATTAGAAATTAGGTTTTAAATCACTATTTTTCCATTATTTATTTTAGGATCCTCAGGAAGCCTCCAGAGGTGCAGAAAAATTCTTCTTGTGAAAAAGACCCTAATACTCTTAATGAACTGAGCCCCAAATCCCTGACCCACATTGAAGAACTCTGATGTTTTTAAGGTTCAAAATAAATTTTGGCTATAAAGACAGTAACATTATTTTAAGAGTTAAAATGACATTAAAATGTCCAAATAAAGTTAAGAACTCCCTGTGCAAGAGGAATACTAATCAGATCCCCAGGCTTTTCTTAATGAGCAGGCTCCATCCATTTTGGGCTCTTCCTTTCTCTTTTCTCATGCGGTTGGGGTTTTGCATTTCGGTGATTAATGGAGTCTCAAGATGTAGAAGGGGATATACATAAGGAAAGAAACAACAGGTGAAGTAAACTTTTGGCTCAATAAATCTCATGGGCCTAAATTGCACCTCCTTTCTCTTTGTGCTCTCTGCTGCCTTGTGGCCAGTTTTAACACAATTCTCTATTTTTAGGTCCCAGCTCTGCACCACATTCTTATAAACATGCACAGTTCTCTCCATGGAAAAGACCTTCTATGATATAAGCGTAAAAACCCATTACTGTGAGGTAAATGTGACCATGATGTTGCATTGTCTTTCTCTGCTAACTGTTAGTATGCCTGCTGGGAAACTGTTTAACTTCTGTTTCACCCCAAAGTATTTTGCATTTATCACAGACCAGCAGAGATGTCGCAAGTTCACACCTGCCCTTGTATTACCTTGAGATACTTGCTACGTACTCCTGACATTTTTCCAGCATCTATTAATTTTCTCAGCGTATCCAGCACTGTTTTCCTCTCTTTTGAAGACTTTTAATAACTGAGCACAGAAATCATCTAGCAACAGCATATTCTTACAGAAGAATAATCTCCTTTCTTCTGCAAAAGAAAACATTACCCTCACAACTCCAATTCAGTCGAGACCAATTCCAACTGAATCGGAGCAAAACTTGAGATTGCTGACAAAACACATGCCTTGGATCAAACTAGCTCCCATGGAATTACACAGGGGGTTCGTGGTTTCCATATTTAGGAGGCATAGCTGTAGCACCAAGTTCCCGATGTAAAATTGAAAATTTTTAACTTTGTTCTTCTGATTACCCAGAATTATTTCAGCTACATTGCCAAACCTTTTGATAGCAGCAGGTTGGCGTTGCACTTGTTGTTGGTACAATTGCGCTAAAGTTGGCTTATGTGGCCAAATGGGGATACTGAGAAGCAGCAGTTCCTGCCTCGCCTCCTGCTGAAGTAGACATGGATAGGGCCTTCTGATAATCCCTGGCCTTCCTCATATATATACACTGCCTTCCAGTATCTGAAGGGGGCCTACAAGAAAGCTGGAGAAGGGACTTTTGACAAGGGCATGTAATGATAGCACGAGGGGTAATGGCCTCAAACTGGAAGAGGGGAGATTTAGAATAGATATCAGGAAGAAATTTTTCCCTCTGAGGATGGTGAGTCCCTGGCACAGGTTGCCCAGAGAAGCTGTGGCTGCCCCATCCCTGGAGGTGTTCAAGGCCAGGTTGGACGGGGCTTGGAGCAACCTGGGCTGGGGGGAGGTGTCCCTGCCCAGGGCAGGGGAGTGGGAACTGGGTGATCTTTAAGGTCCCTTCAAACCTAAACTATACTATGATTCCATATAATTCTTCAGCCTCTGATGACTACATTAGGTCTATGCGGTCATCTGCACCTCACAGAAAGTAGAGAGTCTCTTGCAGAAGGAACGAATAAATTGAACAGAGAAGATGTAAATATGCAAAATATAAAACATAATGGCAAAACCACTGCAGTACATTCGGATTTAAACAAAACAACTGTTAACATACAGGTACAGGCAGCATATATGGAGTAGACTGACCGACCTTTCAACAAGTCTTGTCTAATCCAGATCAATTCCTGCAAGGCAACTAAAGTGCCACAGAAACAGGGTACCCCTTCTCGGCCAGCAAATGGGGAACCTATTCTGCCACACTGCCATTGGAACGTGAAAACATCTTCTGTTCTGTGACTTTCCTCAGAAAGTATTCAGTAAGAAAAATGTTGGAAGAAATCAGCTGATCAACCAACCAGCAAATTAAAAAAAGCTTAAAATTAAATTAACCGCAGCACTGCTATGTATTACGTATATTACTTTTTAAAAATTGAACATGACACAGGATGATAAATCTGGACATCCCAGAGAAGAAAAAAACCTAAACCCAGAGCATATTTAAAGTTTTAGGTAAGGTCCTGTAAGATCAACATAGGAGAATGAAAAGCCCTTTCCATTCAGGAACCATATTAATACAAATGCTTGTCTTTTCTAGTAATTATTTAGTAATAGCCAAGATAAAGACACTAATAGTGTCTAATAAGCACACAGTGGGGCTCAGTAGTGATTCTCTAATTATCAAATCTGCTCAACATACACGTCAAAACATTATTTTTCTAACCAACTACATTCTTCATTTTGGCATTGTAATTCAAGCTTCTGATGTCAGAAAGAATTATGAGAAATGAAGTAGGGCAGAAAATATTAAGCAAGTATATATGCATCAGTCAAAAAAGGAGCATCCCCCTGCTACACCCCTTATTCTACTAAGTAAAATAAGCTTTGGCTCACCCATACCCATCATGGTCAAATTCTGTTGTGGAAAACAAACATTCGCTCATACTCAGGGAAGGGACAACATGTCTTAGAGTTTAGCACTCATCATTATTCAGGCAAAAATGCCTCAAATCACTAGAAATGGCAATAACTCCATGCAGTGGTACGAAGTGGGGACTGACTGGCTGGGGAGCAGCTCTGCGGGAAAGGCCCTGGGGTGCCGGTGGACAGAGCGCCAAACATGAGCCAGCAACATGCCCTGGCAGCAAAGGCGGCCAGCAGTATCCTGGGCTGTGGGAACAGAAGCACGGTCAGGAGATCGGGAGAGATGATTACACCCATCTGCTCTGAACTCATTAGCCTGCTTCTAGGATAACTACATGCAGTTTTGGGCCTCCCAATACAACAAAGATGTCAATAAACCAGAGCAAGTCTAGGGCAGGCCGCCGAGGTGGTTGGGGGTTGGAGCACTCACCTTGAGAGGAGGGGCTGAGGGAGCTGGGTTTGTCTACCTGGGGAAGAGATGGCTGTGGGGCTTAAAAGCAGCCTGCCGATACCTACAGCTCATCAAGAAGATGGAGCCAGGCTCTTCATGCTGGTATACGGTAAGAGCATGAGAGACGTATACATAGGGTATACGTTGAAACGAGGCTCAACTTGGGTATTAGGAAATACTTTTTCCCCATGAGGACAGTCAAGCAGTGGAACGGGTTGCCAAATCTCTGTCCTTGGAGGTCTTCAAGACCAGTCTGGACTTCAGAGATGACCTAGGTTTGAGCAGAAGATTGGACTAGAGACCTCCAGAGGTCCCTTCCAACCTGAATTATCCTATAACCTTGCAAAACTAAATCTGGCGTGCAAAATTTGTCCCAGGGATCAGATAGGTTCCCACGGAAGATGCTGGTTTTCCTCATTATAACAACAAGACTATTATATAAAGAATTAATAACAAGGCACAGTATAACGTGTATATGGTGTGTTTGGTATTCAAACTCACCGACCTTGGCAAGCCAGTGACTTTATTACTGGACATATAGAACATATAGGGCGGCTGGGATTTTTTTGTACCCGAGGAGTGACATGACCAGGGAGCTCAAAGTATGATGCAGCAAGACGACATAGAATTAAAGCCTGAATAAGCAAACGCTGAAATGAACCTAAAACCTGTTTCTTAAATTAAATTTAAACAGTTTTTTAAATTACTGAAAGGAGGTAATTTCACCACATTATATTATATGGTGAGTAAAGGTTTCTGTCATTTCATAGTGATGTGTCATTTCTCTTCCCACTGTTCAACTTCTTTTGCTCTATAATTTCTGTAGTCTGTTACCCTGTCTTATTATTTTCACAACTCGAATTTAATTCCTTTTTATATTTTGTCTTCCTGCAAGTTCCTTGAATATTCCTTGAACATTCTCTTGTCTCTTTAGTACACTTAAGTATTTTTTATTTGCGGTGGGTTTTTTTCATGGCTTTCATAATAGTGTTATAAGAGCTACGTTAGCCACACTTACAAAATCCATGTCACATCTTTCAATCTTCTATCACCCCATTGAACAATAGTTATATTCCTAAAGGCAAACATGTACTTCTACACTTGCATAAAATCTGTAAGTTTGCTAAGTGCAAAACAACAAAATGAGTTAACAAAGAAGCACAGCAACAAATAATGCATCTAAATTAATCCATAAACGATCAACTGGTGATCTCAATATAAATAGCTGCTAACAGAGGAATATTTCCCTAGGGAGAAATGAGACATTTTACACTGATACTGAACATTGACTTTTCAGAGAGAATACCCACATGTTTATTTGATAGGTATCTCTGACTTGCCATTATATTAGCAAAATTTAATCTTCAATATCCCTTATGCTCACCCTTCCCCTGAAAAATGGTCCCATCTCAGTATGTTGGATTAGGTTATAAAGCATGTCTCACTAAAGTATCTCAAAGCTTTTTCATCATTTTTCCCCCCTGACTTCCTGCAAGACTTGTTTTGCATCTACTTATCTCTGCCACCTCTTTGCCCTCACAAGACTTCATACCTGGGATTAAATCCTACACTACTAAAAAATTCCATAATATTTAGTATTTGCACCGATGAAAGTGAGAAAAGGCTCTGTTCCACAGCCATTACAAAACCCAGGATATTTTCTAGTTTGTGCATGGTAGGATAACAGTACATGTGAAGCATGGCATGTGCTTCACAATTGAAGAATAAAAGGCAAAAAAAAAGAGCAAGCATGTCAGAGGAACACACTCTTGCAGATTTGAGCAGAAAAAGCCAACGCCTGTACTGTATAAATAATAATTGTATTACTAAACTACTAATTTTAAACACTATCTACCTAAAATTTCCAGGTTAGCTATTGCTATCCTATTACATCACACTGCTCATTTTAGTGATGCTAACCTCTACCACGACACATGTATAGAGTAGTGCAGCATCAGCTAGTAGAGCAAGCATCAGCTAGGCAGTCACATTATTTTATTCAAGCTCACAGCAATATATTTGAACAGCTTCCAGGGAGCACTACCAGCATCTATGAAAAACATTTTGTCAGACCCATCCTAGATTGTGTTGTGCAATATACATTAAAAAACAAACAGAAATGCNCCAGTGCTAAGCACATGACAGTGCTTTGTGAGTTATGGCAACATTAGTCTCACTCTAGTTTCAAGTGCTGAGGTTTACAGCACGAAAATCCTCAACAAAGAGAAAGAGAATGAAGCGGCTGGTAAGACTGCCCCTTCACACTGGAAGGTAGCTGCTGCCATTATCGCCGACATCTCTGCTAGGCAAAACAATCGGTAGACTGACAGAACAAATCTGTAGATCAAGGTTTTATTTTTGACTCAGGAAAAGCAGGGGCAAACTATACCCAAGTAATTTCACATGAAATTCCTCCTGTTCTTTGTGGCATTATGCGTAACCAGTAGCTGGAGCGTTTTGTCTCCAGGAAAATTCTCTCCTTCACCTAACAAATCTCTCACACCTTTGGACTGTGAAAAAGAACGCTTGCTAGGCTAGAAAGCCACATCTAATGTTCCTGGAGCCAGGCTCCACGATTCCCAGCACATAGTTTTCTTACGGAATGGGGCCAGATGCTTTTCCCTGAAAGGCTCAAAGCCTCTCTTCTCAGAGGTAGCATCAGACAAGCTTACCGAGCTACTACTACTCTTTTCTCTCTCAGGTTGGCTGGTATCAGTCAGTAAGAATCACTGAATGTATGACATTTAGAATATGACAGGCATATTCTAAAATTTAATTATTGCCCCTTAACTGACACCTATTTTCAATGCAAATTTAAGAAGAGAACCTTCTGTCATCAGCTAATCTTGCAAGATGCAGAGCTCCCTCGGTTTACATTGATTTCAAGTGAATCTGATAGCAGTGACTGGCAGCCAGATGACCTCTGCCTCGGAGGTCTCAGCTTTGCATCATTTTCCCTTTTTCTAGCCTTGGTTTCCAAAATGTCTAGCATATTTGATTTCAGTGAAGGCTGGACAAGACAAAGTCAGTGGTTCTCTGACTCTACAAGTGAAAAACAGCAAATGCAACCTAAGAAACCAAACGAAACGTAGGCTGTCATTCATCCAAAACAACTCAGAGAGAGAAAAAATCAACTGATATATAAGATAGCCACCTGAGCAAACTGTTTTGATGAGTCGATCTGTGGAATCAGGGTCAAAAAGACAAGTGAACTTATGAGTGGAAGAAATTACAAACATGAATAAACAAGAAACTTCACACAAGCACTTACATTAGCAAATATCTGACTCATTTGTGGGAAGAAAATAATTCAAGTTGATATCAACACCTGAAGAATAGAATTTTATGAAAACTGTGGTGTGTACACATATCTGATGCAGAGTAAAGATGGGACTTCCAGGTCTAATTTTTTCAGAAACCAAAAATTTTATTGTCTGGCTGTCACAGAAACAAATTACTACTTCTGCAGGTACAAGAGGGATAACCAAATAAATTAACCATTTATTTGCCTACAGGTCTTTTATCCTTAAAACACCTACTACGATACTTTCTAATCGCAAGAAAAGTACCAAAATATTTGTTCTGTGCGCAGTTATTTTTCAGGCTCTAATTTTAAATATATATAGGGAATAATAATAACAACAAAAAAGACCTTTTAATTTGCTTAACTAACTGTTAGACCCTCTGGCAATTCAGCCCTTTCTATAGCACAGAAGTGAATATATTATTATAAGTTCAAGCAGAAAACTGAAATTTCTCTCAAACCTCACGTCTTTAAGGCCAAAGAATTGGTAAGGGTAATAGGTAGTAACATTTTCATGTGCAACATATGCACTAAAGATGAAGTCCAAGCATGCTATTCTCATAACTTCTTTATGTCATTTTCCTTTTTCTTTCCTGTATCTTCTTGCATATAATAGGAGTAGATAAAATAGCATCAATACTCTGAAAGCTATCAGTATGAGTCTCAAGATACTATTTTCAAGTGGAGCATCTTTAAATCCATTGTAGCTTTTAAATTCCACAGGAAATAAGTTTTGGGTTTTTTTTTTGTTTTAAAGGGAAAGTCTAAATACTTTAAATTACCACATTTTCAATGTTCTGACATGTTGATGGTCAGACGTTCTTTGATGCTCAAATTTAGATTGGCAGAAATCAGAGCATTACAAAAATGTGGTATTTATGTTTGGCAGCAATTACTTTGTGAAAAACACAAGGTGACTCTTTTTCCTCTCCTTCTTTCTTCTTTTTTATATTTTTCCCCCTCCAAGTTTGGCATTAATCTAAAGAGATAAAAACTAATTTAACATGACAAATGCTTTCATCACTCCCTTAACCTCTGAAGCGAACGCTCTGACAAAGACAATATGTGTGGTATATGCTTTCCTTTTGACACTTTATAAATTACTTTCTTGTAACTGGGTTTTACCACCAGTCCAATATCTTCAGGATGTCCTAATCTGAATGGCTGGTTCTACATTCTTCATATGTCACCCCAGGATTATAGGAATAACTCCTGGGCTTCGTGAAAGGACGAGTTTCTCAGACAGGATTGTAGGACAATTTTATTTACATACCACATGCTGGAATTCACCAAAACACTGTGCAATACCACCAATTCATACTCTGCATTTCATTTACATCTGGCTACTGAAGAAACAGGGAGACGTGATAAACCTGGCTTTAAATAAACCGACAACATTCTGTATACCATGTAAGGAAAAAGTTAACTGAAGTGATTTTTTCCTGTTTTCTGCTATTAAAAATAGTTTAACACTCAACAATAGAAACATCTTAAAACGGTCTTTTTCATGGAAATGATCTGAATTTCTTTTGCCTCTGTCTATTCCTTTAATAAAACCCCACAAAGTTACTGGATTTATTTTCAACCTGATGAATCTGATGTGTGTCAAAGTTTCTGCAGAAACTCTATCAGGGTAAAGGAATTCAGGTATAAACCAGTATGTCTAACATGGCCAACTGTCCGTATACAAAACCAAATGTATTTTGCACATACACGTGCCATATCACGGTAGGCCACTGCCACGCAGACCTGCAGAACTTTTTCCCAGGGATAAGTCAGGATAAGTTTCAGAGGAAGATTTAGGAAAACTCAGATAACGAAGGAAGAGCCTATTTAAAGAGACAAACTTCAATGGCACTTTATGATCAATCTACAGGCATCTTAAAAAAGAAAATAAAAATCAAAGCTTCCTTCTAAAAAGATATCTTGTCATTATTTTGACAAATGTTTAACTTCTTAAAATCTCAGTAGTATCTTTATTTAACATCACTTATGTAGCACGGCAAAAAGTTCCAAAGGTTATTATGCACTATGAATAAGTTTTTAAAGCTTTAAACGTACTGCCTTTTCATTTCATTAATTGCATTTTTATTTGTGTGTTATCAGAAAGGCAATAGGAATGCCTAAATAATCTTTTAAATATTTATTCTTTTCTATCTATCATGATACATTTTTGCTTGTCTCTTTAAATCACCCATCATTAGAATTTTTTTCATGCCACCCATAATCTTTGGCAGTCTTCTGAAAGTCCCAGGTTTACACCTGTAGACAGCATGTTTTCAATGACTTACCCGTATCAATTCCCCCATCTCTTTTATTATAGGACAATTTATTTAGAACTCCTGACAACTATGAGAACTTCAAAGTACTATTTCAATATAATTTACCTCATATCTGCCAGCGTTGCCTTTTTCATTTAGTCCTGCAATAGTCTTGATTAGCATTGATATGATCATCTTCACAAAGCCTGGATATATTGACAAACCTAAGTAGCAGAACCATTTGCTGCAAATTTCGATGACTTTTTCCATAACTATTACTTCTGGCTGATGTAACCCCGGTGATATAACCTCTGCTATGGTGGAGAGCAAGAAATTTTCTTTGTGTACATATACAGCAGAAACACATTACCAGCACCTTTAAAGCCTCTCCTATGCTTGAAGTTCTGACAGCAAAATATATCAGGGGGAGTTACTGCAAAATGGAGTATTACCCTTCCTCCTGTGTGTCTTTGGGGAACTTAACATTTCTCTTCATCCCAAAACTGCCAGCTCTCCTGGTAGATTAACAGCTCGCTTTCCCACTGTCTCCATGATTAGGACAGAACTGGGATTTTGGTGTGGTCTGAACATTATTCTGGTCACCCATTTTGAAAACAGAAAAACATTTTTCCTCCTGACAGATATTTTGTCTTCACAGCAGTTCGGGGTTAGTAGGTCAGGAGCTCCGAAAGAGCTGCAGAAGAGTAGGACAGCTGGTATTTTGCATTGCTGCTCTTGCCCCAGGAGAGAGGACATTTAGTTTTCCCAGGACTCAAGTTCTACAGGTACCCAGGAGAAGGTAACCCTCCAGAGAACTGCAGAACAAGGAAAGGTTCTTAAGGTTTTTTATAGTAAGGAGATGATTTAGCACCTTAAGTATCGAGCACCTTAAGTCATACCGTTGGAGGACAGCAAGTTCCAGCAATTGGATGGATGGATTAGCTTATAGCTGATGGTCTTACATCTGCTCTTTGTCATGTGGAATGAATAGTATGAGTTTTTGCTGAGAATGAGGGAATTAAATTAATGAATTGACTAAAGCACGTCCCTTTTACCTTTCTGCTGTTCTCACGCACCTAAAGCAATGCAACTTCTTTTTTTGGGGTTTTCTTTTTTTCCTTTTCTCTCTTTTCCACCACTTTCAATTACTACCACAGTGGATCCATCAAATTTATTCACAGGATTAATTGCAGCTATCTTCTGGTTTCAACAGCTACTCTTCAATATACTTATTCTTTACTGTGGAAGGCACAAGGCTTGTTAGGTAACTTCTCGTTATTTAATCCTTGAGCCAACACTCTCTTCCTAAAACCTGCTTCCTCACGTTCACTAGCCAACTCTATTGCCATCATTCTTTAGTCAGGAAAGAAGAGCTCAAAAACTTCTGTCAAAATGCATCACTTATGTCATTACTTGAAATGATAGATCATTCATCAATTATTAAGAGTCAACGCATTGCCGTACATTCTCTCATCTTTCACAGAATATGAAAGTGTATAAAGCAATAACCACGTAGCAAAGCTTTGCTTTAGATTACAGTAACCTAAATACCAAGGAAAAACACATTTCATAATCCATCACTTCAAAGTTATGCACATGATTAAAATATTCAGCTTGCAGTATATCATTTCCCACGTGCATAATCACTCAAACGGAGAGCTGTTGTATGATAACTGTCAGGTTCAATAAATCATGTGCTCTCCAATCTTTTTATTTATATATCAAACTAAGCCTGTTATTCTTCTGAGGTGAGAGGTATAGAAAGATGGTTAGCTCTGTAGTATCGAGTATGCTGGGATGTAGGCCTGGCCTAAAGAGACAGCAGCAATAAAGTCACCAGTCAGCTCTCTCTTACTACTGTATGTATTAGTTACATATGGAAGCTCATTAGTATGGAAAATGGGGTTTCCTTAGAAAACAATGTCTATCCTGTCGAGACAGATTATACAGATCCAAAAAGAAAAACCCCCAACCCAAAAAACCCCAAAGAAAATCTTTCTCTTCAAATGGAGAGAATAGGGAGAAAATTCAGTACATCTTTATAGGCCTTTTGAGCACTATATATAGAATAGTTTCAGAGATGAACTAAAACCCACAAAGAATAAGTCTGGAAAGTATTACCAGAAAATACCAACAAGCTGCCATAATTCTGTCATTTACTCAGAGAAGCTAGAGAGTTTGTGCAGCACGTCATTATTATCAACGTATTGTCAGAGGCACTGTAAAAGGTACAAAACACAACTATAGTTTGTGTGGACACTCAGAAAAACCTCCAGAACAACAGACGGTGAAGGGGATACCAGGGGGAATCAGAAATTAATTAAATTAAGAAAGACAAAAGAACAGAAGCATGTTAAGAAAATCCTGAAAGACCATGGACCGAATTAGGACATGGTGTGGTCAGTATTAATATATTAATCATGGGAAACGAGCACAACACTTAGAGTTTCTTTTCTATATTTTTGCTTACAAAATACTAAGGATGTGTGGAATACGGAAAATAACAGCACACAAAATGGAACTATCTATTTAGCTCTAACACCACCGGGAATTTCGGCACTCAGGCAGATATAGACTGAGACATATTAATCAAAATGATTTTGTGTTTTATATCTAAAGGCAGCATGCGATGGTAATATTTGAATTCAAATGCCAGTAGCTTCTGTTACTTCCATGGATCCACCACCAACCACAACTGTTTCCAAATATTTTTAAACATATGGTAGTGCATCAAAAAATCATTATATCACCCCCTCTTTGAAACATCTATGAGAGATGCATATCCAACACCTAAAGTTAACACTGCACATTGAGAACTCCGGATCGATTTCTTGTTTCCACTGCTCTTATGACAGCAAACAGGACTTAAATATTTTATTTTATTTAGTATAAGGAATAATAATTTTTTTTTGCTCATGAAGAACACAAATCTGTGAAACAGACTGACCATCTTTTATCTGATGAATTTTCCTTTGCTGACATAGCCATGTGATTTGACAGAGAAAACACAGCCTTACCTATGAAATATGCTAGCAGGATGGCAAGCAGGACTGCAGCAGCAATTGCAGATAAAGCAGCGCATTTCCAGCTACAGTACTTGGAGGGTTTTTTCAGCTTGAACGCATTCCTGGAGAATGTATTTCTAGGTAACAGCCTGGGAGGTGGAGTATAAACTGTTCCTGAGGTCAACGGGTAACCAGGGGAAGAACTACTGAACAGCGGAGTAGTTCCAGAAGATGTCTTAAACAAGAAATGCCTGCAAAACATAAAATGGAACATAGTTGAAAATGACAAGTCCTGCAGTTAAGAAAGAGTACCTCTTACTCTGACTCCATTCCAGCTGCTATAATGCGTTCAATTCAACTGAAAAGAAAAAGGATTTTGTATGGAGAAATACGGAGATGAAAATTCTCATAGTCTTTTTGCTACCAGAGCTTAACAACTGTCACTAAAACACAGGGTTCAGGATATCTTCTCTCAGGATAATTGCTTAATCCTTTCTGTAATTAGACGCAACTTGACCAGACACTAGCTGTAACTCCGGCATGACCGATGAAGTGTCTTTGAGTAGCAGGTGAGATTGCACCTGTAAAAAGTGCGAGCAGTCTAGTAACAAAGCTCATATTCAGAAGTGATATCACTATCAATTCCTTTTGGCCTGTGTTTGATGAGGACAAAGCCACTACTTCCACTACAAAATACCTGTAACGTATATTAGTATAAGAGAACACTTAATTTCACAAGAAAACATCCTTTCTGAGTTCACAGGTTTACGTGATTTCCCTGTGAAATCCACTACCAAACAAACACTCTAAGACAAAAAAATTACGAGTCTCATTAACAGTCTTGGGAAAAGCTGCCAGCAAAAAAACATTAAGAACACATTGAGCAAAACCCATAGTCCTGTAACAAAAGATGTTGCCAGAATTAGAATTAACCATTATTCTTTTCAATGGTACACAGGTTTTGTTTGAACAACTAAGACAATCACCTAAAGCACATGACTCACCAAAAAAAAAGAGAACTTCAACTGCCCATACATTTGTTACAAAGACAATAAGGGACAAAACACATTACTTAACAAAATCTCAGAAAATGCTGCGAACACGTTCCAGAGAGAGGGAATGGAGAAAGCAAAAACGGGAGACTTGCTTCGCTAGATTAACTTCTCACAGTCAGGAAGGACTGACTACAGGCATGTTCCCCGTGAATGATGAAAAACAAAGCACAGAATAAAGGCAGTGGTCTTTAGGAAGGCCACTTGTTTTGAAACAAACGAGCTTTGAAGATCCGAAGAGCCATTCCATACCCTATCCCTTCAAAGCTCTGAAAAACAAGTGCTCCTTGGAATCAGTGAGAAAGATGATACTCAGTAATCTCCAAACCCAGCAAAAACAGAGCCTAAAATAACCCAGATCTTACTTCAGATGTGAGAATGTTTAACGCTTTTATTGAGATCAGAATCCAGCATGTCACTCTCAAGCCACCTGTTAGAACTCTGAAATCAGTGCCAGTCACTGTTTATTACAATGATTTGGAAGTTTGAAACTGAAACGTGTTTCCTAACTATGTTTTCCAACCCATCATCACGCACGTGCATAGTTCCAAGCACAGAGTTTACTGTATACTTACTATACAGAATAACCCAAGTGATTTTAAAGAGTATTAAATCATTTGTTTTGAAATTAAACCCAGAGCATAATAAATGGCATATAATTTGCATACAGGTAGAAGACAATAAAAGGAAGGCTGGCTAGGTTTCCTAGTTTGATGATTAAACATTCACATTTGAAGACAGTGTCTGAAAATATGGTCATTTTTTTAATGCAGTCATTAATAAACTCTATTAATGAACATGCAAAATCAGTTACTTTGACACTGTCTTTGTTATTTTATTTTTCTAACCCCAAATGACCTTGTGCATCCCTTACAACAGTGATCAAAATTTAGTTTGTTTCAGAAACTACTTCAGTTGCCTAAGACAGTGGTAGTATTCACTGTCCTAACTTTTTCTTTGTGCTTTGGAAACACTGCAGAAAAAACTTCAGACACATGAGTACACAATCGGAAGTGGCTTTCAAAGCCTAACTCTCCCAAGCAGATTAATTCTGTGTTATGGGTTGGGTTTTTTTAAATGCAGTATTTGTAAAACAAAGACAGAAGTAGAATAAAAAGGCAGTATCCTAACCAGTTACTTTAATAGAAACGTTTGTATTTTTTTTCAAATACAGTTGCTCTTCTTTTTTTTGTTATTAGTGAGGCTCCTTAGATGTTAGAATTGCTTCTTTTCTGCACATTGTACATGATCTATGGAAAAACACAGTAAAGGCAAATGCTGAAAGGGTTTCCCCCTCAAAATTACCTACCCTTTTAAATTAAAAAAGCACTCCTTCCATTTACAAGAAAGCAAGAAATAATGAAAGTCCGATTTCAGGAACACTTCATTTTAAATGTTTCTTTACTTTGCAACAATTCAATTAAAATAACTGCTGGGGAAATGATGCATCAGGCCGGCTGTGTTACGCTACATCTGTTGACACTTCTGTTCCTTTTCCTTTTGTCTGGTTAAAACCTGATGAGCACCTGCTAGCAGAAGTAGTTTTAGTCCTTTCTGCTTCCTCTCTGGTGTTGGGAACACAATACCAGTTCCATAATAGGAACCAGGGATGGCAGTGACATGAAGCATGAGGAAGGAAAGAAGGAAGGCAGGAAGGAAGGACAGAAGGAAGAGAGATGTGGTGAGACAAAGGCAGGCAGGAAGGCTCCTCTCTCATTCGGGCTGACTCCGCATCTGCCGCAGCCCAGGACTCCCTTCTCCTACACCCTCACAGCATGAGTGGCCCTTTCAGCCTTGGCCTAGAGGGTCTACAACAAACAGTTCTCACAGTTCTTTCCTTTTTCCAGCCCAGAAGCAGATCTCACAGAATCAAACTGGCAATTGGGAGTCCTTGGCATTTTCTTTATCTGAAACGTCAAGGTTTTTAAACCCGGGAATTTTATGTCCTCTTTAGCTGACAAGGCAGCTACAGTACCTACAGAAATTTTAATATAAAGCATTGTTAAAGTAAACTCAGATATATAATGAAACTCTGCTCCCATTAAAATTGAATTAATGAATATCTAGATATGTTTTAATAGAACATGTCAATCATATACTGTTTCATGTGAGAAGGAAAAAAGTAGAAGAGAAAAATAGTTTCACTGTGATTCACCACTTTGAGATACATAAAGTATATAAAGAAAGCCAAAATACATGCAAACGTGATCTCTTTTATATTGTTAAAACTGATCAGAACTTGATAGAAGCAAAAAAGGCCGATTGAAATGGATACGTGGAACGGTGTCATTCTCAAAGGAAAAAAGAAAAAAATACCACTGGATAAACTTTGAATTCTGTCACACCTGCGAGTCCTACCCATGTATTTTGAAAGCTGAAAGTTTATTGCCTCCGTATGAGGATTTCTGACACAGTGGTAATCATTACAAGATACCACACCCTCTTCAAGTACAGAAATTCTGCCTTCAAAAGTTTTACAAAGACATTTAACTAAAGATATGTTAAACACCCACCAAGCCCTTTTGGAAAATTGGCACTGCGTTCAGAAGCTGGAGGCCGGATTAGCAGAAACACCATAAGTGACAGTACAGCACACCGGAAAGACTGAGAACATAATGGACAAAATACTTGGACCCCCAGAGTTTTAAGTCTAGATTCAGCCACTAATGGATATAAATTGACTTGTCTGAACTCTATCCCTAAACCCAATGATCTATAGCTATATTTTTATGTGGGATTTGACATGCTCTGGTACAACCAATTGTCTGCGGGCCCAAGCTGCACAGAGAGAACATGAGCATTTATCAACATTAATTACAGTCTTGCAGCAGTCAGACCGGGAGGTATTGTACAATGACTGCTTATGAAAAGAAATGATCTTATTTGTACCCAATCATTAATTTCAAATACATTCCATATTAGAATTTAAAAGCCTGTATATTCTCTATCTTACCTGTTCACCTATCAAACACTGTTAAGATAAGGATATTTTCTACCTCACAATTGGCATTAATAATTTGATTTAGATTGGGACTAAATTCCTATTTTGAAAACATGGGAGTAAATTTGCGAAGTCTCGGCCTGGTCTCTTGAATTTCTGTGCATCATGAAGCACTGGAAAATCACAAAATATGATTGTCAGTATACAATGATTCAGTACTTTAAGCGTCCATGAAAGCTCTGGACAGAGCTTGCACGCTGCTCACAGAACACAAGTGAACCCTTCAGCTCGCTCAGAGCTCTCCTCTACTGCTCTGCAGCTTTCGGGGCTGTAAAATGCACCCCCCTTTGGTTTAAGCAGCGTGTGCTGCTGATGGGCTGGATCACAGACAGGGACCTCCTCACTGATGCCAGGAGAAAGGTGACATCTGTGAAAGCTGAGCTTGCAAGGGGAGGTTTGCCCGCAGTTCTGTGGACTAATGGTAAATGGGAAAAGCTATATTTTGCTTTCTTCATTAATTCACAGCTCTCTATAGCATTTATTTTCCCACAGGTCAAAAGGACCTCTGGTGTTCGGGGAATAGCGGTCTGACAGACACTGTATTAACTTCCATATTCTTTGAGAGAACAATCTGGGTTTTTTTCCTCTCCTTTCTGGCCACACTGTCATGGCAGCACGCTGCAAGAATCAGTTGAGGAAAAAAAAAATTGGGTTTTGTGATGAAAAACTGTAATAGAAAGGAAGAACAAGATACTTTCTAACATAAATTGCTTCTTTCCCTCCTCATACTCTCCTAAGCTTATTCTGTATGAAAAAAAGAAATACAGAGAGCTGTAATGCTTAAACTGTCTTTTTCTCACAGATTTTTTTCATAGGTTTTGAATAGTAATTAATAAATAGAAAAAATACATACCAAGAGAATAGTAACAGTTCAATTTAGTGGTTCTAGGACATTAAAAAATATCTTTAAGCTGTGGCAAAATCACATCTGTCTATAATTTTACTGTACATTTATTCTTTGCAGAAAAACCAATGAAATATAGAACGTAACACGCTGGCTTTCACTGGGGGAAAAAATAAAAGACTCTTCTGTACTCTTCTAAGTCCTCCAAAAAAGTAGCCATGAGTCATTTTATGTCAGTGAAGCCTCAAAGTGGCTGCCAAATTCTGACAGTGAAGGTTTATGGCAGTTTTCTAACTTCCACACAAAAAGAAACCAAGGTTGAAGAAAACTACGAGCTGGTTTTATACCTTTTATGCTAAAATGAACTCTGAGCATTAGACCGGTGCAAGCTTTGGTTACCTGTGTAAGGGTCTCTCAGCCTTTCCCCAAATGAGATTTAATTGCCTGTTCTTGCTCTCAGGTTCTTGCAGAGAAACACAGGATTATCAGCCAGGTGTACGCAGCTGGGGGCTCTCTGATCTGGCAACACTGCACAGACGTTCCGACCCTTTCTAGTGCCCACAACACAGGGACCTAGGTATTCCCCACATGCTCTAAAGTTAGCAATAACGGTTTAAAATGTTATCTCTACGTGTTTAAACTGTATACCTACAAGAAATGGTTTCAATCACGTCAAATCTACAGATTAAACTCTGTAAGATAGATTTTTCAGTGGAAAGCTATTTAAACTCACCCTTAGATAAACGCACCGGCCATTTCACACAAGTGTGCCTCCGGGCACGCTCACACCCAAATGCCTGCTCCAACCAGCCGACAGCCCTCACGACAACACACTATTTCAGTGCTTTTCAGTCTGCTGCAGATAATCGATTTGCAACTAACTGTGCGTGGTGCAGGAACTAAGGACACTCTTAGGCACGGAAACTATAATTCTGAATGAACACATTGATACCAACAGGACACTTCTATCCACTGTAAGGCAACTCTGAACCTTGCAGCAGCCGCCCAGCTTCCAGCGCAGCTCTAATACCTGCTTCCCAGCTCTTTAAAGGTTCATGATTCCTTAAAGGCTGGGTTCTTCACATCCCCAGGCAAAGTCTTCTAAAAAATACAGAGTGTTAAGCAGAGTGTCAGGGATGGTGCCTGAAGTACCAGACTAGCTCGTCACTGCCATCTCCACGCTCTTAACAAAGGCATAGTTGGACAGACAAAAGCATAGTAATTGAAAGCTGCCTGACAGGGAGGTAGGATGTTGTACAAAAAGGCAGGTGCCAGCCTTTGAGCACCCTGATCTGTCATATTATTAAACAAAAACAAATAGGTGATGTTCACAAAGCCACAATTCAAAAGACAGTAGGTAAAACAAGGCAAAACTTCTGTATTGTACCGCAGCTGCAGCGTCAGGTCTGTACTGGATACCTTTTTCCAGGACAACCTGCTTTTTATCTGGAAGATGCTAATTGAGATACTATCGGATAAGCTTTTATAACCTTCTCGCTTTCTGTAAGCCCTGCTGTAAACTCCCCCTCACCTGGCGCGCCCTCACCACTGCGTTCCAGGCCTGGCTCTGGCAGGTCCCAGAGGCACAGCTCCTCTGCTCCAGAAGCTGCTGAGTTGTGACAAAGAGCTGCAAGAGAGGCTGGAGAAAGGTAAGGTGAAATATACGGAGAGAGGAAGGATCGCTGAGATGGGGTCAGTAGCAGCTCAAGAATTGGAGAGGGAGAACACCAACAACACGGGAAGGCATAAAATCTGAAAGGGGAAAACCCGGGAAGGTTCGCGAGGATGCACTGGGTTGAGTGGTTGGTGGTGACGGAGCTGGTGGCACAGGGCAGCTCAGCGACCCCGGGAAGCTACGGGGGCCACCCATTACCTTCCTGACTGGTGCCGGTGTGGCCAAGGGAGATCCTCGGTGCCTTGCAACGGGTGGTGAGCATGCTCCCTCAGCCTGTCAGCTTAAACCCTAGTTAGCTTCTCTGGGAGGTAGCCAGTAAATAATTGCTTTGCCCTTTAAATTTATGCACATCTTTCTTCCACTATTGTTTATTGTCCAGGAATGCAGCAATGAAACTGCTAGTTAACACCTAGTAAAGAGTAACAGGAACAGCTACAGACATCAACACAAAAAATCAGTTACTTTGCATATGCACTTACATTAAATGGGAGCAAGATCAATAATGCAGATACAGGAAGATTTAGGCAGCTCTGAATCTGCTTAAACCATACGACTTTTCCCTTCTCAACTGGAAAAACTTGTATCTTTTCTGCTGTAAAGTTCTGATCAGTATGTTGCATAGTGCAGTGAAAGTGACAAAATCCAATAATGCCTACATTTGTCATTTGGGTAATGATGATAATGACAACAGTGTTTTGCATTTCTATAGGTCCGCTCATTTTTAGCTTTCTGCATCAATTAATGAACAAAATTTCAAAACGCTTCTATTTTAAAAGGCACACATGTAAGCTCTTCACTACCTTTTGATTCAACTACTCACTTAACAAGAAAAAAAAGTACTAACAAAAGTGCTATTTCAAGTCTACAAATAATAGAGTATAAATAATAATAGAATAATAGACTCAAATCTCTAAAATAATTTTATCAGTTTATACGTAAACTTAAACAGAAACCTAAATCACATCATTTGAGATTAATTTTGTTTTAAATACAAAGTAACACCCTAAACATACCTGCCTCTTCCTGTACAGTCACTCCCGCTGCCTGTTCACTCTGCACAACCCAAAACTTAAAAATGCAAACCAACAAGACTGTGAAAACATGCAATTATCTGCACTCTGTAAAAACTTCGTTGAGCTTATGTGTGTGCGAGTGGGAGTACATCTAGACTGATTCTCTGAACCATCATTATGTATCCTGCTTTTGTAGTGTTTTCCCTCACCCTTTTTTCTCTCCTATCAGAGTCTGCAATTGTTATGAAAACAATACTACAGTAGCCTGCTAAAAATGACCTTTCTACCAATGTTTTTGGAATTCCTCCAAGTACACATCCTAAATGGGCGTGAAGTCCTTGGGGATGCTTTTGCCTGTGCTTTACTTGACTCTTTAAAATGCTTTTGATTTTTAGATCGGTCCAGAATCTATCTATGCAGATGCCATTTATTTGGAAAGTCCACACAACCTTCCTGCAACCTTCACATGCAGGAACAAGAGAATGAAGAAGTCGGTTCTTGCCCCAGTCCTCAAACTCAGAGGACTAAACTGCTGTAGCATATGGGCCTGTAGCCGTATAGTTTAAGTAAGCGATAAGAGAAAGCCACATAAGACAAAGCAAAATTGGAGTGAAGAGTTATTTCACTGTTCCAAGTAGTTGTTTGTTATGCCGAATATATCCTAGAAATTTGCATTAACAAAAGGAAAAGAAATTTTGTTTCACTATTCTGTTCCAGAACATTTTGCATCATGTATAAAGATATCAAAATATTGAGACATCATTGAAAATAGGCAGACAATTGTGGAGAACGGCTGTAACTTGGAACTTCTACACATTTAGAGACTTCAAGTTTACATATTCACTTTAGAAGTTCTCAGCTGGTCTAGACACCCTAACACGGGACAGCATCTGAATGCACCATTAACAAGATTTCAGATATTTATAGAATCACAGAATGGTTAGAATTGGAAGGGGCCTTTAAAGATCAGCTTGTTCCACCCCCCTGCTCTCTCACCAGCCCAGGTTGCTCCGAGCCCCGTCCAACCTGGCCTTGACCACCTCCAGGGATGGGGCAGCCACAGCTTCTCGGGGCAACCTGCGCCAGGGGCTCACCACACTCACAGGAAAGAATTTCTTCCTAATATTTAATGTAAATCTCTCCTTTTGCAGTCCAAAACCATTATTTTAATATTAAAGTAAAAACTTTAAAAAACTAACTTAAAACTGTTATTCAGTTGCTTTCTTAAAAAAAAAAAAAAATACCCACCCACCCCCCAAGCACTAAATTCCGTTCCTCATGTACTCTGTTCCCGGCTTTCTTTGCCTGAGCGTACCACACTCATTCCTTCACTGCCTGGAAGGCTGCAGCTACAAAAATGCTGAGTGCAGATGTTTCCCTGCTCTGATGCCCTATGATTCTGAGTTCAGGCAGTGCATTGGTACAGCCTGGGATACAGCTCACGTTGCTACTCCATCCATTAAGCTCCCATTTCTGCCCTAGCTCTCCCTCCTCAGGCTCACCCAGACTGACTGTGTTGGAAGCAGACTGGCAAAGTAAGAAACATAGCTTGAACCCCAGGAGTAGGCAAATATTTTGAAGAGCAACATGGGGGTTCTTTCAAGGCTAATTTTCAGATTGCTCAGTCTTTGAATTGAACCTTGCTTAAATGACCCCAGATGTGGACCACTGCTCTTATACTACAGCCCACAAGAGCTAAAGAAACCGATTTTGTAATCACCAAGAAAGGTGACCATCATCCTTTCTCCTGAAATATAGGAGAGACATTAGCATGTCACAATCTTCCTTGAAGCCTAGCAACAGATCCTTGTGAGCAAGCTCGAAGAAATTATAGACATACATACAAAATTATCCTTACAACTGAAAGATTTGGACTGAAAATATTTCAAATTATGAGACTAATTATGAGACTAAAGAATAAGACTAATTCTTATTTAATTTTGTCTTTTTTCCCCTCCTGGATTAAGTATTATTAATTATAATGGCACCAAATAAATTAATATCAATATAAAGTACCAGAACATGCGTTAGTACATTAGGCAACCTCAGTCAGACATCCATCCATGAAAGCTCTTCTGTTATCCCCAGTTATGAGCCATTCCGTGTTTGGCCTGCAGATGGCCCAGTGTGAGGTTCCCGTACCAGAGAGGACTCCCAGAGCGCAAAGAGGGATGCAAACCTTCCTTGGAAAGCCATACTTTTCTCCCTGTGCCCTCAAAGCATTTAAAGCTTTAAAGCAGAGTGCTGCCTTTCTAGCTGTCTGGAAGTAATGAGACCCACACAGGGATGTTCAAAGGTAGTATTTTCATCATTCATCCTCTTCGAAAGCAATGATTAAAGAAGCAATAAAGGAACACCTCTTAACTGGAAAACGTAGAAACCAGCACTTTGGAAAGGAGGAAGAGGAGATGGTTTGAAATAGACTGCAAGAGGACAATAAAAGTTAAAGAGCATTAAACAGCAGCTCCGAGCCTAAAGGTAAAGCAGCTAAGTACTGCAGAAACAAACCATAAAAACAGCACCATAAAAATGCTACAGCGATGCATTACTGCATCCTTAGTTAAAGATATTTCAACCTTTCCGTTACGGACCCTTATTTCAAAGAAAACAGAACAATTACGTAGCCAGCCTGGGGGCCTGTTGCAGCCATAAAGAAGCCAGAGACTAGGGAAGAGACAGTCCATATCATTTTGCCTTGAAGCAGAAACAAGCACACTACAATCAAACACACATCCCTGGAGGTGTTCAAGGCCAGGCTGGACGGGGCTGGGAGCAACCTGGGCTGGGGGGAGGTGTCCCTGCCCAGGGCAGGGGGTGATCGTTAAGGTCCGGTCCATCCCAAACGCTTCTATGATTCTAAGAAAAACATCATTAGCAACTCTGTATAAGCATTTTGCAATCTTGTAACTCCACTGACAGCAACAAGCTACTGCAATACAGCTAAGCATGGTCAGGTGAAAAATCCAGAACCACAAAGGGTACACAGAGTTGCCTGAAGAGGGTATGTGAAAACCCGTGCAAGCAGTAAAAACCTACTTTATGTCACAAAGAAAATAAACCAATCACAGAATCCTAGACTGGTCAGGGTTGGAAGGGACCTCTGGAGATCATCCAGTCCCACCCCCTGCCAGAGCAGGGGCTCCCACACCAGTTGCACAGGACGGCGTCGAGGCGGGTTTGGAATGTCTCCAGTGCGGGAGACTCCACCAGCTCTCTGGGCAGCCTGTGCCAGGGCTCTGCCACCCTCACAGGAAAGAAGTTCCTCCTCATATTAAGATGGAACTTCCTATGTTCAAGTTTGTGCCTTCTATCTCTTGTTCTATCATTGGGCACCACTGAAAAAAGACTGTTCCCATCCACCTGGTACTCTCCCTTTATGAATTGATAAGTATAACCAAATGTGATTTACCCTCTCCCCCATCAATATTGAAACAAGAGGTGGAGAAGCGATATATTTGGGAAATGTGCTGTCTCCAGACAGTCTGCATTCAGCCCAAACTGCCCAAGACAATAAAGGAAAGAATGGAAGAGAAAAACATTCTCAGCAGAGAAAAACCATCAACATGCAGACCCACATTGTATTAATTCAATGATTTCAGCACTCGGCACTGTTAGATAAGGGGACGTCTGGAACCTAAATTGTGATCTGAGTTTTGTAGTGCTGACATGAAGCATTCCCTTCAGACAGCTCTGGTACCACTTTTTGTTTCATAATCTGTAATGCGACCACTTGCACATTATTTTCAGTCGGGAGCAGAATCTACTGAAAGTAACAGAACGGTGAAAACTATAAGTTGTGAAACTGTTTCCTGATAAAGCAGGTGCTGTCAGTGCTGGCTTTGCCTCCTGAGCACTCCACTACGGAGATTAATAAACTGACAACAAGAAAAAAGTTCGAGAGTAGTGCACTGTGAAGAGGCAGCGTAAGAGGGATCAGTGTTTCACAACAAGCTAAAGCTATAAAGTAAAGGCTGAAGTAAAAAATTACCAAAAAGCTGTCCTTTTTTTTTTTTTTTTGTGACTACTGGTATGAATGTAGGTGAAATACCAGTTTTAAAAATGAAAGAATTACAGGCTAATTCTGAAAGTCTCCAGTGATTCTGCAGGCATCAATTGCAGCAAAATACACTGCAAACCAGAAAAAAAAATAATCATCATCTTCTGAGTTAATATTCTCGTGATGAAACTTGTCATCAAGTCCTGTCAGGTGTGTAATTTCAGAAAAGAAGAGAAATCGATCCTGAAGCAACTCTGGAATAGCTTTAGAACGCAGCAATCCTGTCAGGACGTTGCCTAATATCTTAATGCTTGCCTATGACAAAGCTATCTATGGAAAAGCTCCAATTAACTGCCCGGTATCTTGCAACCTCCAAAAATAACAGTACTTACAAAGGAACCTTTTGTCATCTACGTGAATACATACATATTCCCAGAGGTTTTATGATTAAAGAAAGTAAAGGTGAAGAGCCAAAGTTAGTAATGCAACTGGTAGTCTGCACTGACAGGGAATAGGCACAAAATCAGACGCCAAAAGAAAACCAGCCAGGCAAATGCTCGCTTCTGTTTCTCTGGGATGCTGGCATTATGAATATCCCAAGGAATTCCCTCCATATAAAGTGTTTGGTAAATGGGGACAATCTTAAGCCATCAGAAATGACATATATGAGGTACTGCTGTACCCAAGAACAATTTCATATGAAAACAGATAGACAAGGAACAGTAGGGGGTCATTCTACGCTAGAATTAAAAGTCTGCTGTAATCCCGGGCAATGAACCACACAGCAACAAACAACTGGCCCGGCTGAATAGGACCAGCATTTTTATCTTGTAGCTCTTAGCAATAAATACCAAATTCAGGATCCCAAATTTAAGTTCTAAATACTAGCAACACTCTCACAGAAGCAGCAGTTAAGAGCCAAGCTTCACTCTTAATTTTACTTCTTTTTTTTGGCCAAAGTTAGCTCCAAACCTTCAGTAAGTGAGAACCCATTTCCTTTCGTTTTTTGGACACCTTAGGCTTCAGATAATTTTACATTTGCTTCCCCCCTCCACTTCTTCATGGCACCCACATCAGCATTTCAGCAAAGGAGGACAATGCAACTGAAGCCCCTGTGAGCGATCCAAAACAGCACTGGAGCACAGACTGGGCACGGATTCCCTGCTCTTCTCAGTCTCATTTGCTCCCCATGGTGCTACAACCACTGATTAACCACTGAATAACAACGGCCTGGGTGTTGTAAGCTCCAATCCAGCTATACCAGCTCCTCCCAGCGCTCCAGGCCAGAAGGCAATCTTTAATCAAAGCCTGGGAGGGAGCAGGCTGAGACTGCGCGGCAGCATGGCTGTGCTGTACCTAGCTACTCCGGGGGTAATCCAAGAGAGTGGCATGGGATTCCCGGAAGGTTGCGACTCAAACATAACCTCTCAGCAGCTCTGGCAACTGAGCAGCTGAAACCACAGCACCAGCCGCTGCTGGAAGCAGTCCAGCTCCTCCACCTGTACGCTGTGTTTGCAGCTAGCTGGGCAAGCCACAGCCCCCTACTACTAGTCCAAGCACTTTTCTCAACACTACAATGGCTAACTTTAAATTCTGGGAGATCAGCTCTGCCAGCTCCGCTATTTAAAGCGCAAGTTAAATATGTTTGACATTTCATACCCCAAATGACAACAAACCAGAATATTTAGAACGGCAGCACGTCAGGCATTTATTTATTTATTTAACTGGCAGCCCTGAGTGCCGCACCTTTTCATTTATATGCAACTGTTTGCCCCACGGGCATCAAGCTGTTAAGACGTACAGAAGAGATTAAAATGAGCTTGCATGCTGGATGAAATATAAATTAAAATTATGGTACTGTCAGTTTTGAATCTGGGATTGTTTCTCAAGGTCTCCCAAAATGCATAATTTCAAATGAGCCTCTGTTTGTTACTTCAGGAAAGGCAAAATGTATAATTTTTCAGTAACACAGTCAAAATGACTTATAAGTAAGTTGTCCCTGAGTCTGTAAGTAAAATATTCTGTACTGATACCATGAGTTGTGTACGCAGGGACGGTCCAAATGAATAAACAGCTTTAAAATGGGACATGCGAACAGAGAGATGTCCATCTGTCTACCTTCCAATGCAAAGCACATCAGAGGCTTGTAGATATTCTAATGTCACTGCCTCCCTACGCTGTGGCAGCCCAAACCATCACTGACACAAAGTGAACTAAGCCCCGTCTCCTAATGAGCCAAACGGCTTCCTCTGTGCAGCGGCATCCCCCTGGGGTGTCTGTCCACGCCACCCACCTGGTCTCGAGCGGGACATTGCTGTTGAGGACCCAGCTGTCCTGGAGCTGCACGGACTCGGGGGTGGTGGCCAGGTCGTTGGGCGCCGGAGCGGGCGCGTGGATCTGGTTCCGGCGATTTGTGAGCGAGTTCCTGTTGAGGGAGTTGGCAGAGGAATGATGATGGGACAGTGAATGGTTGTGAGGAGGAGGGAGAGGTGGCCTCAGCGTTGACTGGCTGTGATGATTTGAAGGGCCTAAAATAGAAAAGAAAAATAAATCACAAATGCGTGTTGATGATACTATTCTCCTTGGCATTTCCAAGGGAGCACTGCCTGGAAAAAAAGCCAAACCCCACAAACAGGAAAGTAAGCCTGCGTGCCTCTTGGACCTGTAGGCACCAACACATGGTTAAATCAAATCAGTGATCATTAGAGATCAGAGATATAAAATAGCGTTCTGATCTGAGGTTGCACAGTTGGGATGTTCACAAAGACTACATTTAGATTTAAAAATACTTCTTTATGGATTCTCCTGGGAGAAAGGCTCCTGTGTGGAGGAGCCAGGACAGCAGTCTAGATTGGCCATTCTGTATATCCATCCAGAGGAACTTCTTCCTCTCTGTTTCTATCAGTGACTGTAAGGCGATGAACCTTAATGGATTAAAAATAGCTTTTGTGAATACGGTATTTAGGCTTCCATAAAACATAATCAGAGATCTCAATCTGCTTTCACTCACTGCTCTTTTACCAATCAGCTTCAAAAGAGCAGTATTTGTGCCAGTGAAAGGAGATTAAACTCCAAATATGAAAAGAGAACAACAATGCAATGATGGTACCTTTCACGTCTTTCCACGTGATCAGGATTTGGCCTGTATTTTTCTATTTAGCAAGGCCACAAACACACATCAAGATCTGAAAATCATGCTACTCTGCCAGCCTCTTTCACTGAAAAATGACAGATGATGTTTTTTCAGAGATAAAGAAGGATACACATGTTTCTCATTCTTTGCGTACTGACATGTTTGCAATGACACCAAAAATAAGTTTTACTTATCAATAAGGCCAGTGGATTGAAATAAAAAGCACCTGAGAAGAAAATAGGATAAGCAGGTGTCATTGTAGCATAGTCACTTCTCTAAACATAAATGCAGAATGGTAGATAACTTTAAGTGCAATTCCGTATGTTGCAATAATGGACTTGTAATGAAAATAGTGAAAAAGATTAAAGAAAACACTGTATGTGTATTACGAACTGCATGCTTTAGTCATTACGTCAGTTGTAGTCTTCTAGTGAACAATAATCAGAATAAGTAGTATTAGTGAAATTATAGTTATAATGATGTATGTTTGTTTTTAGAAACTGAAGCACATTCTGTACTTAATGAATCAAACAATAAAATATCACAAGGGGGAAACATTTGCAGCTAGACTGATCTATTTTTATATGAAACAATGAAGTACAGAAAAACTGCTGAACTGATCAATTAACTGTAAGTTAATTAAGGCCAATATTTTAAAAATACAACAAACCCACCCTAAACCCCAACAAACTGTTCAAGGGGGGCTAATCCCAATTGTGAATCAGGCCACACAGCCAGGAACTGAAATCGGTGCATCATTTCAGGCTTCTGGATGCTAAAGTTCTTATCAAAACACCTTTCATACCCAGGGGGATCTTTTAGACTCTCACGTTAAGCCATCCAAGAGTGGAGATGTAACCATCTCTCTTCCTTTGTACAGGGAAAAAACCACACGATGCTGCAGCTCAAATGCTGGCGACTGCAGTGGGAGGCGAGCTGGCGCGGTGACTGGTGACCATGTCCTGCCTGGTCCCGCGCACCCCTGGGACCTGCTCCCCTGAGCACTGCTCCGCCGGGTGCCTGCCCCAGGGAAACGCAGTGGAAACGCCTGCTCCTAACAGCAATATAACTGGGGAACAGGAGAACAGAGTTTTTGGAGAGAAGTCGTTAATGTTCTGAAGCGTTTCTGAGGGGCTGGGGAAGCACAGGCCCATGAAGAAGGGACAGACAGGTTTCCTGGGACTTGTGCAAGGCATGTAGAAGCTGTCCTGGGACAAGAAACTTTCAGAAGGGAATGATAATGAATTCTGCATCCTTCTCATGCTGCTTTAAATCTGCACAGAAGTTTCTTTATCCTTTTTGAACGCCTGTTGCCTGAGTGCTCACCCTACGGTAGTGTCAACTGCTTTAAATACAAAGAACCTTCCATGAACATATCCTAAATTTTAGGGCCATCATATGTGCTGCCCACCTCACTATCCTTGCCTTGGCTATGTCTTACCTAAGCTTGAAAGAGACTGTTTAGCCCAGCAAAATCTGCATTTAAACCTACCATTTGGACCTCCTAACCCACAAATGCCTAATCTACGCCAGGTCCTGTGCCATTCCCCAACAGCATGCGGAGTAAGACACAGCAGGAAGAAAATGTGTTTGGACAATATCCACACGCTTGGCAGCTTAAGTGGAATTACTCTCCTAGTCTGTGTTCTGGCTTTAAACAAAGCACGTTTGGATTTCAATAAGTGGATATTTATGAGCGATAAAATACAAATGTGTACCCTTGTGTTAAAAATTACTTCAGAAGATTCATATGCTTCATATTTTCTCAGCTGACTTTGGATGCAGCTTTTCCTTTTGGAGGATAAATATGGAAAAGCCATATCCACATAAACAAAAAAGTTTTGCTTCGAGAGACGCAGTAGTGCCCGCTATATAGAGACTCCGAATCTTGCAACCACAAAAATCATCGAGGCTGTTCTTAAAAATGAGCCAACTGCACATTGATAAGAACGAACAGAATTTCTGTAAGATTAAGGAAGCAAGAACCCAATTCAAGCTACCACAAATTAATTTAACCTGCCTCAAGACTCATTTCCCACACAGTAAATAAAATGTACTGTGCAAAATAATCTGTGCCGAAGTAACTGAACATACACTGTAGCTGCAAAACCTCAGAAATCTGGCATAAGATGAATGTACTATTTAATGTAGAATAATAAAACAAATACCAATATCAACGTTACATAAATATTACATAGTTTATATTAAAACATATAAAAGCTTATATATATAAAAAACTACTAACTAGGGAGCATGCACATACAGTCATATGTATATATGAGAGAGATAAAAGCTTAATATGCTGCTGCTTCATAAATCTGTTTAAATGAATCAAAAGCAGAAGCTGAACACTATTGAACTTGCCAGGGATATAAAATTGGATTCACATCTGAACATCTGAGCACTTCTTTATGAGCATCTTTGCCTAAATTAAAACTTCAACAGCGGTACCTGCAAATCTGCTGAGCTCAGAAGTTCAGAAGAGTAAATCACTTGTCCCGTAATGAAAGATCAGCAGCTTAAAGGACTGGCACAACGTACCCTACGATATGACGTGCTCTGTGGCCTCCTGCCGATTGCTTTATTATTTGGGAGCTTAAACACAACACAGGTCTTGATGGAGTACATCTGGCTTTTACATCAGGGAAGAGATTTTATTTTTGATATAGCAGTTGCCAATATTGGTTTGGGGAAAACTACTGAGGAAATAATGCCTTCTCTCAATTATTGTATGAATTACGGGTTTCATAAGAACAAACCAAAGAAATCTCAACATTTAGGATTTAAGGAGAAGTCTCTTGAAACCACAATGAAAATCAGAGAACTGGAAATCTGAAATACTGGTACCCTCTATGTTTTGGCTTTTTTTTTTTTTTAAATTTCTGATTTAAATTCACAAATAGAAAAACATACCCAATTCTAATGAAATGTAGTACGAATTGATTGTGCTGAACACTTCTGAAAATTCAGGGCCCGGTGACCATTTAATCAACTCGCGATTTTTCAAGAGATCTTACTGCAGTCAAGGATATCAGCAATGTTCATTTGAAATGTGCAGATTAGAAGCTGAGTGAGGATAACTGTGTTCTAATTAAGTAATCTGAGAATACAAAGTCTGTTCTACATATCTTTGAAATAATCATAAGCTATCCAATTGACTTATTTGGGTTTAATCAGCACCAAAATGCTAAGAAAATAAAAAACGTTTTGCTCTGTTCATTCTTTTACCCAGTAAAACAATTAAACGAATCAGGCTAGTGCAGAGGTAAAATTCAGCTACAGAAAGATGCAAAACACCACTTGTCTCCTTAAAAAAAAAAATCAAACAAAAAAACCACCAAAAAACTGACAGTGGGCATAATTCTGTCACTATGGCCTTCCCTTCTGCACACACCAGGGAGAGCACCGACCCGCAGCCCACAGCAGAACCTCTGGCACGAGGCAGGCTGAAAGCGGCAGAGCTCCCGCAAATCCTTCGGGAGCCGGTGCCACTGCATCGGTACAGGCTTATTCTGGCACATGCCTGCCAACCTCAGGGATCAGGAAAAGCCACTGCATGTCACGGCATTACAGGTACAACAGCGATGGCTGCGGGCTCCTGAGCACACGCTTCCAAACACCACTTCTCGCGGCTTTTTTTACAGTTCAAATGTTGCCTAGAATACAAAGTGAAACTTCAGATCTGCTTTAACATGGTCAAATTATTTTTCAAAGTTCTTCCAAGGCTTTGGTACAGTCCCTTAACACATGCACTAAATCCATGCCACACACCGATCTGAGGAGAACAAGTTAAACTCCCACCTCAGAGATTAAATTCAAAGCGGAATCAGCAGCATCCCTAATCTAAGCAAAGCAATCACTTCCCTGCATCCCTATTCTTTGTCAATACTACCTCAAAAAAGTAATGTAGATTGTATCTTAGTTATACTGAATTAGCCTCTGTGCCATGATTAAATGCGAGAGACATATAAACACCTCCTCATCAATCTTTTTCACAAAAGAACTGAAAGAAAAACCCCAAATCATATATTATTTTTCTGAAATGAACAATGATGCAGTTATTTCCTTACACATCTAAACAATACAAGTACCAAACACAAAAAGATAACGAAGCTGATGCATTAAAAGAAAAAATTAATCAAGTAAACCCACAGAAAATCTTTGTTAGCCAGCATTAGAAACCCGCTCCTCAGTGTTCCTAGTTCTTTATTCAAATAACTCTACCACACTGTTTTCTCAAGGAAACCACATCATCTGCTATCACAATAAGTAACAGGTTTTTCGCAGAACCACAGGGCCACCTTCCAAGCTAAATTCCTCTTCAAAGGCAGATCACATTCCTCAGAGTCAGGAAGAAAAGAAAGCACTGAAACACCTGGGGATGCGATACCGTAGCACAAGGAGCTGCCATCTCCAAGGCCAGCTTTCGCCCTGGGATTTGAGCCTGCTGGGGTGGAACCAGGGTTCCTTCCCAGCAATACAGGCTCTGTTTTACGCTATGTCTGCTTCAGTTCTTCCGTTCGTTTGCTTTAATTCTCTACATTATTTTGTGCAAGGACGTAGTTAAATGGAATCTAAATGTTCTGAAAATGTTTTCAACATATGCTGTAAAGGAGCAAGTTATCTCGCTCATAACCACGGATATCATTAACTCTCTCTCTTGTTGTTGTAAACCCAAAACATTTGCCAGGTGTTCCTTCTTTTGTCCGCATGTTTTTACAGTGTTTGAGGCAAGAATAGGTTGAATGACTGGCTGTCATCCCAGACTGTACATATCAAACTGAAAATTCAGCAAACGCGTGGTATAAAATTGTAAGTCACTTATCAGTCTCTGCCAGTGCACTGCAGCCATCTCCTCGGCACAATATTAGAATAGAAAATTAAATGTTGCTGTGGCAAAAAAAACCCAACAAAAACAAACAAAAAATACCCCATTGCTTACCCACAATATCCAGATGATGACAGTAAAGTGGAAAGGTGGTTTAATGGATGAAGTCTAGGACTTTGTCATAGTGCCTCCATCCTACTGCGACTGAGCCAGCCCTTGAGCGGCTGTGGCCAAATCACTTGTTATCTACACGCCTCCTCATCCATATCCTTCGCAGGAGCGCTGAAGGTAAATTGCCTTACACTTACGAGGCAACTGGATCCCACGGCAGCAGGAGCCAGTGAAAGGCCTGATGCCTGCGGGGTGCGAGTTCATCCTGCGGGAGGCAGGAGCAGCAGCGGCCAGAGGAACCCCGCCAGACCCAAGGCCCTGCTGCGGGCACCGAGCGTCGCTGCTACTCCCTCGCGCTCCCCAAACCAGAGGTGCTGAGATGCTCTTCGCAGATGCCTGAGTGCATCTGGACAGAATCAGCCTGCTCGCAGCAGGAATATTGTTCTCAGCATTGCTGGAGCCAAAGAAATGGCAGATCTGGTCTTTGTAGCGGACAGGTCGGTTGGTTGTGCATACTCATGTAAGCGAAGGCAAAGATGTAGGACCCACCACCAGGAGTCTAACCTGAGGGATTACAGTCATATAACCAATTTTCTCAAGCAAGGGTCACCTACAGAAAGGTTAAAAACCACTGCCCTACAAAATAGTATTATCTGAGATACCATATACTCGTTATATTTGCTGAAATACATCACTTACATATTCATTATCCCACTGTATGAGGTGCCCTGGCTGCATAAAACAGTGGCTGGTCAATGGCAAAACACATCATGTTATAATAATGTCTGATGTGGACTCACGTGTCCTGTATATGTGTGTGTATACATAAAATAGACAGGAATGCTATTTCCACTTTTATGTGTCATAAGAATGAGTCACAGAGAGGTTAAAGAAGAGAGTCTTCTTTCGAATTAAAAAACAATCATAGAATGGTTAGAGTTGGAGGGGACCTTAAAGATCATCTTGTTCCAACCCGCCGCCATGGGCAGGGACACCTCCCACTAAGAACATTTTTCTCTTCCCTTCTTTCCTTTATTGTCTTGGGCAGTTTGGGCTGAATTCAGACTGTTTGGAGACAGCACATTTCCCAAATATATCCTTTCTCCACCTCTTGTTTCAATTTTGATGGGGGAGAGGGTAAATCACATTTGGTTTATTTTCTTTGTGACATAAAGTAGGTTTTTACTGCTTGCATGGGTTTTCACATACCCTCTTCAGGCAACTCTGGGTACCCTTTGTGGTTCTGGATTTCTCACCTGACCATGCTTAGCTGTATTGCAGTAGCTTGTTGCTGTCAGTGGAGTTACAAGGTTGCAAAATGCTTATACAGAGTTGCTAATGATGTTTTTTTTAGAATCATAGAATGGTTTGGATTGGAAGGGACCCTAATGGTCAGTCCCTGCCCTGGGCAGGGACACCTCCCCCCAGCCCAGGTNTTGCACGGGTTTTCACATACCCTCTTCAGGCAACTCTGTGTACCCTTTGTGGTTCTGGATTTTTCACCTGACCATGCTTAGCTGTATTGCAGTAGCTTGTTGCTGTCAGTGGAGTTACAAGATTGCAAAATGCTTATACAGAGTTGCTAATGATGTTTTTTTTAGAATCATAGAATGGTTTGGATTGGAAGGGACCCTAATGGTCAGTCCCTGCCCTGGGCAGGGACACCTCCCCCCAGCCCAGGTTGCTCCCAGCCCCGTCCAGCCTGGCCTTGAACGCCTCCAGGGATGGGGCAGCCACAGCTTCTCAGGGCAACCTGCGCCAGGGGCTCACCACCCGCACAGGAAAGAATTTCTTCTTAATATGCAATCAAGTGTTTCATTTAGTTTTCCAATAATGAAATAGATATAAAACATATTTCAGAGAGACTAAGGGTGTATTTATCTTCTTTAGCTTAGATATACAACTTTTGTCTGAAGAAGGCACTGATGTAAGAATAACTAAAAATAAAAGCGTACATATATATTTCTAAGCAATGAAGTTCATCATGACCACGGAACATTTTAGTGCAGAATGCTAAATGTTGCTCTCTATACCTGTTTCTGCAGAGTGGGAAGGAGCTGAACCCTATCTAGAGACTTACACAAACCCTCTCCCAAGCTCACAGAATCTGATACCTTGAGACCCGCGCCAAAGAGAAAGTGAAGACATACATTTTTCTCAACAACATACAGAAACTTCTGAACAGAAATATTAATGGCAGCATTGTAAGCCTGGTGACATTTTCCTGATCAGAGAATAGCTTGAAAACTGCTGTTTCCCTGGATGGTCCGAGGGGGAGCCTGAAAATTTTCATAGTGACATAAGGATAATTGTACTGTAATTTCCAATTCATTGTGAGTCTGGAGTCAGGTGCAATAGAAAGTCATCCCCGAAGCTATTACAGCAGTACTTTGGATTTTACATAAGCCAGTCAGCTAGCACACAAAGCTGGTTTCCAAGGGGGCAAAATAAATGCTAGTCACAGGTGTGTCGTGGTTTAGGCCAAATCCCACTGGGGACGTGGGGGACCCCAGATGGGACCGACAGATGCTCCCCTCTACCCCTCTTCGAAGAGAGAGGCAGAGGAGGAAAAAGAGACTTATGAGTTTAGAAGGAACTAAACTACTTTAATGAAATATTAATAATAAAATAAAAAGAAAATAATGAAATATATACAAAACCGTATCAAGCTCCCAGGATGACAATCACGACACCGGCTGGCACTGGGGCAGTCCCAGGCTGGACTCAGTGACGGACGGGAA
>VZSZ01010867.1:210772-228679 GCA_013398815.1 Ibidorhyncha struthersii
AGTTTTGGGTCACCTGTCCTGTCCGCTCCTCCCTGCAGGTGGGACCCCACTGTGTTTTTCTGCTTCCAACACTCCAATGTGGCAAATAACCAAGTTGGTTGGCCTTGGGTGTTATAGCGATAAGTATAAGCAAGAGCCTCTCCGCATACTACGTCTGGACATCAGCCATAACATTGGTCTTATCACTCTGAGAGAGCGAACATTGTCTGCACAATATGCTGTTAATTTCAGTAGTTAGAAGAGGCCCAGCTAAGAAGCAAAGTTACTGAACAAAATTGGTCCTGTTTTGCCTCAAACCAGGACACAGGTGTTTTAATGCAATACATTATCTTGATTATTTCAGAAATGTCACAGAACAGACTATCCGTTGTCCAAGATAATCCTTTTTTTTTTTTTTTGTTAAACCTAACCTCATAAAAAATTATACAAGAAAGAGTGTCTCAAAATAAATTACTGAAAGTAACTGTGTCAGAGAGAAGATCTAACAGGAGACTGAGATGTCAGCAATGCCTAGGTGAGCTTTTTAATAAATCAGCCTTCCAGGTACTGCAGATCCTTTAAGAAGGAAAGGTCTATCAGCAGAGTAACTATTTTGAATCCTTCTGTTGTTCTAAGAGTCTGTAATATCAAGTTTCCCCACTGAGAGGTTTGGCAGCTGAACTGTTAATGAAACTAAATATATTGAACATGGCTTTCAGCAGCAAGTAATTTCTGTGTTTCTCAGGCAGTTATCATCACTGCCCAGCAGCACCAACTTTTGTCAACTGCTGAATTTTTTTCTTATTCCATCTTACACTACCGCCTTGGGATGATTCACCATAACGCATACTGCACACCAATGTAGGGGTTTTTTTTTTCAGTTCAACAGCAGTATCAACAAAAATACACTAGTTTTCTCGTTTAAAAGAAAATAAAATACGTTCTATCTTACTACAATGGTCTTCCATGGGTTTTCAGGGTTAGAGCATTTTTTTTTCAGAAATATTTACAGTATTACCCCTTCAGCTCAAAGAAAGCATGAAAATAATAATTAAATACAGGTTTTCATTTGGGCTGAACCACCTGATAATCAAACAGTGGAATTAAACACTGATACATAAGAATTATTAACATGAAGACTTACTGACTTATTCCAGTAAATACAAGGTTCCTGGAGGAGCTTCCAGGGACAATTCAATTTCACAGCTCCTGGGAAACCAGTAATTTACTGCCTGGACCATCTGTTTCCCCCCATGTAAAAGAGGTACAAATAATCTGAGTAGACTATATGGAAAAACTAAGAGGAGTGTTGGTAATGCTCTCATAAAGACAAGCAAATACAATGCAATGTATATGTTGCACCGAATCAGACTTAGGTCTGATTCGGTGCAACATATACACTGCATTGTATTAGGTTGTTTCTCTTTTTAAAAGCAGACAAGATAGAAGTAAGTAAGTACAAGAAGGAAACAAGTATTTGTCTGCCTCCAGGGTACCGCAAGCTGCAATACACTACATTTGGTTTGAATCCTTTATTGGTTGGTATGGGACAAAAAAGAAAGGCACAAACCGTTCGAGTAAGAAGTCCTGTCCAAGTTGCCTGACTTTGCAAGGTACCAGAGAGGTTAACGTCAACTACAACAGATTCTGTTATTCAGAAGACGAAACCCATGATTAACAAGTAAAAATACAGGGTATCACAAGGGGGTGCATGAAAGCCTTCACACAGTGTATCACTCGGCAGCAAATGAGCCAACATAAGGCGAGAACTTCTTATAAAAGGTTTTAATTCAAGTGTTCAGAGTGTGAAGGAAAAAAAGACCCCAAAACTAACAAAGGACCATACACCTCACAGTGACAGATGACAAAACAGAAAAATGAATATGGGAGGATTTCAGCTATTGAAAATGATGGTCTTTGTCACTGGGTGCTGCAGCTGGGCTAGAACTTCTCCAAGTACGATGTCTGATGTGACCGGCTTTCGGGCGCTGATCCCAACCCCCATCACCTACCGCCTGGGTGCCGTGCGGGTGCGTGGCAAACGACAACCCTTGGCCCTCGTGTGGGCGAGCAAAGGGAAAGCCAAGCCCCAGCGGGTGCCAGCAGGCAGTGTGCAGGGAGCAGAGGGCTCCCAGTACGGGGCAGAGCTGAGCCGCCAGCGCAGCCGAGCCGAGGCCAGCCCAGGCGGTGTGGGAACCCCGCAGGCACCCTGCGCTGCGTGCCCGCTAGCGCCTGAGTGCGAGGGGTGCTGCTGCGGGCACAGCTCCATGCGAATGCTGAAACAGCTTCCAGACTGCAGCTGCCTTTCGGTCAGCTCATAGATCCAGAAAATCAAATGCCTAATACCATCGTGAGGAGGCACCCACTGAGTTCATGCTGTCGAGCAATCCTTTCCGTAGTACCCCATCAAATACTTAACTGCTGCTACATTTACCAGGAATAAGTTTACTGCAAGCTAGAAAAACCCTCTCTAGCAAAAAAAAAAAAAATGAAGCAGCCCACTGAAAAATTTGACTAGCTGGAGAAGACCAAGTGTTGTCTTACCTAAACAGCATCTTGCAGAAACTTCATCCTCATCAAGACATTAAAACTCAGTGCAGCTCTCTATTATGTGAGCTTGAAGAGGCTCTCAGAACAAGGCTCTGGGTCTTTTTTCTTTTTTTTTCTTTTTTTTTTTTCCTCTATCAAATGCACCTGTCTAATCACTTACAATCAGTGAAAAAGAAAACCCCGTCACTACTCATCCCCTGGGACCATGCTGCTCACCTACCTGACATCCTCTGCCCAGTTTACCCAGCCTGCCTCTGATACCATAATTACAATGCAACCATAAACTCTGGGCTGCCACTTTAAATATGCACGGTTCTTCCTTCTCCAGCATGGAGGAGGCAATCGAATTTACAGCCTGAAGAGGCTGCGTAATCGTACTGGCAGACCCCAAACACTGAAGTGGTCGCACGTTACCAGAACAAACAGAATGCAGGGAACTGTAATGTCTCCGGGCAAAGCTTCTGTTCCCAGTGTCAAGGGGAGAGCGAACACCACAGTCCTACCCATTATCTAGATGACATACGTTTTTGAAAACACAGCTTCTCCCCAGGTACTCAGATCAACATCATCTTTACCTGTTCTCATTTGTCTCAAGGCCATGACTTTGTTTTTCTGAGAAGACCAGCAATGCAAAGAGACTCAAGTAATGAGCCACAGAAATAAGGTATTAATTAAGCAATGGGGGAATACATGCCATTTTCTATTTGAGGTACAAAAGTAGCTATGATAATTGAATTAAGCAGTGTTTCTTCCTTCAGAATGTCTGAGATCACCACAGTACTAAGTGGACTTTAGTACCATGAAAAGAAAGAGAGAAAACAGCTCTCAGGTGCAAAGCTGTATTAACAATAATATTAGTGGCAATATTAAAGAAGGATTTAAAAATGGGAAAAGAGGACGACTCCACTACTTTATCCAACTGAAGTCACAGGAGACTAGAGAGTCATTAAATACCAAGACTGCAGTTCGGCTAAAACCTCTACATAAAAATCTGCCACCTTGCAAAAATTGCTAACAGCTTTTTCTAATGATGAGAAGTAAGCAAAACCTATGTTTGAAATCTCTGCTTTAAAACGTGTGTGGATTGCTGGAAGCCCTTGGACAGAAAAGGTTCACGGCAGTTAAAGCAACAGATGTGATAGTTAATGCGACAGATGAATTTCAGAAACCCCACATACGAAGGGGCAAAACTTTTTGACACTGACGTTGACGTGTGAAATTATGACAGAGAAGAAAAGGAGATAACGAAGATTCTGAGGTCAGTCAAAGAATTCTGCTTGAGTCATGGGGGCAAGGAAAGAGTCAGAACAAACAAAGGGAAAAAGACACTAAATAAATACATCCTATGAGCTCTTGAAGTAGCGTGGTAGTAGTCTTCTACCCAGAAAGGAAGCTTCCTGATGATTATGTGCGTTATATGCAGATCAGCAAGTAATTTGGCACAATACAAACAGATCAACAGATGACAGCAGAAGGTCCTAGACCCCTGCTTCCACACTATATGCTGTTTGCAGAATGTAGGGCTGTAAATTTGGACTAGATTTAGTTTGATACAGCTGGATCAAGAGTCCCCACCATCCATGTGCTTTGAAGTAGTCTCGTGGACAGGTCATTGTTTCCACCTCTCATGTCCCCACTGGAAAAGGGAGCCGATTTGCATCAATTTATCGAGATACTAATAATTCCGTAGGTACTAAGTTGTAATTCTGTATTTGAAAAATGCAGTAAGATTAGTTTGGTTTGATGTCACAACTATGATACAGAATGGAAGCACGCAATCTTCCTATTTCTAAATTAATATGCAAGAAAAATCTGTGCTAACTCTTCAGAGCTACCTATAGAGACACGCTCAACTCGTCGTGGCTTTTCTGCAAGGACCTTTTATCAACCACATTTTCCAAGGAACATTCAGAAACAGAGAAGCTGAACTTAAGAAATTCCAAAGTCAAGAGAATATTTTCTTCGTACACATCTCTAGTATTTTAAGTGAAAGTGATTTTCATTATATTATTACCAGTAAATTACTGTTAGCTATAGTTTTAGGTAGTGAGACACTTATTAGGTGTCCCTGCTTAACAAAGGATGAACCAAAATCAAATTACTTTAAAAAATAAACCTTATCTAGCTAAATTATTGCTGTTAGGTAGCTGTGACTCTCCATGCCAATAACAGTTATCTTACGAATTTAAAAAAAAATAATTAAGATATCCATCTCATTTTTAGTAATCTTCTTGCTACTGGTACGTGTGAAAGATTTTCATTTACGCTCATGTATCAACTCAGACAACTTCACTAATGGGGAAATTTATTCTGATAACAAAAAAATCAAGCCGCGCCTTCAGAAGGGTATCACAGGTGGGTACATGCATATGACCCCTGCAGCAGGAATAAGGATGATCAAACACAACTCTCAAAAATTATGGTTTCCTTTGACATAGTCACAAAGGTGGATGGATGCCCTGATCACAAAGATTCTATTTTAAATTAGGGTTTCTCTAAGAAACATTCAGAAACACAGAAAGGCAGAAGAGATGTTAAACTGAATAGTAAAACATGGTGTAGAAACTGACCATAAAACCCAGTAACCTTGTACTCTGGCAATGTACACTATGGAGTTTTTATCTGTCAAAACCACTTGTAGTCAATGTTACACACACTGAATTGATCAATACCAACAACCACAATGCAATAATAATGATCATACTTAGTGTTCTCTAAAATATCTGCCCTGTGGTTTGGTGTTTTGGTTTTTTTTAAGGTGCTCCATAAATGAAGCCTCCTATAGCAAAGACGCTCTCAGAATTTTACAGGCACATAAACTGAAACACAGAGTAATAAATTAATATTGAATCACGTGACCGAATCCTAGTCCCCTTGTTTCATCCTGGTCTTTTTCTTCTTACAACAAACAGGCCTTCCTCATCTGGCACAATATTTGGCACAATACAAACAGATCAACAGATGACAGCAGAAGGTCCTAGACCCCTGCTTCCACACTATATGCTGTTTCTCCAGTGATAACAAAGTAAAACACATGAAAGCTAATTCCAGTGGGTGCTAATAGAAAGTAACCCATGTTGGGGCACAAGAGGCACGGAAAGAGATCTGGGGGTTTGGGTTGACGGCGAGTTGAACGTGAGTCAACAATGTGCCCTGGCAGCCCCAAGGGCCAATGATGTCCCGGGGCACATCAAGCACAGCACAGCTAGCTGGGGGAGGGGGGTGACTCTCACTCGACACCGCACTGGTGTGGCCCCACCTCAAGTACTGTGTGCAGTTTCAGGCTCCTTAATATAAGAAGGACATCAAACTATGAGAGTGTGTCCAGAGGAGGGCAACTAAGATGGTGAAGGCCTCAAGGGCAAGACTTACAGGAGCAGCTGAGGTGACTTGGTCTGTTCAGCTTGGAGAAGAGAAGGCTGAGGGGTGCCCTCGTGGCAGTCTGCACCTTCCTCAAGGTGGGCAGTGGAGCAGGAGGCACTGATCTCCTCTCTCTGGTGACCAGTCACAGGACACGAGGAAATGGAATGAAGTCACATCAGGGGAAGTTCAGACTGGACATTAGGAAAAGGTTCTTCACTGAGAGGGTGGTGGGTCACTGGAACAGCCTGCCCAGAGAAGTGGTCATGGCACCAAGGCTGTCAGAGTTCAGGGAGCGTCTGGACGATGCTCTTAGTCATGTGGTTTAGTTTTAGGTAGCCCTGCGAGGATCAGGGATTTGGACTCGATGATCCTTAGGGGTCCCTTCCAACTTGAGCTATTCTAAATTTAACTATTATTTCAAACAGGTTTGATTTGGTTGGGTTTTTTTTTTTTTTTTTTTTTTTTTAAAAGGGTTTTGTTTTGTTGGGTTTTTTTTTTTTTTTTTTTTCATGCAGAATGCTGAAATGAGGCAACTTCTACACTGGATAAAGATCTAGAAATGCAATATATTTCTGCCTGACCTTTTAGCTAGTTGTTAAAAAAAACAACAAAAAAATCCAAACAAAAACCCCACAGTTGACCATAGATTTTCCAAAGGATACATAACACAGGTTCTACCCATTGGAGAGGATTACATTTTTAAACTAATGTCTAATTAGTACATTTTAACAAAAATGTAGAGAACAAAAGCTATCCTCTACAGGGCATGCAAGTCAGTCATCGTTAAAGCTTAAAGACTGTTCCATGCATATTATCTGCACCATAAAAGAGTAGTCTGGAATAAACCCCAAACTACACATCTGTGTAGGATGCTGATAGACGTCTTGATACGGTTTCACTATTCCAATTTACTTGCATATTGTTTGATACAAGCTCAGGGACATACGGCAAGCTGTGCCATGAACAGAGGGGAAGAAAACTCTCTGTTGCTGTATGTTGCCTTTTTATTAACTGGGACTCTACAAAACTCTAAATTTATGAAATGCTCAAGAAAAAAATATTAAATTATTCATCAGTGGTAAGACAATTACGAAGCAAACTAAGGAGCAAGTGGAAGCTTGGTCCTGAGGGAGAACAGCTGGTCCTCTCATTAAAAGTACGTTTTGGCAGCAAAGTACCCTCTGAACAGAGGAAACCTGCTGCTAAGGCAGCCTTGGAGTCAAGTTTGGGAGCAAGTGACAAAGGCAGACTCGTGTGACGAGAAAGGTGGGTATACTCTGGATATTGCTGTGTGGCTGGTGCAAGCTGCAGCCCCCCCTGCTTTTGGCAAAGAGGTGCCGTGACTTTATTGCACTTCTGAGCCGCAGCATTAGATGGTAGCTGCCTCAGCCGCTGGGCAACTTCGTGCTTCTGTGCAAAACTACACTGAAGTAAACTTAAAACTCAAGGAAAGATGTTATTTGCACTGAATAAACCCTTAGCTGAGCACGGAATCTAGTGGTGGTGATGATGTCCGAGTCACTGAATCAACCTGCGCCTCCGCTTCAGCTTCCTCATTTATGAACTAGAAAAGCACGCTGCAGACCCTGAAGGGGCGTTGGGTGCGTAAATACAGGGAAGTTTCACGACTAGCCTGAGATCTTCTCAGGATCAGGTACCACAGACACGCTGAATAGGAGCAGTGTCCATCTGCACAGTGGACAGCCACCCATGTTCAGGAAGGGATATTCCACCATTGCAGTCGGGATGGTGCAGGTGCTATTGGAAAGAAAAAGGAACTGTATGATGTTAGTGACATGGAAAGACTTTCAGAGGTGGGAAAGAGAAGGAACAGGAATAAGAAAAGGAAGAGAAAGACAGCACTTTGGTGCAGTGCCTTTTATGGAGTGAAACAGTACATGTGAACAGAGAGCCATCCTGCTCTAACAGACTGGCTCCTAGCGCCAGAGCTCTGAGGGTTTCTGAGAAAATCATCATTAAATACCACTGCTTCATTCCTTCTCATCCCTCCCTGTCTGCTACCTTCTATCTTTAGCTTGTAGGTTTTATTTCTTTTCCTGTCCTGCCATCTCTGCAATAGTCCAGGAGATTTACCCCTTGGCTCATCACCTCTTAGAATCTGTCCTCCAAGATAATCCCTCTTAAAACCCTAGTTTTTTAAAAAAAACAAACGCAACAAACCAACAACAAACTATCTCACACTCGTAGCATCACAAAGGACTTACTAATTCATATAATTCCATTGCTGAAATACATAGTTGGTGACAAATATGATTTGTGTTCTTTAAAGGCAATATCATTAAACATGCCTACAGCAAAAAAAAACCTTTCTGTACCATCCACTGAAATATGAAATTCCTGCTCATTGGCACACCTTGTTCTGTACATTCGCTCTAAAAGTTTGAGAAGCTTTTTCAAATAACATAAAGGTCCATAATTTTTAGGTGACGTAAAAATGCAAGACCAGATACTTCATCTTAATTTTGTACAATCTTATGTCCTAGTTAGATAAAACATTGCTAAGAATTTTCCTCTCTAAATGCCATCCTCTTCTTTCCCATATTTCCCCACGTATGTGGAGTATCTTTACAGCTGAAAGTAGAAAGACACGACAGTTTTTTTCCTAATCAAATAGTTCTGCTTAAAAGTGTTACTCCAATGCTTGCATAAGATTCAAACATCTTGCATAATTGGGAGTAATTCTGAGACGCCGGCATCGCACCAAATTAGTCTCAGCCTGTTTCAAAACCTGATTCATCATATAAGATAGAACAATTCGCACTCCAATCTTCCTGCAACTATTTGTTCACTTGGGTCAGCTGGCAAAATAAACATTTTAGCCCTTCCTACTGCTCCAGATATGTCATACCAAAATGGGTTTTGCATAAGAAGAAATGGCATGCTACTATCTTTGTAACATTTTCAGGGCCTTAGTTATAAATACTCCAGATGATGCTCTAGACAGGAACTCGATGCAGATTTCAGCTCTTTGCGTGAACAGCAGGGAGAGTTACAGATTCAGTTTGAATCGGTCCTACACTAATTCACCCTAGATGATCAAAGAAAAAGGAAGCATAGACAAAGCTGAATTTCTAAGGTGATGGAATTTATACATATCAAGTTAACAATTTGTTAGGTACACAGAGTTATCTGGGCATATACAGGTGTTGGGTATTCAGGAATACACAGCACAACACCCTGATGGACAAAAATGATCCCCGATATACAACCATGACCCCTACCTGCTCAAGAACGAATGTGAGCAGGTAAAGCAAATGGGGAGGAACCCTTCATCAGGGAGCGCAGCAACAGGACAAGGGGTAACAGTCTTAAACTGAAAGAGCGGAGATTTAGATGAGATATTGGGAAGAAATTCTTTCCTGTGCGGGTGGTGAGTCCCTGGCACAGGTTGCTCCGAGAAGCTGTCGCTGCCCCATCCCTGGAAGTGTTCAAGGCCAGGCTGGACGGGGCTTGGAGCAACCTGGGCTGGGGGGAGGTGTTCCTGCCCAGGGCAGGGGGGTAGAACTGGGTGATCTTTAAGGTCCCTTCCAACCCAAACCATTCTATGATAAATCCTGCTGGGCCTGAGCCGGACTCCCAGCAGAGCTGCTGTGCTGAGCAGCAGGACTGGGGCTGCTGGGGCAGGCATACCCCCTGGCTTTGGCCAGTGCTGGCCCTGCTGGCCCAGAGCCAGAGACAAGAGGGGAGGACAGAGAGGTTAGCAGGGACATTCCTGGGAGGAGAGGAGCGGGGTGGCAAAGGCAGCAAAGGAGCCGCCTCCCCGAGGTGCTGAGCGCTGCACCTTTCTCAGGTGAGAGGGAGCTACCAGGAGCCAGGGGATGAGGAGAGCAGGGCAGCCATGCTGAAAAAGGAGGGAAAGGAAAAGGTGCAGAGCTCCTCCAAGACAGTCTGCATTTCTCTTCAGGCAAGATTCAGGGTAAATTAAAAGCAAGAGAAACAACCAGGAGAGCTGTCAAGGTCGGGACAGGGGAATTGCGCAGGCAGGAGGATGCAGTATTGGGCAGGGTAAACTGGAATCGCGCACTTTAGACGCATCTATGCAGCTGTATCACATACACCTATATCGCACACTCTAGACACATCTATACCTGCAATTACTTACAAATACATACCCATCTTCTATTGATTAGTGCTACAAACGTACAGCAGCTTGTGTAATGTACACCTGTTCCCTTTGTCCTAGTAGTAACATCTTGTTTCCAAATTCAGAGTACTGTGACGTATATCTCTTAAACCTCAGCACTACTTCAGAGGGTTTTAAAAATAGGCAGCCAATACCTATACACCTGTAGAACAGTAAATTAAAAAAGATACTTTCACGGACACATCAGTATTCTTTGAACACTGTAGATTTTGCAAAACTAAATTATTTTTCTTTCTCAAGAAGGAGCAGGTTTTGGAAAGAATGTTTCTGCTAAGGAAAAAAACCCCAAACCCAGGATCTTAAGCCATGTTAAAGAAATTATTTTCATCCTACCACTTACACATACCATTTGAAGGGTCAGCCTCACCCAGGGCAAAGACTGATAAAGGAATTATTTTAACCCCAACACTTCAAAATGCCATCCTCGGAGTCAATCCTATTCAAGGCAAACAATGACAAGACAAAATTAATACTTTTAGATATCCCACACTTCAAAAAAATAGACTGTGATTTCCTAAGCTAACATAAACAGATCTGTCTCTTCTTTACGCATTAACAATTAATATGGATCCTGCTTATAGACATCTGTAGGGCTTTGGGCTGTATTTACGGTGTGATAACTGTGTCATTTTGAGACACAGCGCACCAAGATGATAGAAAGACATAGCTGAACTGTTCACTCATGATCCTATCTAAGGGACAACACTGTTATCTTGTTACAAAATACTGCCCCAAGCAATGAAAAGTTTCATAAATCTTTTTCTACCAGTGTTGTCAGCTTCTATTTTTGCCTGTGGCTGAATGTGATTATAATCTCTTTTCACCATACAAGAAAACAAAGTGATCTAGAATATAATGACTGGGGAACATTTTGGAGCCCTCCTGAGCTGCAGGATATTTCCAGCTGCTAGCATAGCTGATAACGGACTTAATAGAGCTAATGATTTCTAATACCACTAACACAAGGCTATTTTCACAGTGGGTAAATAATGACTCTTTTGTTTTGGAAATAGTTAAGGAGTCGTGTAGATGTTTGATAAGTACATGATACAGTATAAATGCAGCAATATTTGGGTAACTAATGGTAGATTACAACATAGCTAGAAGATAATATACTTTTTTTGTTTCCTTTTAAGAACTTAAAAGTTTATAACCCTGTTAACACCACTGTGACAGCAAGGAGATTTCACTGTCAACAATTACAAGTAATGTTTTAATCTAAGCATAAAAATGCATCCATTTGTTTCAGGGCACTGCATCTTTGTTTTTATGTTGGTAATTAATATTACAAATCTTCACTAGAAATAAAATAAAAACTAATTGGATAGTAAAAGAAATTTCTTAAGGGTTGAATGCAAAAACTGCATCCATTGGGCAAACTGAATACCATATATGCCTACTGCATTTTACTTGACCACGACTGTATGTTTCTGATCAGGATTAACAATATTTACTTGGTTTCCTCCTTTCCTGGCATGTAATCTGTGTTACCCGTTTAAGGCAGAAGATTCCTTCCAGGTTTTTTTTTGTATGACATTATATACAAAAAATTCCGTGTAGTAAAAACGTATTTCCCCTTCCCTGTCCTCCTCCTCCTCTCCAGAGGTTACATACGGATCTAAACATATCGCACAAACGTGTCCTCTCCTCTTCCTTAAAGACACTATTTCACGTGAAGCTCATGGTAGCTATGAGGACTGTCTGGGACTCCCTTACCCCAACTCTTTCCCTTCCAGCATTCCCTGCTTGCAGCCTCCAGCCATTCTGCGGCCCCACTGCTGCTGAGCGGGGCTGGGGCCAGGCTTTGTCGCAGGGAAACCCAGGCAGCCTGCAGGCACTGCCCCATCTCCCACCTGGAAGGAGCCCCCCGGTCCCACAGGGGGGCTGAGATGTTGGCTGCTCCCGAGCGGGGTGCAGGGTGCGAGGGGTGGGTAGGTCGGGGAGGAAGGAGCACCAGTTTGAAAGCAGAACTTACGGTTAAATTCTGCACTGTTGAAAGCGTGGCCATCAGCAGATAGTTTTACTGCCATTTGAGTTTTCTGAGCTGTATTCAATAACCGATGGGATTCCCTAAATGGGAGTGTATTTCAGAGTACTTGGTGGTCCTGTGTCACCCAAAATGGGTGGTATCAAACTGCTGACAATCCAAACTTCGCAACAAGCAGAAAGAAGATTAACTATAATCTGATGAAGGAAACAAACCTAAGATTTAAATAAAATAATTCAAGCTAAACAGAGCTCCTAAAGTCAAAAGGAAAGAAATAAAAGGACTTATAGAACAAACAGAGGATAATAAATGGTATAACACAACAAAGCAGTATCTATCCATTATAAACGTTAGAGATTTTAGGAAAGCATACGATAACCCCCATTGTGATTCATTTTCACATATCTTGAAATATTATAGAAAGCAAGCAAAAATAATTAAGTTTACCAAACTGTATTTCAAGGTACAGCTTCTGCGGTTAAACAAAATGCAAACTTAAGCAAAGAGTCTAATACAGCTGCTGGTGTCAAACTGAGAACGCAATCTCTTTTCTTGTTTGTCACTGCTATTGTTTCATTATGAGAAGAAATTGTAGACTGGAACAACAGAAATATTTCATGGTCTAGGAGTTAATAGCAGATTTTGTTTGTGCTGGTGATACAGCAGTTCTAAACGACAGGTCAAACATGCAAGGAACACCACGAGATTGTTCCACATCACAAATAAATCAGGTTAAATATTATGAAAAATGAATCTAGCAGGAACTCCAGGTTCCAAATCAGGTTTTGTATCAGAAGTCAAGAAATACAGGGTTTGTAAATTCATATGCTTGACAGACATGAGCAAGACAAGGGATATAATCATAAGGAAACAATACCATGATCAAGTAATGCGACGGCTGCATTCACTAACTTCAGTGACTTGCTCAAATGTTACTTCTCCCTTAACATACAGATATGGAAACGGGAAAGCCACTAGGTGTGGTTATTTACGCATTCTGAATGCTAACGCTTTCAGAAAACATTAGGTATTACATTAATTTAATTCCTAAATATGAAGATTCTGAATTCAACAATTTTATTTTTTTTTAAATAGCACTCGATATAAGACAGAAATTCAAGATACGTTAAAAACCAAGCTAGAGCCCACAACATAGCTGGCATACCACTGACAATTTGAGAAGCATGTCACAGGGCCTACAACATCCTTAAAACCAAGAATATTGAGCAAGTTTGAGAACAAGATGGCTAAGCTGCCAAAAGAATGAGAATTAATGACTGCATAATTAAAATCAGCTATAATATCACAGGGCAGACATATATTACATGCATTAGCATACAAAAAATGAAAAAGTGGGAATTCTGGGGATCAAGGAGCTCTTCTAGTATCAATACAGGAGTTGTAATGTCAAGTAAAATTCGATTTCAACATGTAGATCAGGAATTTATGATAGGAATAGATGGTTGTTAAAAAAAGGTAATAGACAGCGAATTAAATATTTTCATTATTTGGAAAATGTTTATAGATAAAAAAGTCTTGTAGAGAGTACTTAACAAAGAGGGTCTTGGAAATTGAGAAAATAAATAGGGAATAAAACTTGCTAAGTCTCAAAGTTACCTTTTGCTAAAAATAATTAAAATACAATGTACCATGCAGTCCTTCAAAAGGTGATGGGAGAGGAGATGGAGATGTAACTAGTGTTGATAAATGTAAGAGCAACTTGAAATTCTTTTATTAACTATGAATTCTAAACTACCTGAATGAAGTCCAAGAAGAAAAAGGTATGGAGGGATGAATTTTTGTAAACAGACCAATGAAAATAACTGCAATCCAGCAGATATTCCAGGATAACATACTAAATGCATAACAAGGGGAGAAAATAAAACCGCAGTATATCTGCTAAGCTCTGACAACAAGAGATTGCATGCTGCATCCTTATTACCAAAGTGAAAGACAACCATCGGCTGACTTATGACATACCCTGCGTTAACAGGCACGGATATGCCAGGTTTGGAAACGTCGCATCATTCACTCTCATTGCGTGGAAGGTGTGCCGTGTTACCCTGCATCCATCCTGCCTCACTCATGCTTTGATCAAGCCCAATATACTGTGTAAGTGTGCAGAGCTGTTTAAAAAGGATTGCATACCCAACTGTGCCGAGATCAGACTCCTGGCTGGCTGGTATCTCGCCGAGTGTCTCTGCAGGTAGTTGAGCAGCATCGCACCTTGGCAGGAGCGGCTGTACAGCACCCATCGCTCCTGCGGTGGTGGCAGCGTGGCCGTATGGGCCAGAGCCAGTGCCCAGCAGGGGCGCAGAGCCCAGGCTGGGGCGCTCCCAGCTCTACAAGGAGTGACAGACACCTGGTAGGTCAGCGTCTCCCCTGTTCGCCCCAAAAGATCCCTAACTTGTCGCAGGGACTGAGGTATCTCAAACTTCAAACGGAGGAGTCCCGCATCCGTATTACAAGCACAGTTTATGGCTGGACTTAAATTGTATGAATGAGATCAGAGCTTCCTGTTCAATCCAACTACTTCGCATCATATATATTATTCTTTTCACTTGTGAGTCAAGCCAGTTATTGGTATATGTTGCTCAAATGAACCGCAGCATCAACAGAGCAAAATAAAAACAAAGGCATTGCTTAGGCACAGCCTAAGTACTTATATTACTACCATAAATGATACACAATAATACATTGTCCTCAGTTCTATAACACTTCATAATTCTTCACCGAAAGAGGCAATACTCTTCTGCTCTCATTTTTTGGTAATTCACAAGATTCATACTAGCCAGTCCGGATGAAAGTATAACACATTTGTTCTTCAGATATTATTACTTTACACATCTGATTTTCTAACTCCGAGCAATTAGAAGCCCAGTGCAACTGCAAACAAAGCTGCTGGTCAGGGAGATGGGCAGACTGAAACCAGAGTAAGGCTTCTCTAGACCATAAATTAAAGAGCCACAGTGCTACAGGCATTGTTTATTCACATTTGATAAGACTGCAAGCGACAGGCATGCTGTCTGCCTCAGTTTTTATGGGGGATGTGGAAAAAAAAACCCCTCACGATTCATAAAAGCTAGAAATAGCTCATCATTTATTTGTGGTCCCTGAATTATCTATCTGGCACTGTCACTGTCAGGCTTGCGCAGGCATACTGCTGGGCTGCTTTCACTCCCATCCCACAGAACGGGAGACCTCTGAAAATGGAAAATCTATTTCCTTTTTATTTTTCTTTCCAAACACCATGTACTCTCCAAAACTGTATTTATTTTCTTGAAGTAAAAACAATCCTCGTTACGTGAGAGAAGACAAAAAGTAAAGGGAGGAAACAGAAGTGGGAAATGCTGTCACTGAAGGGTACTGCTGGAGGAAATGCACAAAATGTATTCCCTTGCTTTGACATTTGGTGACGTTAGAGCTCCCAGAGTTGAATGAGGCAGGTGAATATTATCTTTCTTTGTATTTATATATATATATGTATACACATACCTATTGCTGCTCTTACCAGGTAACTCAATAAACAATTTAAATGCACGTTGCACTTCCTTATGACGCTTCTCCTATTTCTCTATCAAATTTAGACAGAGGATTTTTCTTCCAAACATACACATCAGTACTGTTTCCTACCAAGCTGGTGATTACAAATCAGTCGGTATTTACCCCGGGATGTGCATGAACGCAAACAACCTTTTCCTTCCAGACCACGTTCTTCCCTACGGTGCAGCACGTTTCCCTCCTGAGAAGGCGTTGTGCACCACCGTCGCAGTTCGTAACAAACGGTGAACTGATGGTGCGTGCAGTTCACCCCAAGCAAAACAGAAGGGTCACCGAGGCATGCGAAGGCTGTGTGGCGGGTCACAGGTGCCGGTCTACAGACAGGAAAAAAGGAGCAGGCTGGTGCCCTGGCTCTCTCGCTTCTGCATCCCTGCTCACCTCCGATTATTTCATTAGGTTCCCGTTATCAGCCTTCACACCTAAATCGATCTATCGAGTATCGCAGAACCCTTTTTCCACACCTGCTCTCTGCTAGGCTATTCTGATTGCTCTCATTATTCCTTTTTTCCAACAAAGAGATATTCGTTACTCAGTACGTAAATCTGACTCATTTCAGTCCTTTGCTTATAGCTCCAAATCTGTCACTACACACAGATTACGCTAGTATATCTTACCTACTAAATTAGTTCATGTCACAGCTTTTAACCGAACAGATCTAGGGAAGGAATTAAACACAAACTGTTAAAATGATTATTAGAAAGCAAAAAATCCACAGGAAGCCTAACAGCTTCCTGAGGCCTCTGAAAATTCAAATATTTCTTCTTTAATTCTCATCTATACCTCAAAGTTTTCACGCTAGTCATTTTAGAAAATTAAAACCAAACCCACTGTTTACAAGCATACCTGTAAAGCAGAGTACCACAGAAAGCTCTACAGCACTCAGGACTTCACTCAGCTCCCTGCTGGGATTAAGCAATAATGGCTTTAACCCATCGTTTGTTTCCATTCTGTGACTTTCTTTCTATTGCCACAGCATTCCTCTATGTCAGTCGGATTTATTTATTCATAGGCACTGGCATACCATTACTTTTGTCAAAACTGGTCTCGCGCATACTGTTGTCTCTGCGTTCTTATAAACGAACTGGAAAAGCAATTAAGATTCCCCAGCATTTCGGAGAGGGGAGGGGGCAGCCACCGCACTGTTGCTAACACAATCTCCGTAGGCGTACGCTAGTGCGAAATGACTGCATCTCTGTGTAGAGGGAGATAAGGGAAGTGACAGAGATTAAAACAAATTGTTGATCCATACCAGAAAGAAGCTAGGCAAACAATAGCAGTAAAAGCATAAATGTCAATTTGGGATGATAAAGGATACAATCTAAATGTAATATGAGAGGCCTCCAGACAAAAGGAAGAACTAGAAATTACACATTACTGAAGTACCAGATGCAATAAACAAACAAATATGTAAACACACACATGAATATGCATATGGAAAAATTCAGATCACAAGGTTGATCGCTCCAGAAACCGGATTTCAAATTAAAACACTTAACCATTTCAAAAAAGTCTGACTGCTAGATTTGAAGGAAAAATCTTATTTACACTCTTGGCAATTTCGTTTTAATTTGGAATAATTCGCAAGTATCTCAACATGCCTTCCCTACATCCTGTATTTGCATATTGATGGCACAACTGTCCATAAGACACTGAAACCAATGCCAGGAGATTCCTTTCTCGCAAGAAGCTGGCTTTTTATCTGCTGGAAAGAGCTGTCAAAAGCTTTCTCTAATTGCTTTTAGAATTTCCTCTTCTCTTCCCCTTAATGTTTTCTAGTACCCTACAGCAGTTTGCCACATGAACTAAGGGTTCAAAGCTCATTTAAATAATCTTATGCCTATCTAGCCTTGGCGAACAAATCAAGTCATTTCATCCAAACTATGACCTAAAAACTAGTCACAGAGACGTGTTAAAAGAACTATCCAGAATTCCCTTATCACAGTCCTCCTTGGGAGTAACATGGCAACGTTCTACATGCTACCATCGGATGACCCAAAACTTTAGTTTGTTATGAGAACATAAGATAACTAAGAAGGTTAAATTTAACCTAATACAAAAAAGTTCACAAATACAAATAAAATTATCCAAAGCTACACGTTAGTAACAGTTCCTAAAGCACAGTAGTGCAACAAAAATTTCTGCAGTACCACTGGGAGTTATTCCATGTATGATTTTGACCTGTATTTGGGGTTGTCTGCAGACACGCATCAACCTGTCAAGATCAATTTTTTCACGTGAACAAAAATCAACACAGAACTGAAAGGCCGGCGAGGCGAGGCGGTGGAGTTGCTCTTTATGTGAG